>JAYRCH010000536.1:600000-1087895 GCA_037179445.1 Phengaris alcon alcon | reverse complement strand
ATTGTTAATTATATAGTTTATATCATAAGAGATACGAGTACAACACTATTTTGTTATATAAATATGCGATTTATTTAAAATTTCGAAAATAAAACTGTAGTTTTACTATCTGTATGTCACGTGACCGAAAACGCCAGCCGCGATGTTTTTCTTGTAAGTGACGTCATAAGAACATAATCAAATCGAATAAACAACGGCGAAAGTTAATCTAAATTTCATTTTAATTTGTTTTTGTTCTTATGACGTCACGATAATGGTGGCTGTCGTTTTGGCGAAAACATTTGTCGTTTAAATTTTAATATTTTTTTCTTTGCATAAAGAGATATTATATCCAGGAAATAAAAATACTAGTTTAAATATCGAATCGATACGAACATTTCAAAATATATTTGAAAAAAATTCAGAATAGCCTATTTTATATGGATATATCGAAACATTAAATAACATCGAAAAAATAACATCGATATATCGATGTATCGATATTTTTTCAACAAGCCTAATTGTTACAAATATATTGACACCTCATTCATAAAAATCGGATCAGTAGTTAAAGCGCCACGGTGTGAAACAAACATACATACATACATACATAGACTGCCAAAATCACTAGCTTTTGCCCGCATAGCTCGCAAAGGAACACTGCACTTCTTCGGGATAAAATGTAGCCTATGTGTCATTCCAGAGCTTAAATTACTACCATACCAAATTTCATCAAAATCTGTTCAGTAGTTTCGGCATGAAAGAGTAACCAACATCAATCTATAGATCCTCACAAACAATCACATTTATAATAGTAGGAGTATTTCTACAAACCCCGCATGCGTAAGGATCCCAGAGTACTACGCGTCGCTCATTAAGTGCAAAGAATCGTTTCAGCGTCATCATTTCCCACTCCATTTTGGGGTAAATAACCCTCCTCCGTCCCATTCGCCCCTGGTAAGCGCGAGGGGCGCACATGCGAGAGCGTTTTAAATCTGCATTTAGTGTGGTTCTTAACGACACTCGAATAAAGTACAACTTTTGTGCCTTCTGTTTTCCTGTTATTGGACTTGTGATCTATATATATTATACTCGAAAATGTTCACCAAAGTGATTATACATTGTTACAACGATTATTCTTGTGATTTATATCGTAATATTTATTTTAAAAATGTAAGATAGCGTTTTCGTTAAGTCAAAAAGTTAGCATTTTGAACTGATTAAAATATAAAAACTCCTTCAAAGTAAGTCCGCTTTAAGTAATACATTTAAGAAATCGTCTAAAAGTACCATTAAATTTTAACATTATGTTAAGTAATTATTCTAACAGAAATGATTTCTAAACGGCTTACGAATGGAGAAACAATTACTGCCCAATTACGAGAGCTCGCTTAGGAAATTCATTAGAACAGGAGTAAACGTTTACTGCCTCACGAAAAGGATATACAATTTAGAGCTTCCATTTAAAGATAAGCTTATAGATTTCCATTGATTCACGATACTGTTCGGGTTCATTATTTTGTACATTATTATATTAATACGTGAAGCAATAATTTTCAGTACCTACAGATTTACGATTGGATTGGATGCATTCGAACCAGCGACCTCCGGCTTGAGCACTGAGGCGCTTAACCGCTGAGCCACAGAGGTGGTCATAAAGTAGGGATAAATTTTACTCTGATCAACATTCAGAATTCCAATCAAATGCATTATTTGGATACTAATAACGATTGCGGCAGCCCGAACTCCCAAAAAAAAAACAAAAATTATCTTAAAACTTTATTAATTAACTTATAATTAAATTACAAAATTATATCCGTGATCGATGCTAGATCAGAATAGAATGAATGAAATAATATAATTATTTAAAATTGCAAAATGCGGTTAACTGCTGCAACAGCAGAATGATTCCTCGAAGCCGGGACGTTGACCAGACACGTGCCACAGCGTCAGCGATCTCCTTTAGGGTACCGTATGTAATTACTCCACTCTTAGAGCAGCAACTATTTGAGAACCTTGAGGGAAAATGTTGCTGGTATTCCATGGTTTTCAGAGTCATCAGGAACAGCATATATAGGGTCGCTTCTTGGTTCTTCTTCTGGCATATCAGGGTTCTTCCGTAGGTATCGTCGAAGAGAAAAGACGAGGAAAGTTATAACTATACCAGATACAAGTGCATAAAGAGGCAACGTTGTATGGTACAGTGAAGAATCAAAATGGGCAAGATTAACCGGGTTCTATAGTAGAATTCTATTTTCCAGGTGATACAGGCTATCAAGATTCAAGGAATTTAGAGTGATATGTGGGATATCCTGTTCTAATGAAGATTCTGAAACTTGTATGTGTGTGCGTGTGTGGGTATCAAAAGGTTTCGACAGAAAGGACAGTCAGTCTTTTTTTTATATCGCCTACTATAGTCAGACAATCCTGTATATGGAATTTATTTAGGGGTTCATCTGTAATGGGTATTTCAAGGATGGGATTTTCAGCGGATGTATGTGCTGTTACAGTAGTAGATCCTGATGGCTCAGGTCTTATTGAAACATCTATACCATATTCTTTAAGAAGTGATTCTATTTCCTCATTATTATTCTGCACACGGGATAAAGCGTCAGCATTGGTGTTATACTTTCCCTTTTTATATATTACTGTATAGTCAAATTCACTCAGTTTCAGTCGCCATCGTGTCAGTCTCGAGTTCGGTTCCTTCAGGTTCATAATCCACTGAAGTGGTTTATGGTCAGTTATAATTTTGAATTTTCTACCAAACAAATAGGGTCTAAAATACTTAGTTGCCCATACTATTGCCAGAAGTTCTTTTTCGATTGTACTGTAATTTAATTCACTGTCACTTAATGTTCTAGAAGCATAGCAGATCGGTTTGTCGGAACCTACTGTACCTTGTGAGAGTACTGCACCTAAAGCTACGTTGGAGGCGTCTGTTGTTAGGATGAACTCTTTATCGAAGTCGGGATATTGTAAAATAGGATCGTTAGTTAGCAAGGTTTTGCATTTCTCAAAACATTTAATATATTCAGAATCTAAAGTTATTTTGTTAGTCTTTTTAAGACACTTAGTCATTGGTTTCGTCAGTCGAGCAAAATCAGGTATGAACTTCCTATAGGAACCTATAAGTCCTAAAAATTGTTTAATTTCTTAAGTCGTTTTAGGTAAAGGGTAATTTTCTATGGCTCTAATTTTATCAGGGTTCGGTTTAATACCTTCATTACTGATTATATGACCTAACTAAGCGGTTTCAAGTTTTAAAAATTCAGATTTGTCCATCTGGATCTTGAAATTGGACTCTCTTAATCTGCTAAATACCTTTTCTAAATTAATCATGTGCTCTTGCAAAGATGTACTAAAAACTATGATGTCATCAAAATATACTAGACATATCTCATTTTGTAAACCTTTAAGGATATTATCCATTACACGCTGAAATGTCGATGGTGAGTTCTTTAGCCCCATCGGCATACGTAGAAATTCAAAATTGTTCTACGTTAAATGCGGTCTTTGGTATGTCTTCGGGATTAATCTCGACTTGATAAAAGCCAGATGCAAGGTCAAGGGTCGTGAAATACTGACACCTACCTAATTTGTCTAAAACGTCTACGATGTTGGGAATTGGGTATTTGTCGTCAATGGTCTTGTCATTTAATTTTCTAAAGCCTACTACAAGTCGCCATTTTTGTCCACCAGAAGCGTCAGCTTTCTTTGGGACTACCCAAATGGGTGAGCTCCAAGCAGAGTCGGAAGATCGTATAATACAATACCCTGATCGAGCATTTTAGAAATTTGTTCTCTAACTTCCTGACGGTGTACAAAAGGATATCGGTACTTTTGATGTAAACGGGGTTCTCGTCATGAGTCCTAATACTATGTTTAATTTTATTAGTGAAAGTTAATGGTTCGCCTTCAATATAAAATATGTCACCGTTACCGTATTCATAATCATTATAATCATAAAATTCATTAAAATTAAGTTTTCTAGACTTAAAGTAATTAGATGGAGGAGGATTGCCAAATTTTTGCCAATCATGACGACGAATTCTAGACGGTAAAGGTTTTGTCACAAAATGACTCACGCCACTCATAGGCTTAGGGCGAGAATTATTCGGTGGAGGATTCCTGTTAGGTATCCTAAAACTGCTATTATAGTTAGGCAACGATGCTCGGAACTTTTGCTAAGTACGTGTTGGTTGCATAGACATGCGCTGCTAATTATTAAATTGGGGATTAAAATTAGGTTTTTGTCCGCTAGGTCCAGGTGAAAATTTAGTAGGATTAAAGTTATTATTCATAGAAGAAAATTTAGGCTGTGTAAATTGTTGGTGTGAGTTGTGTGGTGTTGATGATGATGATGGTTTTCTCTGATATCTTGCTAAATTATTCCGCTGCTGCAAATACATAACATTAAGTTCATCTTGGACAAATTCCAAAGCCTCCTCAATAGTTTTAGGTCCCATACACCTTATACGGAACCCGAGAGGACCTTTTAAACCTCTTACAAATGCTTGTAAAGTTAATTTACGATATAAAATTCTTTTAGCTTCCACGGTTGTCTCTAGTGTCTCATGCAACGATGCATAAGACATTATAGTACTTAAAAGGTTTTGGCATTTGTCATAAAATTCTTGCAGTGTCTCATTACATTGTGTCGCTAATGCTAAGTAATGACTTATTACTTACAATGGTAAAGAGCGGTCTCGTCCCTTTGGTCAGAAAAATTGTTAATCAAAGTATTCCTAATCCCTATCCAATTTTCAGGAATGCCTTTTGAATTTATTGTACGAGCTGCTGGACCAGTAATTTTATTTAAGATGATTTAAGATGGCATTAATTACGCATAAGTTCGATAATTCGTAGCCTGTCTCGTCTTTCACACATTGAATTACTATCTGATCACAAATTCTAATAAATCTAGGAAGAATATGTGGGTTCCCGTCAAATTCAGGAACTGGGTGGAGGGCCTTATATACTGTATCAGGATCCATTTTATAATCTAAGTTGCTAAAATTTAAATTCAAACTATTATCTAAACTTTAAGGGCAATTCGAGCTCTCAGGAAAAATATTTAAATGTATAGCTAATAAATCTGAATTATTTTAATCTACTGGAGGGCAATTCGAGCGTTCACTTAATTGACGATTCGAGTCTACTAAACTATCCCTACGAATTTTAAGCCTGGAGGAGGCAGGACTATTTTTCATAGGACGGAAAATTGTGACGAGGAGAAAGCAACACTGATGGAAAAGTAAATCAATGTACTCACATAACTCGTCGACTTCCCTGGGTTTCTTTGAGCTGCACTGAAGTTTGAGTGCGCCCCGGCTGCTTCCTAGTGATGTTCGATGTTTCGGTGAACGCTTGAGAGCGACAGCTAGAACGACTGCGCGCGGTGTCGAATCTAGACCCCGGAAATCTTCCTTTTTGTAATCGCCGTAGCCCCGAAATTATCATACCCACTGCGGCAGTAACGATTTCGGCACCCGGATTCCCAAAAAAAACAAAAATTATCTTAAAAGTTTATTAATTAACTTATAATTAAATTACAAAATTATATCCGTGATCGATGCTAGATCAGAATAGAATGAATTAAATAATATAATTATTTAAAATTGCTAAATGCGGTAAATTGCTGGAACAGCAGAATGATTCCTCGAAGCCGGGACATTGACCAGACAGACCAACTATTTATAAACACACCGGCATATTTAGCGGTACACAAAAAAAAGGTCCATAATTAAAAAAATATGGTTTTATGTTAAAATCTACTTACTACACTTCTTTTGTTATTTAAAGTTTGTTTTACTTAAAATGAGATCACATTAAGAACAGATTTTGCGAGTAAAGGCTATTTGTGAAAAATGGTATATTTTTGAACTTTTCATGTAACCGGGAAAAGTGAAAATTAATATTAAAATAACAATTAATTAAATTAGAAAAATGGTGATTAATATCGCGTATTTCCTCCACGTGCTCTTATTAAAATTTCTACCCATCTAGGCATACTGAGAATGATGTTATCGATGGTCTCCTGGGATAGTCTCCGCCATTCCTCAACTACGACGATTCGCAGTTCACCCACGTTGGCAGGAGCTGGAATTCTGGACTTAACTTTTCTTTTCAGCAAGTCCCAAATGTGCTCTATTGGGTGCATATCCGGTGATCTCGCCGGCCACTCCATAACAGTGATATTCATATCATTAAGATAAGCTTGAGTTACCCGAGCGGTATGCGGCCGAGCATTATCCTGCATAAAAACAAAATCGTCACCGATATATGGGGCAAACGGTACGACATTTTCTTCTAAAACTTCTCTGATATAGCGGTCTGCAGTAACACTTCCTCTGTCAATCACTACCAAGTCTGTGCGAGCTTCCAAACAAATGCCCGCCCAAACCATTATTGATCCACCACCGTATGCAACTGTAGTTTCAAAATTTGTCTGAATGTATCGTTCTCCTTTGCGTCTGTATATTCTTTGCCTGCCGTCAATTTGATTTAAGAGAATTCTGCACTCATCACTAAACAATACCTTACTCCATTGGTCCGCGTTCCAAAGTCGATGTTCCTGAGCAAAAGTTAACCTGTTTCTACGATGATTTACCTCAAGCCTTGGAGCCTTGGCAGGCACAAATGAACCCAAACCAGCTTCTTCGAACCTTCTTCGTACCGTACGCCCACTTACGGTTACACCCCGCACTGCTTCTAACTCATGACGGGCTTGGACGGCCGTCAAACGGGGGTTCCTACGTACACGAAGCCGAATGAAACGATCATCCCTACTCGAAGTGCGTCTTTTTCTGCCTTGTCCTGCTCTTCTCACATAAGTACCGGTCTCCCTGAACCGTTGGATACTGCGATGGATCGTTGAAACTGGTCGACGAAGATCTCTGGATATCACTCTGTAGGTTTGACCATTTCTTCGCATTTCGAGTGCCCTGGCAATCTCCGTTGGGGCTAAGTCAGGCATAATTCAATCCTCAACTCCAAAAAGATACGCGATTAAAAAAAACTAACAAAAAACAGTATTTCAATGAAATTTTAAATCAAACTCAGAAGGAAGAAATATTTGAAGTTCGCTCCAGATAAGGTGTATTTGAATAAAATTAAAACAATTGCATAAAATGTGATGTTCAGTTGTTTTCTTAATTTGAAAATATTTCTTTTTAAATTAAATGACGTATAAACCAGCCAACAACCTTATATGATACTGATATCAAACCTTTATTTTATGTTCCGCTAAATATGCCGGTGTGTGTAGTATCTTAATATTAAAACTTTTGTAAATACTTTGTCACATTGGTCATGATTTCCGTTTGACAAGTTTGACACAAAATCTCCTAAACTCTTTGCTACAAACGAGCATAAAGTGGAACATAAAGAAAACAAATTATATATATTTTCTAAACTGCGACCTGACACGCACGCACAATGGAAGCGTTTTCGAATGCGATGGAAATAGGATTACTCCGAATTCTTGGAATGTAACAAAGTAGGTTTCAGAAAACACAATAAATTACTTTTGAAATTTCAGTCATCTGTATGTACGATGTACAATAGGCTTGAAAATAGTTGTGCTAAAATTAAATTAATATAGCTACTACTTATATAATTTGAAAGTATAAAATATGTCATATTTACCCATTTACTATGATTTTCATAATTGTTTTGTTTGTTTTCCAATAACGTTGGAAATAAGAATGTGTTTTTGTAACTTTTTGTTTGTTACTTGTTGCTCATTGGTGCATGTAATCAAGTGTTTAGTCAAGTGTTTTATATATTTAGTAATACCTAGTGTTAACAATTGTTGAGAAACCCCTTTAAGTTAATAAATATATATTATTGTCTTCCAAAATCATTATAAGTAAATGATTTCATAAATGACCCTTATACATCTAAGATCACAAAGCTTCATTTCTATTTCATTCCTACAATAATTAACAAAGCTATAGTATAAAGTATTTAGGAATGATATTTATATCAGTTTAAATCCGTTGATATATTGTAGTTACAAACGTACATCCATCCCCAGTCCCTATGTACAAACTATCGCATTTATACCAGTCGAATATTATAGTGAAGTTTTAGATCTTATATCAAATTAATAAAAACCAGTACAACATTGTCCAGCGCTACCACGACACGCCTTCAAAAGTATGCTTATGATCTATGCGACTACGACCCGCGACCGAGCTCGCGCGACCCACTGCTCAGTGTGAATTTAAATGGGGCACGAAATAAATCCCGCATCCGCGTCGCGCGACCGGTGGGCGTGGCCAGAGAACCTGATTCGCTGGTTTGCTGGTCTCGGTCGCAGGTTGTAGTCGCGCGTCGCGGTCGCGGAGATCGGAATGCTACCTATAGTATACGGACGAAATACGTGGGCACGACGTATTTGCGGCTTTGGTTTCAGCACGACGTATCGTGCTGAAACCCATTCCGCGCACCGTAGCAATTTACCAATTTTCTTTTCAAGTCCAACCGGGGCTCTAGTTTGAAAGTTCCCCATTGTAACCGACCTAACCACTTCGTATAATTTCGCCGAAGCCCCGACTCGCTAATGCCAGCTAATTATAAACGTAATTTGACATTGTTTCCTTATATATTTCTTACTCGAACTATAACATGAATCTTATTACAAAGTAGCTAAATTTTAAATCAGTTTTCGCTCGTTTCTGGAATAGTTTCTTCTCGGAATAACAGAAATTAATGTAATATTCGATGGATACAATTTACGTTAGATAACGAGAAATGATTCGCAAAACTGGATTTATAAGCCAATGGAACGACGTACCTGTTTGCGATTGAACGTCGATTGCAGCAAACTATTTGTGAGACGAGTACATGTAAAAAATTTAGTTTAATTTATATACTCAGAAATTATATCAAGTAGTAATACATAGTATTACTACTTGATAAACGTAAAAAATAAAATATTTTAGTATAGTTTAGTAATTAGGTGCATCTAAAAAATACAAAAAAGTTATTTTTTTTTTGAAAATTAATGGAAAAACCTACATTATTAGTTTACTTACATGATATACAAAAACATTCATTATAGTAAGTATAAACTTAAACGCACAAATATCGGAGATATTTACAAATATGTTCCTGCGGTCTTACATTTTTACCTAACGTTGACGTCACGAATAGGATACTTTTGTATGGAGACGTGCGAAATGTTGTAAACAAATCGCTGTACCTATGAAAATAGTGATTTTTAGTATACTATATCTTCTGAGAAGTTACTCATATTTAAGAGTAGGCAACGTACCTTTTATTTACCACTAAGAAATAAAAAAAATCGGTGGTCTAGCCACACTATGTACCTACACTTAATTGTGCTCCGAGCGCTGCGGCGACCCTGAGGCCTGAACATTGAACGAATTGTTTATATAAATTCAATGTTGTTGGAGGTTTAGTAAGGTCGGGATTATTACTTCGTATAGTGCGAGTAGTTTACATACATTTCTATGAAAATTAGATGCAATTTTTCTTGTACGAAAATTAATTTTTGAAATAGCAATCGCACCTATAATGTTATGCATGTCCATTATGTACATACCATGTACATGCCATATACATAATGGACATGCATAAGTCATAACAGTATTATGTATAATGAAAAGTATTTTTTAGCACAAACGAACTGAACTAAACCATATCGTTCAGTTCATGAGCAGCATATGGCTGGGGACGGTCCTATTAAAGGACTAGATTATGACCTGCCTTCGATTTAAAAAAAAATATAGAGGCTCCTGGCATTTTATGCGGAGAAGCAATAATAATAACAATAATGTGTATTGACGATTTAAGTCACGTCAATTTGGCCCCGTGCTAAATACCCGAAGATATTGTGTTACGACTTACGGGGACCAGACAACGGGAAGTATATTTAATACTTATATATTATACAAAGTATCCTATATAAGATTTTAATTATTATATTATACACTATATTTAATACACATCCAGGAATACAGAAAAAATTTTATTCCTTCGGCGGGATTCGAACCCGCGACCCCCCGCTTGAGCGGCGGTCGTCGCAGCAAATAATGTCTATTTAATATTACGTCTTTACCTATGAAATTGCCGTTTTGTATGAAAAAATTTAAACTAATTTTTGCATGTATTTTTGAGTTCGTGGGGTACCCATTTGTCAAGCTTTTTTACCTTGCCAATTTGACGCAAATGGACCAATATTGTTTTGACGCTAACGTCGAAAGCTGCTGCTAATCCAGCCGAAGATTGTGTATCATCAGCTTCCACAATCGCCTTTAATTCGTCATTGTCGACCAAAGTCTTCGGACGACCGCGAGGTTCATTTTTCAGGTCGAAATTTCCAGAACGGAAGCGAGCAAACCAATAATAACAGGTGGTGTGTTGGTTTGTAGTGTTAGCTCCGTAAACGTCGTTGATGTTGCGTGCCGCTTGTGCCGCGTTGCTGCCACGACGGTACTCATATTCCATAATTACTCGAATTTTTAACGTATCCATGATGACGAAAAAGATTGAAATGCGATGAAAATGTAACACTAATCAATAAACAAATGACTACTTTTGGAAAAAGAATTCCATGTTTTTAAAATAAAATTAATTTGAAATTAGAATTCTTAGCCAAACAAAAATTATTTTGATTTGAAATGGCCAGTACTGCAGAACGGCAATTTCATAGGTACCTATTACATAACTGTATAAATGGCTATAGAAATAATATTTTTGTAGCCATATGTTTGTGTTTGAAGTCAGTAATAAATCGTCTATGTGGTGATGGCGCCACGGGGCTACGTAGTACTGTATGATTGGTCTACAGCAGTGTTTCCCAACTGCCGGGTCGCGACCCGGTACCGGGCAATCAAAATAAAATGCCGGGTCGCAACATTGCCGCCTTGTTTTGAAACAATATCTGCTATCAATCGACGCATCTTAAATATTCGTAAGCGGTTAGGCGATACCAAAATATTAGGTAATTACATATGAAATTGGTGTTTTGTAAAGGAGGAATAAAAAGTAGTTTTTTTTTTAACATAATATATTTATTTATTCAAAGTATATACCATTGCTATCTATGCACTTTTTCCATCTAATAGGTAGTTCGTTGAATCCTTTACTAAAAAGACCATTCGGACAGGAATCAATAAAATCTTTGAAGACGCTGTGGACTGCCCCATCGGAGTTGAATTTTTTCCCCTGCAAGAAGTTATCCAAATTTCGAAAAAAAAAGGTAATCTGTTGGAACCAGTACGGGGAGTACGGTGGATGTCTTAGACATTCCAATTGAAGCTCCTCTAATTTGGTAGCCGTCTGTTGTGCAGTGTGTGGTCTAGTGTTGTCCTAATGTAGCAGTGGCCTAGAGCGAATGACCAACCTCGGTTGTTTAGCAGCTAGCTTTTCCATCATGATTTGCAGTTGCTGGCAATAGCTTTTTTTGAGTAAATTTTCGCATGGGGCAGGCTTTGGCTGGTTCGCCAGGGTTCGTCATTGCGATGAGCATTTCCGATTATCGTACAGGATTCACTTTTCATCACAGGTAATGATTCGATTTAAAACCCCATCATTATAGTGCCGGTTGAGTAATGTCGTTACATTTTACAGCACGTTACAGCAGTCGACGCGCGTTTGTCGGTTTGCTGCACTCAATTCATGAGGTACCCACCTTTCAAGCTTTTTCACCTTCCCAATTTGCTTCAAGTGGATTAAAACAGTTTTATCACTAACACCGCAGCCTGCAGCTAACTCGGACGTGGTTTGCGATGGATCCGCTTCCACAATAGCCTTCAATTCTTCATTATCAACTTTGGTCTCCGGCCGTCCACGAGGCTTGTACTGCAGGTGGAAATTTCCAGAACTAAAACGTTGGAACCAAAAAACGCACTGTGTATTCTTTTGCGACACCGCCGCCATACACATCATTAATCATTCGAGCCGTTTCTGAATCACTGGTGCTACGGTGGAACTCGTACTCGAAAATAATACGATATTTCAAGTTTTCCATTTTGTAAACAGAGTGAAGCAACGAAAAAACCAAAAGAGGAAAAAACAAATGAATTACGGTTTTCGAAATACAAATGCATGAGTAAATAACGGTATAAATTTGAAGTTGGAATTCCTAATCAAATAAGATAGATTTAAGATCAAAGTGGCCAGTACGACAAAACGCCAATTTCATATGTAAGGACCTAATGTATAGTATTAATAAAATATTTTTACTATTAATACATTTGTAATGTTTGCTTTGCTATTATGTTTAAAAGTATTATGTGGGGCGCGAAGGGACAGTGTGAAAATTACCGGGCCACGGCGGAACGACGTTTGGGAAACACTGGTCTACGGTAGTACGTACCGTCGCTTCCCACATACAAATCACCGGACACCAAAACTCATTAACACCTACTATTAAGTAAGTTTATTAATGTTTTGGGTAAATGTAGCTATTACTACTTCCTTACATCTTAATTACATCCTTGTTCTAAAGTTTTTTTTGTTAAAACGTAATCAATAACTTCGTTAATAGTTAATAGAATCAATAGTTAATAGCGTTTTACTTTGCGGAAATCCATAGCATACCTACAATTTAATTAATATTATGTCTAACAATATCCCGCGTAAAAATATTTTTTTTACTGCTATATATAATATTGATTAAATTGTAAGCTTCCATAATATTAGGTTATTGAAATTGTTTCATTACAATGAAGTGAATGATAATAAGTGTATGAATTGCAGGCCTCTATAGTTTACTTATGTCTATCTTAATTACATCACCGGATAAATTACGAAATGGACGTCCAAAGCGATAAATAGCGTAATAATCGAGCTGCGTAGAACTTGTCCCGTCAACTTTCCCACTAAATTAGATACTTACTCTGACGGTATTAAAATTCAACTAAATTGTATAACTACAAGCTTCAACTATAAACGCTCATTTGTTTTGTTTCTGGGCGCTCACTCGCCTTCAGAGTGGAGATAAAAAACAAGGCAAGTTTGTGTTTATTTGAGAGTTCCGCAGCGGTTTAATTTGTTTATTTGAAATTTACTCTATTTTATAACACGGTGAAACTTTTTTTGGAAAAAAATAAAAATTAATTTAACATGCCAAAAGCTGTGCTTGATGTCGTTTTATGTCGCCATTGGGCAAAGCGGCAAATTGAAACAGAGCGCTAAATCTTATCATCTTCTTTGGTTATATTTATAAAAATATTTTCGACTACGCGAGTAATTAGAATTTTCATGAATTTCTGAATGTACGACATACTAAAGTCTACTAAAGTCGGTAAAAAAAATTAAATAACTAAGCTCAACTAACTTCACTCTATCTCTTATTGCTAACTTCAGATCACACCCTCTTATGACTCCATTACGGCCAGTTTTGGAACTGTTATTTAACTACTTTTGCTGAGCACTTTTTAGCTTTTGTGCCTTAGAGAGATAGTCCTCCTTTCCTCTACCCTCCATAGTTAGTAAGTACTAAGTAGTAACTGTCAGCAGTCACAGTGACTAACTCTATTTATCTAAGTAGTTGGCTCCGTAGTGAGTCATGCCAAGTCAAGCCAATGTCAGTGATCTGACATTGGCGACTCACTACGGAGCCAACTATAAAAAGAAAAAGAAGAAGAACGCTATTTATTAAAACATACATCGTCATCGTCATTGAGGGCTTTCGATATTTTTTCTGTCGCTAGGAGGCAGACCCGACTCACACAAAGTGCCATCTGATGGCGGAAGTGATTTCGAGAACTGACAATAAGAATTTTCGACACTTGTTCTGCCACCAGGCGGCGCTTCGAAAAGCCCTAGTCGTGTCAAACAGCTTCGGTATGCACTGGTCCTTTAGCCAAGATACCATCGCTAATTATGATGAAGTTAGAAATAAAAATGTATGGTATTGACGTATCGTGCGCTATGTCACCGAATGTTATGTCAATCCCATTTGTTTTCAATTTAGAAGATCGTCATTGTAATTATCGATGGCATGTTGGCTAAGCCCCATAAATAAAATATAAACAATAAGACTTATAGTCCATCTGTGTATCTATCGTACTGCAGTTAGCTATAGTCGAGTTCGTCAAAATAAACAAACATTTAGGAGTTCGCAACCTGTGGATCAAGTTGAAAAATCAGTTTCCTCACTTCGTCAAAATTATTCGAATGAAATTGCTACAGTTAGTTTCAAACCACACGTATGTATATAAAGTAACTGAATTTAGAAAGTTTTCGTTTTGACGGATGTTTATTGTTTAAAAAAATCTTGAAAGAAGAAAAGACATGGAAGGAACATTGAGGAAGGAACACTAAAGTTATTAAATTTTTTGATATTCATGGAATAGCAGCTGCGAATTTTAATTTGATTCACAGTTCTTTTCATTGCTTAATTTCAGTTCATTACTTCTTTTTTAAGAAGTACCCAGAAAACGAGCAGACCGATGGTACCTAAGCGGTCACCGCCGCCCATCGACCAGAGGAGTTACGAGTGCGCTCCCGGTCCTTGAAATCCGGGCCTCCGGCTTCGTCGGCAAGTAACCCTAAGCTTGTACTTAACGCTTGGTAATCGGTAAAGGTGTTGAAATCGAGCGTGCCGTGTAATCCTGTGGTCGTCACAGCTCGCCGCCGCCGCCGTGAGACAACAGAAGCCTGATTCTCGTAGCTTTTTCGACAAGCTTTTGGCCGCGGCTCTGCCCGCGTAAATACGTTATCCTACTGGAACACTGTACTTTTTCGGGATTAAAAGTAGCCTATGTGTTAATCTAGACCCTAATCTTCTACCATACCAAATTTCATCAAAATCCGTCCAGTAGTTTTTGCGTGAAAGAGTCGCAAACATCCACCCATCCATACATCCATCTATCCTCACAAACTTTCACATTTATAATAGTAGTAGGTTATAATCTCAGTTCGGTCACTTACTCGCGTCAAATCTTGCGTGCGTTAACGGGACGGTCTGGAAATCCAAACGAGATTTAACCGATAGTACCTACGAGAATTGTCTCCCAGATCGTGAGCACGACTGCACCGTGATAAATGTTAATCCGACGGGATCAATGGTTTTCAATGTTTTTGGTTACTTCATTTTTTAAAGGAATTGACCAGGAAACGAGCAGACAGATCGCCTGAAGGTAACCGATTACAGCCGCTCACTGACACTCGTAACAACAGAGTGCGTTCCCAGTCATTATTCCCAATTCCAAGCAACCGCAAGCGTTATTTCACGCCGGTTTTCTATGAGGCTGTGGTATTTATCCGGTCGTGCTAGCCCAGTCGTGACGAAGCATGGCGCTCCCACGTTTAGTAACGCAGTTACATCGATATCCGTGACAAAACTGCTAAGACATAAAAACTTCGACGACCTCTGTGGCTCAGTGGTTGAGCGCGTTGGTGCTCAAGCCGCGGGTTCGAATCCGCCGAAGGAACAAAAAGTTTTTCTAATATAAAAGTGAATATATACTTAACATATATTATCATAGTACACAAGTACACCGTTGTCTGGTCTACGTAATACAAGTTCTTCGAGTGAGGTTAACGCCAGATTGAAGTGGTGTGAAGAATCCATAGATATTATAATATTAATTCAAAAATCCTTACCTATCGCTAGAAATACATAAATTTGAATTATATTGTGAAACTAATCACTACCGTGCCAAGATTCGCCAAGACGAGCTATGGCTTAGCTCGTCTTGGTGGCGGGGGCACGCATATATACATATACAATAGCACAAGGGCACTACCAGACCACCTTTTCTCGAAGCGTTTCGTCGATTTTTTGAACCCTCATAACTTGGGTTTGGATTATACCAGGGAAAATAATTTTTCAGGATATATCCTCAGTAGCAGACTAATAAAACATGTAAAGTTTTGATTGGATAAATCTTATACTTTAGATTTTATTGATATCTAAAACCCCTGATTTCGTCACTGAATCACTGATGATCAACAAAATTATAGGCTACTTCCAGATGTCCTAGAAAGCTGAAATTTGGTATTTTAGCTATAATTAGCACACAAACAACATTGACAAACTTGGAACCTTTACTCTCCAACCCCTTATACTAGGGGATGAAAATTTGTAAGAGATTTATCTACCTATGAAAATGTTTACTCTAGAGATCTTAAAATTGTTTTAGGTATCCCTGTTATAAATACTAACAATAAAAAAATGTTATAACAACTTTCACAAAGTAGTTAAATCTCACCAAAAAAAATTTCACGTAAAGTGACGCCAAGACAATACCATACGACTCGCACTGTCAAAAAGCTAACATATCTAATGTAAAACCAAGCTTCTGCCTCTACCGAACTTCTAACTCTACACGCCTCAAGTCTACAAGCCTAACTTCACAAACTCACAAGGCGATATGGTATCGTCTTGGCATCACTTTAAAAATACCTTATATATTGAAATATGAAACACAAAACAAAATATTACTTAGAAAACGGGATACATTCATGAATAGGAACTCATTATTTTCGATTCCAAGTCGACTGTAATGCAACTGTAATTTCTCTTCGACCATATTATTGTGTATTATCAGAGAATTACATGGCATCACACATGTGACACTGATTAGCTGCTCCTATAAAAAGTTGTAATAACACGGCGACTGTTCGGACGAAACAGAGCAGAAACTCCCTTACCCAGTGCTTATTGAAGATCGTTTCATGCTCGAGCGGGAGGCGTGTGACGTCATGACGCGGTGGAACTGTATCATAAATCAGTCATTAGTTAATGGCGTTCGAGCGACTGCCTTTCTAATGATAATTTAATGTCTCTTAGTTCATAATTTTGCCTACTAATCAAAATTTGCGGCGAGTGCCAAACAATTTCGTGGAATAACTGCGCAAAGTTTGCGGGAAACGCTTTGTGGGGTTTCGTGCCCAAAGGGTAAAAACGGGACCCTATTACTGAGACTTCGCTGTCTGTGTGTCCACCTGTCTGTCACCGGGCTGTATCTCCTTAACCGTGCTAGCTAGACAGTTGAAATTTTCACCGAAGGTGTATTTCTGTTGCGGCTACAACAAAAAATATTAAACACCAGAAGCTCAATTCTCGTATTTAAAGTAGAGTTTCAATTTACTTTGTATTATAAATAAAGCGACTTGTTATCATAAACTGATTTGTGACATTTGAACCAATCAGGAGGCGTTAGCTTTAACATTTATGAGAATACCGGTTTGACAGTTTTAGCGTGTCGGGACTTGATTGCAATTGTATTATTGCAGGTTTAATGTAGCAGAATTGACCCTCGAATAAATAAACGTGATTTTTTGCCGTTTTGTACGGATAACGGAACCGTTCGTGCGCGAGTCCGACGCGCACTTGGCTAGTTTTTTTTTTTTCATTAACGCCGAGGTAATTCTCATAAAATGTGTTTTAATTCCGATGAACAGCTTAACTTCGAAGAAAAGCGACTCGAACAAATTACGAACAGAATAAGTTTTTCAGCTCTGCTGAAGACTGTGCATTTGTTAATGCCTTCTATGATTTTAATATAAAGAAAACTGAGCGAATTGAATAAAATGAAGGGAAAATGCTGCAGATGTGATGGAGGAATTTATCGGAAAGCGCTTTAAGCTAAGCTTCAACATAGATTTTAGAAAATATAAAATGCCAATGTTTCGCTATAAAAATTTAAAAATAAATTTAATTCCTCAAGCATGCTGTTAATAATAATAGCTTCCCACATCGATTCCCACACCATTAACGGTGGCCGGTTCCATTAAAACCAGTCCAGCTACGCAGGAGTTATTTTGTAGTGCCCAAGTGTATGCGCAGTACACAAGAGCACTCTCTCCTACTTTACTCTTGAAACCCAGTGGGACGGATGACCGATACGACTGGCGAGAGATCAGGCGCAGGTCCGAATTTTTAAATGCCCATCCGACGCATGGATCACCTCTCTTGTCAGACAATCAGGTGGTCAGCCTGCATTGTCCTAACCAAACTTGGAAACAAAATTTTTTGTTACTCCAACGCGGGAAACGAACCCACGGCCTCCGAGTCGAGAGCCAAGCTCTTAACCACTGGACCACTGAGGTCGTTGTTGTTGGAGGTTGCTGTTAATAATCAATTGTCGTTTACATTCGTCCTGTCTATGGTCAGTTAAAATTGGTCTATCCTCAATATATGTCTCGTTTTCACAGCGAACAGAGTGGCGACACAGTATGTGCGGGTATTTTGCAAATTGAATGTCATTGTAGCCGGAGACAATACTGGTGTGTCTCTCGAACGGGTTTTAATACGGCGACAGTAATAGATTGCTTTTGCATTGCCCCTGACTGCAGGAACTGGGCCAAGGAAGTGAACTCGGCTTAGAAAAATAAACAAAAGAAACCACGGAGCTCTATTATTTTCTTGCGGAGAAAAGTGAGTCATTTAAATTTAAAACTAGCAATCGCTAACTTGCCCTAATGATGCTATTTGTATACTTTTATATATTACTATATAAAAGTATACACTTTTATGTACCCTTATATATACTTTTATATACCCTTTGTTAAGGACAGCGGCCTCGTAACGTAAAACATGAGTGAATTTTAATGTGAACAATAAACGTGTAATTAAAACAGTACATAAAACTATAATAGTGAATACTCAGTGACTATATGTATAGATTTATATGGCATCAGTGTGTAAAAATAGTGTTAAAATGGTGTTTTATCAAGTGCGGGTTATTTTGCTTATATATTTTTAACTAAAGCTAATTTTAACGTAGCTTCTTTTAATTTACATAAATAAACGTAGTACATAACGTGTGGTATAACGCTTAAGGTTATATAATAAATGGTTAAGAAATTATTACGAAAACAGGGGTAAAAATGTACAACATTTCATATAAGTTGAACCTTAAAATGTAAATAACTTTTCTATAGAATAAGATTTTTAGTATATAAGGGTTTATATGTCTGGTCATGATAATAAAGTATTTCACACAACGCGTTTTGCTTCACCTGGCTCATGGAAAATGGGGAAAATTATGGAAAATAGCCGTATAGAGAGGTAAAAATGAGATGGAAGATCGGCCCGAAAGAGGCGTACGGGCGGGGCTCTCTATACGGCATTGCCATGAGCCAGGTAAGCAAATCCAAAAAATGAAAAAACGTTCTCCTCAAAATAAGTGTTTTATTATCGCCCCGGCTCTGCCCAAATCGGTGTAACCTTGCTATCTTCGAGTCTAATCTGAGCCGGCGGTTTTTTTTTTTTTTTTTTTTTCGAACGGGTCTATGCTAAGGGTCGGGTTAAGACCGCTGTAGCTAAGTCGGACTATAACTAGCCTGGTGGCTAGTTTGTTTGGTGGTAGACGATGGGAGGGTTTGACCCTCCCTAACATCACCCGGGTGATGTTCAAACCGGAAATTGGGACAGCTACGGATTAGAAGCTATTATTTTGACAGGGGAGACGCGGGTCTCTCCTGCTGAGGGGTCCGACCCCTTCCTCACTCGCTGATGAGTGAGGTTGCTCGCGCGCGGTAGCAGAGACTAGCGGCGTGCGAGTTATCGCGATAGAGAAGCTCTCGATTTGGTCGATATCGGTACTGAGAGGGCCGTCCCTCTCCCCTTCCGCGTACGGTCGGGATGACTCGCGCGCGTAAGTCCTAATGTCGATGAGGTTCGCGGTATTGGTAGAGCTCTCTATATCAATATCGCGGTCGCGGACACTATTTAGGAGTGTACCTAGACTACTGGGATGCGAACTCGAACTCGGGTTCGGGTCCGGTCCCGTGTTAGGGTCGGTCTGTACGTCTGTACGTGTTGTCGTGTCGGATGTGGGACCTCGGGGTAGGCGCCGGCGTCGACCCCGGTGCGATGCTAGCGTCGCGGGTGCGTGTGATTTGTGTTTACGTAACTGTACACAGTACGTTACGTATTTTGTGATCGGGTCAACGGGATCGGCTAAGATATGCTTAGGCCGTTTGTGCGGGTGTCGGAAAGTCAGTGCGTCGTGGTTGTAGTCCAGTGCCTTTTTTATAAGGGGGTTTGGGTGGTTTTTGCCTTTATCAAAGAATCTCTCTACGAGTTCCTTGATATAGGCTTTAATAGTGACTAGTTCGCAGTCCCTATGCAAGTCGATGTTACGCATGTACCAGGGGGCGCCTGTTGCCATGCGTAGAAACCGGTTCTGGACTCTTTGCAAGCGGTCCATTTGAGACTCGCTTATCTGTGCGAAAGAGACGCACGCATAAGTGAGTATCGTTCTGATGCAAACCTTATACAATGTAAGCTTATGTCTTAAGGACATTTTGCTTCGCGAATTAAGTAGCGGATATAATTTGTAGAGTACAAATCTCGCTTTACGTAGTGTGTTACTGATGTGACTCGAAAACGTCATCGACTTGCCTAGTACTACGCCTAAATATTTGACCTGAGAGACCTCAGGGATAATGTTGCCGTGCAGGCTAATAGGGCTCATTACTTTACGGGGGCACTTACGCCCCGCTGATTTATTACCATTGAATTGAATGGCGTGACTTTTATCGGGATTGACTTCTATTCTCCACTTGGAGAACCAATTACCGAGAGCGGTAACTGACTCCTGGAGGACTTTAGACGCGGTACGGGCTCGTGTGTTTGAATAATAAAGGGCTGTGTCGTCCGCGAACATAGCTAATTGCACCTTAGCGTGTTTGGGGATGTCACTAGTGTACAGGTTATATAGGGAGGGCGAGAGGACCGAGCCCTGCGGTACTCCCGCCTCCATATATCTTGGCGACGACAGTGCGCCTTCTACGCGGAAATGAAATTTACGATTTTTTAAAAAGTTACTAATTAGTAAGACGAGATAATCGGGTATTTCCATTTGATAGAGTTTGTATAACAGTCCGTTATGCCAAATTTTATCAAAAGCTTTTGCAATGTCAAAGAATACGGCGCATGTCGTCTTCCTGTCGTTTTTGCTAGATAATATGTACCCCGTTAAGCGGTGTACTTGAGCGGGACAGCTGTGCATTTCGCGGAAGGCGAACTGCTCGTCTGGAAGGAGTTTTTTGTCGGTTATGACGTCATTAAGGCGCCTTTTAATAACTCTTTCGTAGACTTTACCTAGGGAGCTAATGAGACTTATTGGACGGTAGCTACCAGGCACCTTCCGGGGTTTCCCCGGTTTGTGGATACCTATGACAATAGCTACTTTCCAAATGTCTGGAAATGAACATCCTACTAAGAGGGCGTTAAAGATGTTCACTAGGAGTTGAATTAGCTCGGACGGTAACATTTTAAGTGTTTTGTTTGAAATACCGTCGAGGCCTGGGCCTTTTTGGCATTCATACACTTAATAATGTCACTGACCTCCTCCGAGTCCACCATCCTCACCCTGTCTACGTCAGGTGGCCTCGAGAGTCGGCTGTTGACCTCGCTATTAACTAAGCTAAGGTGCACGGGATCAATCGGGAGAGTACTCGGCCGGCACTGTTGTTCGAAATTATCAGCTAGGCACTCGGCCTTGTCAATGTCTTCGAATGCAGGAGGACGGTTAGGTCTATCTAACGGAGGCATGTCGCTCTCCGTGTTGTTTTTGAGGGCCTTCGCGAGTGGCCAGTACGCCACGTGAGACGGTTCTAAATCACTGAGAAGTCGATCCCAACTCTCGGCTTTGTGCTGTTTGATTTTAAACTTAACTTCCCTCTCGTAGTGACGGAGGGCTTTCCTCCACTCTTCCGACGGGTAGCGATCATATGTGCGCTTAGCCACATTTCGGAGTCTGATGGACTCCCTTATGTCCTCAGGGAGGGGCCAACGGCCCTTGGGGGTCGTTGGCACCTCCCTAGATGAGTTCTCTATGGTCGCTACCAGGTGATCGGTCAAGTGGGAGGCGGCCTCTATGGCTGTCTCTTTACTATCTATAATATCGGGGATTTTGTCTAAGTGGCTAGAATGAAGGACTTTAATGTTCTCCGCTAGTGATTTATAATCTATTATCTTCCTAGTACTAGAATTATTGTGGTTAAGACTACCAAGTGTAATCATAACCGGTCTGTGGTCTGAGTTAAGCTCGTGGAGAGTCTCAATATTGATATTGAGAGAAACATTTTTAACTAAGGCTATGTCTATCGTACTAGGATCGCGTATGACACCGTTGATGTTTTCATTGGTGTCATAGCGAGTGGGGTCGGTGGGGGCTAATAGTGCAAAATTTAAAGTGTCGGTTAAATTACAAAGGATGGTGCCGTTTCTATTGTTATGAACATTGCCCCACTCGGTGTGTTTGCAATTAAAGTCGCCGGCAATGATGACAGCGTTACCTAAATTGAATAGCGCCTGTAGGTCGCTTGAATGGAGTTCTTTGTTGCACGCTAAGTACGCGCTTACTATAACAATGGGTCCGTGACCGGACATACTAATATGGCAAACAGATGTTTCTAAAGTTAACAATGACGGTGGCTCTAGTGGAATACAATGTAGTGATTTTTTATAGTAGATAAGAGTACCTCCGAGTCGGGATCGAGTTCTATCGTTTCTGACTATTTTGTAGTTAGCTATTTTAGGGCTCCTCATGCTAGGTTTTAAGAAAGTCTCCTGCACTAGAAGAATATCGACATTTTGGCTGCTTACAAAATCGCGAATTTCGCTAATGTTATTCCTAATGCCGTTCGTATTGAACGACACTACGCGTAACGAGTGCGGCTTTGTCCTTCCCGAGGGCTCCATTAATTACCGTTTGTGGAGAGGGCCTTGATCTGACGGATCAAGACCTGATGGTCTGACAAAGCTTGGATGCGGTCTGTGGCCGAACCTTTTAGCTTTGTCGCTAAAATAGAAAGCTCCATCGGGTCAATAGGCCCGATGTTGCTTAAAAACTGCTGGACGAAAGAGAGGTCTGCAGTGAAGCTGGGAGTCGGAGGGGGCGTGGCCTTAGGCGCTACGGGCGCGGAGGGCATGGCCTTACTGGGGAGAGCGGGGAAAACCGCTAGCTCCGAACTACGTTTCTGCGCGGGCTTGAACCATGCAGATTGGGAGGGTAGGGGGGCAGCGACGAATCTCGGTTTGGGGGGGGCACTTTTTGTCTGCGGTGCACTACGCTTTTTAACTTTGGGTGCTTTTTTGCACCCTCTATAATTGGCGGGGTGTCCTTTAGACTTACTGAGAACACAGCTGGGGGGTTCGGACTCCTCAGCTGGGCTCTTACGGAGACAGTCAGAGGTGCCGTGGTCACCGAGGCACTTAACGCAACGCGGCCTAGACTGGCAATTCCGTGCCGAGTGCCCGTAAAGTTGGCATCGGTGGCACTGGCCAGGGATGCCCCTTTTACGGGGGGGCTCGACGCGGATGCCCGTAATATGACAGACGGCTCGGATATTGAAGATATCCTTGCCCTCTGGTGTAAGAGGGAGGGTTACTAGTACCATATTGTACTCGTGTTTTTTGATAGGGTGGTACATGCGATGTACCTCTAAGGCGGGAAAACCTTGGGACTGGATGTCCATGAGTACCTCTTTTGTGGAGAGGCACTTATCGACTCCTGTAATGACGACGCGCAGAAGGCGCTCGTCTTCAAGGGCATACGTATGGTAGCCTATGTTCTTTGCGCGTAAGAACGCGGTGAGGAGGCGGTGGTCCTCCGACGATTTAACCTGCACTTTGATCCCTATGGGGGTCGTGTGCGCAGAAGAGTATCGAAGCTTTTGCTCGTTTATTGCCGCAGAAATTATATTCCATTTGGCCTTCTCCTGTATGATTACAGGAGGAGGCATTTTTGGCGTACGGACGGCCTGAGGGGCCTGGGAGGCCTGAGGGGCCTGGGAGGCCTGAGGGGCCAGGGAGGCCTGAGATGCCGGAAGGGCCTGGGAGGCCAGCGGAGCCTGGGTGGCCAGAGGGGCCTGGGAGGCCAGAGGGGCCGTTGAGGTAACGGGGGTCGCGGAGCCATGAGCCTGCACGGTTTTCCTATTTTTGCGGACCGATTTGGTCGGGGAAGATAAGACTGGAGAGGAGGTGCCTTCTGGGCGCTTCCTCTTCTTCGTCTTCTTGTATCTGACGGTAGTGAACTCGCCTTGTTCACTACGGTCGGTTTCTTGCTCTGAGCAAGACATCTCTGAAGGAGATGATAAGGCCTCTGTTTCGGCCGGGATTAGCGGGGGCGTCGCAATCGGGCGACGCCGGTGAGTCTGCTTCATGGCGCTCGCGAAGCGTTCCCATTTCTTAGCGGCATCAGGGAATTCGTTCTGAAGGAACGTCAGGAACTTCCTGATTAAGGCGTCGGCCATAATTAGGAAGTTTTATCCTGGTTGTGAAAAGAAATTCTGCTCTCTAATTAATATTGGGGGATACAGCCCCTCCCGGCGATCGGGAGGGGAGGTGTGTAGTAAGGAAAACTCCTCGTGTAGTGTGCCTAACCGTGTCACGGTACTTACAATTGTTCCTTGGGCGGCTGGAACTCACTCACACACTAACGTTGCGCTAACACTAGGGCGCTAGTGTTCGCGAACGAGACGCGGCGGAGCGCGAGCAGAAGGCTCGCGCTAAGAACGAGACGGACGATGCGACCGGTCGCACGCTCGTCCTAACGCGGCGATAACTTCGCGGCGGGTGTGCGAGCAGAAGGCTCGCACTAAAAAGCGAGACGGACGATGCGAGCGGTCGCACGAATCGTCCGGTAGGCGGCGATCGCGGCGCGGCGCGAGACACGGTACGGCACGGGTCGGGCGGCAAAGGCGGTTGGGTGGCGCCTTGTCTCTTCACTCTTGAGTCTTGCCTCTTGAAGCTTGACTCTTGAGTCTTCTGTCTTCCTGTCTTCTTTCTTCCAGTGGTGCACTATTGTGAGCAATGACACACGGATAGAGCGAGAGCGCAAATAGAGAGCGCGGGACGACGGCAACGATCGTAGCGAGCGGAGCTGTTCATCGGACGGTGTCCGAGAGCAGAATGAGCCGGCGGTTGAACCTCTGTGAATTTATACAGTCCTGTACACCCTTAATGTAGATCTGGAAACATGTCAATATGTCCTGAGTAAGAACGTGTTCACACGAGCGTGTTTTTTTTCGGCGCGACACGCCCCCTCCTTAGAAAAATTTGAATTGCATGCTTATCTTTTGTAATATTAAATATAGAGTTTAAACTACCTCCGTATAAAATACATGCGCTCCTCGCTCAGCGCTCGAGTACGAGTAGCAACAGCGTCGCGGAAGAGTCGCGATCGCGTTGCGTTCGAGCATTGCTCGCGTCGCCCCCACACCCCCCACTTCGCGACAAAGACTCAGCCGTATATAATGATACACAATGGTCATAATTGCGTGGTCATTTTAGGAACCTAAAGGACCTCCTAGGCCACGCCCCAAACGCAAAGCCTTACGCCCTTGGCGTTAAATTCAACCCAAAGGGCGAACAGGAGTACCGGATTGTCCAGAGGTACCTGGTTGACCTGAGCCAGTCTACACCGGTCAGCTGGTACTCCTACGCCCTTCCACAGGAACGAGGACTGAAGGTCGGTATCCGCGGCCTCCCTGTAAACACTTCCACCGAGGAAATTGCCGCCGACCTTAATAATCTGGGATTCGATGTGGACCACGTATCCCGGATTATTGCAAGGAAAGACCGCCCAGGATGCAGTTATTTCGTACTGCTCAAACGCACCCCAAATCTGGTACCCGGGATCTACCAGATAACTGAGCTGCTCAACATGCCGGGCATTAAGATCGAGGCCTGGCGTGGAAAGAGCGGCCCCGCCCAGTGCCACAGATGCCAGCAGTTCCGACACTCGAGCAGGAACTGCCACCGCCAAATGGCGTGTGTGCGGTGCGGCGAGGAACACGCCGCCAGAGACTGCCCCCGCCCAATTACCGAAGAGCCCACCTGCGTAAACTGCAAGGGGGCCCATCCCGCAAATAGCAGGAACTGCCCGGTCTTCCGCAGGGAGGCCCGGAACCGTCAGGCGGGCCCAGTTGCTCGCTCCACTCGAGCCCCCCGAGCCCCCCGGGCTAGCCGTGACCCCCCCATCCCGGAGACAGAGGTCCCCCCACCTCCGCCGACTGCCACTTCCTTAATGGCAGAGGCGAACGACCCTATCCCCCGCCCCACCCCCTCGGCCGCCCCCCCCTCCTCATCCAGGAAGCATAGGAGGAGGAGGTCCACTAAAAAGAGGTCCAAATCAGGTGCCACCTCTACTGCCGCTACAGACTCGGAGTACGAACCTCTCGCACTCCCCCTTCCTTCCACAGTCGCGGTTCCGCCGCACCCCCCCCTTCCTCAGCGCCCCCCGCGCTTGACCCGTGCCCCGCGCACGGCCCCTCCGTCCACTGCTACTGAAGTGGCCGAGGTGACCACCATACCGGCAAACCCAGCGGCAGTTGCCACCACTCTGCCAGCTATTGCCCCCCCGCCCCCCCAACGTCGATCCAGGAGGGATCCCCCCAAATCGACCGCCGATCTCCTGCAAGCCCTCTTCTCCCTAGGCATGGCTATCTACTCTAAGATCCATGCCGGAGAGGACATTTTCAAGACCCTCCTCTCGGCCCTCCCTGAAGGAGCCACCCTCATCAGTCAACTTATTTCCCAATGGCTCCCAACGCCCCAACATCAATAAAACTTATCCACTGGAACATCCGGGGGGCTCGCGACAAGGTGGCCCCCCTGCGCCACCTCCTTCGGGAATACCAAGCGGACGTCGCTCTGTTAAGCGAGACCCTTTTGAGCCCGCAGGACCGCTTCCACCTCCCGGGCTTTGTGGCGTATCGCCAGGACTTCCTGGGGGGAAACCGTGTGTGTCGAGGCCTCGCCGTCCTGGTCGGCAGAAGGTTACTCCACCAAGTCCTCCCAGCCCCCCCGGTTACCTCCCTTTACGCACTGGGCATTGAGCTGGCGCTCGGCTCCCATCGCACCCGTTTGTACGCGTGCTATAAACCCCCGGGATCGCATTTAGATATCTCCGACATCCACAGGCTCATATCAGATGAGCCGACTGTGATTGCCGGAGATCTAAATTGCAAGCATCCCGGGTGGGGTTCCCACACGACCAACGCGGATGGTCGTCGCCTGCACGCGGACTCCGTACAGTCCGGGTACTCGGTAGTGGGTACCTATACCCCCACCCACTACCCCGAATGCCCCCAGCACTCGCCAGACGTCCTGGACGTGGCCATTATCTCTCGGCTACCAGGAGCCTTCGCACAAGAAGCTCTTGACGAGGCCCACGGCTCGGACCACCTCCCCGTCCTAGCCTGCATCCGCGCATCACCCGCGAGTGTCCCCCCCCCTCCCCCCTCACCCAGTTCGTGATTGGTAGTTGTTCACCGCGAAGCTGCATGAGAGCACGCCCAATTTCCCGGTCGATTCTGCAGAGGCCGTCGAATCGATGACTCTGCAAATCACCGGGGCAATCTCCGCTGCAATGGAAGCGGCCACCGAACCGCCAACCCTACGGCAGCAGTACAAAAGGCCTCCACTACCCCGCCACATCGCCGACCTTGTGGCTCAAAAGAAAAAACTGCGCCACCAATGGCAGCGTACTCGCTGCCCGGTGATGAAGAGCCAGCTCAACCGCCTCACTGCCAAGGTAAAGTCTCTACTTGTAGAACAATACGCTGCAGACTGGACCTCGCGCATCCAGGAGGCGGGCGAGGACTGGCCTTCCCTCCACCGGTTCTGCCGTAGGTTAACCGGCACAGCTGCTCACGTGAGCCCTCTACTCCACCCGGACGGCAACTTGCGCTACCGAGCTGAGGATAGAGCAGAGATCCATGCCAGACACCTGGAACGCCAATTCCAACCGCTGCCCACGACCGCAACGGATCACGTCCGGACGGTCTCCGAGGAGGTAAAGGTCTTTCTCCTTTCCCCCCCCCTCGCCCCCTACCTTCTCCTTCTCCCCGAGAGAGGTCCAAAGGACTCTCTCTCGTGTCAAACCTAAAAAGGCACCTGGCGCGGATGGTATCCCCAACGCAGCCCTCCGTCACCTTCCCTTTAGAATGGTGGCCGCCCTCACCCGCCTGTTTAACGGCATTGTGAGGACCGGCCACTTCCCCACCCCCTGGAAACTAGGGTTAATTATCAATATTCCCAAGCCCCACAAAAATTTGAGACGGGCCGAGGGCTATCGGCCCATAACACTGCTCTCAACCCTCTCAAAATCCTTCGAAATCCTCCTTCTTAAATACCTTTCCCCGTACCTCCCTCCTCGAGAGGAACAGTTCGGTTTTAGGTCCCAGCTGAGCACCACCCTCCAGCTGGTACGCGTGATTCACCACCTTTCCGTTGCGGCCAACAAAAAGAACTCGTCAGTCGCGGTCTTTTTAGACATGGAGAAGGCGTTCGATTGTGTCTGGCACGAAGGTCTCCTCTATAAGCTGATCCGCGCCGACGTTCCCCCCTCCCTGATAAGGCTCATAGCCTCATTCCTCACCGGCCGGACTTTCCAGGTACGTGTTGATGGAGTCCTTTCAGGTGAGTTCCCCATTGCAGCGGGAGTCCCCCAAGGCAGTGTGCTCTCTCCGGGGCTATACAGCTTCTTCGCCAGCGACGTGCCCAAAGACCCCGGCACCATCGCAGCGCTGTACGCGGACGATACAGCTTTTATCGCCAGCTCGCTGAATCCCGACCATGCCGCCATCAAGCTTCAGAGGACGCTGGACCTCCTCCCTGACTGGCTGAGCAAATGGAGACTCTCTGTCAACGCAGGTAAGTCCCAGGCGCTCGCCGTCACCACGAGAGCAAGTTTTCCAGCGCCTCTGAAGATTGGAGACGCCGTGATCCCATGGGGAAGAACGGCGAAATACCTCGGGGTAACTATTGACCGCCGACTCTCCATGCGCGCCCAGTGTCAGTCTGCGGTGGCCAAGACTGGAGCAGCCATAGCCCAGCTGAGACCAGCCTACGCGTCCCCCCAGATTCCTCTAAATATGCGGTTAGCCCTCTTTAAGACCTATGTCAGATCCCGCCTCACGTACGCGGCACCTGCGTGGCACCACCTGCTCTCTGCGCCCCAGAGAGCGTCGCTGCAGAGAGCCCAGAACCGCGTGCTTCGCCGAGTCGTAGGTGCCCCCTGGTACGTGAGGAACGACACCATATCTAGAGACCTGAGGGTGGAGAGCGTCGAGGCGTTCGTGGCCCAGCTCTCCTCCAGACTTTTCGCGCGTGCGGATGCCTCGCGCCTGGTCGAACTAACCGACCTGGCGCCCTGGCACGCCCGCCCGCCCGACCGCCACCGCCTGCCCAGGGACGCCGTCCCACCTGGGGACCCAGCGGAGCCACGCAGCCCGCCCCGCCGCCCTGAAGAGGAGGAGCTCAGGCGCACTGGAGCGCCACACCCGGCGCACTGACGCGCCTTGGCGCATATGCGCCACCACCATCGTGGGATTGTATCCCCCCTTACCTTCCCCCTACATCGGCAAACCTAATGCCGGTGCAAACATTTCGCAATCTCGTCCGAGGTCCGGCGAGTGGCAGCCCTATTGCCACCCTGCCGACCCCGTGGCGTATCTTCCCCCCCGATATCAAAAGTCGGGGCCCGGAAACCCTTAAAATTCCTTACCCTTTTTCCCCCAGGTCGCTTGTTTCCGCGGTCCGGTAAACGCGGCGCGTGTGGGAGTGGGCCCAAACACGTTTCCCGGCCCCCGGGTCGGGACCCCCACGCGCCGTTTGGAGCCGTCCGCTGGTCCTGGTTGTGCCTGGATTGGCAATACTTCATCCCTTTGGTTTTTGTGTTGCCCTCCCTTGGGTTTCCCCAGCGTTCTGCCGCGGGGGGTCTTCCCCTAAAACAGACTATATGCGCCCAGTATTAGTACTGGGTGCGTCTTCCCACCCCAAGTAGAGGGGCTTTAGCCCCTGGTTTTGGTTCCCCGCCCAAGGCCCTTTCAGGGGCCCGGCGCGCGAGAAGTCTCCCTTCTCGAAATAATTGCGTGGTCACCCTTTCTACAGTTGAAAGTTCCACACTCTGACTCTTCGCATTCACGACGCAATCGCGAAGCTGACTGCGCGTTCACGACGCCATTATGAGCGCGTGTAAACTGAACGCGCCCTAACGCGAAGGAAAACGAATTGCAGTATACCCTATATCTGCTCTGAACGCATATTTTAAATATAATTCCGCATTCCGCGGTTGTGTGAACGATGCTGCGGTTAAATTATTTATTTTAATTAAAACAATTCAGTACAACATTATGCTAATTTAATTCCGTAAAAGTTAGACTTTTGTATGGCAGCTTCGTTAGTTCCATATACAATATAATTGATTTGCATTTACAAATATAATGGAAAAAAATATGATCTGCTGTAAAGATGTGTAACTTACTACTTAGTAAAATATTATTATAATCATGAATGATGTACATACATGCGATAACGCCGATAATATAATAAGATGAAACTATAAAAACTTTTGGGCAATTACGGCCGAACTTCGCACCTAAATTTCTTTGGTAGTTGGGAATATTTTTCTCCTAAGTCCTAACTTCGCACATACATCAACATTAATGCTGAATATACTTTAATATTGTATATTTTCTGTTCTCTTTGAACCTTACGCTTTTCATGTTTTGGGTGTTTATTTTTCATAAAATAAATGTTATGCTATGTAAGGGTATTGCAAATTGGTGTTTTGTTGCATTGTGCCAAGTGCAAATGTTGCGTTGCAGGGAAGTTACAATATCAATATATATGTATGTTATGTCAAATAGTAAAAAATCAATGAAGAATTTGTCTGATACAGTAAATGGAAGAATAATAGCTTTTTTAAGGTATTTAATTGGAAATAAAAAACATTTATTTTCGTATTTTATTTTGTGAAATAAAAATGATATTTTTTATGCAATTATTTACTGTAATATATTATTCCTTTTGCCCTTGGCCTCGCGGGTAGACCGTTTGATTTGCACTCGAGAGAGTGCAGGTTCTCTTCCCAGGTTGTGGCGTGTACCAATGAGACTATTTCGGATCTCAAGTACATTATACGTACGCTCCAACAAGGAAAACATCGTACATAAGGAAACTCGCACATGGTTGGCCCCAGACGTATTGACCAGTCATTCCTCTGGACTAGGCTGACTGTGTTGTGAGAATGCCGTGTGTGCTTGGGCAATCATACGACATTAAAAACGACTGTCGCAGGCACTACAGTATTATATACAATATAATATACAAGAATACTGTATAAATCATCCAATAACTTTACGCACCGCACCACACCGCACAGCAGTGCGGCGTCGCAATGTTCTTACGGCGCCGCACCGCACCGCATTACTCCTCACCGCATTACTCCGCACCGCATTACTCCGCACCGCATTACTCCGCACTGCACTGGCGGCCACACGAGCAGTGCGGCGTCGCAAAGTTCTTACGGCGCCACACCGCACCGCATTACTCCGCACCGCACCGGCGCGCGCCGCAACAGGGTTGGCCTGGCTTGCTTACTTGATTTCCCTATACCGTACAAACAACAACGGTACTCCTGCGGCACCGCACTGCTTGTACCCCTCCCCGCCTCGTCAGCCTCGTTCCCAAGTCTAGTGCGCCTGCGGTGCGGTGCCGGAGCGGAGCCGGGCGCGCCGTGTGGCACACCATACATTTTATATCTAGAAAACCGTTGCGGCACCGCTGTGTCGCCGCGCTGAAGCCAAACCGGGCCGTATAGCCAGGCTTACAGTTTAATCAGCAGACAGATAGGCTTACTGCGCAGTCCGCAGTCAAGAGTTAGAGGTTCATTGAGGCTCCAGGATACTGGCAGCTGGACTGATTTCTGAGATGCCTGCAGCAGCAACTTTCGTTAGGCCACCCTTTATTTTTGGCTAACCTCAGTAAATTTTTATTCAAAGTGTACTTCGTTTTGTAACACTACAAACCGCCACTAACAGGCCCACCATTTTATTCGATATATTTATGCGGTGCGGCGCGCGTTGATCAAATTAACAATTTCAAATTATTGGATTTCGGAGTTAGTCGCGTAGTCGAGTACTGACCGCAAATTATTGAATTAAAAATATCAACTGTTTACTGCAGTCACAACCCAGCTAGTTAAATCTTACTTTATTTGTATGCAGCAGTTTAGAAATGACTCACAGAACATAAGACCGTTATAATTATGTACTACATTCTAACAATAAAGGAATTTTATTTGATTTTATTTCAATAGTTTCGTTTTTTATTAATAAAACCTTTATCGTGTTTACATCTGACTACAACATTTAAATTAATATTCATAATAAAAGAAGTTTGAAATCCACGTCTGAGCATAATATGGTATTAGAATATTCCAGTTAACTCTAGACACGACAATAAACTCTCAGATTTAAGTGGCAATGGATTGAACATCATTGAGATAGTATACATATTTGTTCGTCTGTCCGAATTCTGTCGACAAAGGCGATGGTCCAAAATTGACCCAGAATCAACAGCAATGTAATGTTTGCCAATGGGTTCACTTTAAATTATATTTAAACAGAATATAAATAAGCGCACTCAAGCACTGAGGCACAGAGGTATTCAAAATGATATGTCTTAGATATTTATAAGATGTAGCGTTGTAGAACAAAAACCCTTACTTGGTATGTTTAAAAACAAAATTACGGAACCAGATGTGGTGTGAACGTCCATCAAATTCATATTGCGTCAACATATTGTTGATGATGGATGGACCAACAGCACAGGTGATAAAACCAGACGCAATCACAAATGGGCGTCGCGCGTTGTATTTTGTATGCGTTTTGGCGGGGCCGACCGCAGTTTTTGCACCAGCAATTTGATAATGGCCGCGTTTGGAAAAAAGTATCGCGCCGCGCGCCGCGACGCGGACAGCTACGAATATGATACGGATTTGCCGGCACACAGTTCATTATACGCGCTTTTACATCTGCAAGTGTTTTGCTGCGATATGTTCGCTTGTTACAAACGTCTGTACTTTGGAGCTCGTTTCCATTACGTATTTCAGAAATATCTGTAAAATAACAATATCGTTATCATCAGTGTAATACTGTAACGTTGTACGTAAAATGTACTTAAACGTGGTGTTACGTTTATGCATACGCTTCATCAATAATGCGGATTGATTCTGTGCAGCCACTAAGGCATTAGGTTCAATCAATGCTATTAGCGTGATTAAGTTGTGCTTATCCACCTTTGAGGTAATATAAACAGCGATCAATTCTCGGTACGTTGACTTACGAAGCATCTCACGTGTAATAGGGAGCTGTGCGGCCGCAGACGGACCTCAAGCGATCATGTCGGGTCCATTACTGGCCACAATTGAGTTAACTGTGGCACAAACACCCCCCGCAGCCTCGAGCCTGTGTTCGAGTATCGACTTACTAAACATTATGTAAGCGTCAGTTCACACCGAGACTAGCGATTTAACATTGAACTTCATTCACTACACAAGAAGATACAAATGCGAGAGTTCGAATGTCAAACTGCACCGCTTTGCATAGCTCGGCGCCGCTCTTGCAATGAAACGTGTATTTTGTAATTATTCAAAATTCATTGTATAATTTCTTGTGTACCTACTGAATAAAGTTCAATTTTGAATCTGTACAGGACTGTATAAATTCACAGGGGTTCAACCGCCGGCTCAGATTAGACTCGAAGATAGCAAGGTTACACCGATTTGGGCAGAGCCGGGGCGATAATAAAACACTTATTTGAGGAGAACGTTTTTTCACTTTTTCGATTTGCTTACCTGGCTCATGGCAATGCCGTATAGAGAGCCCCGCCCGTACGCCTCTTTCGGGCCGATCTTCCATTTCATTTTTACCTCTCTATACGGCTATTTTCCATAATTTTCCCCATTTTCCATGAGCCAGGTGAAGCAAAACGCGTTGTGTGAAATACTTTATTATCATAACCAGACATATAAACCCTTATATACTAAACATCTTATTCTATAGAAAAGTTATTTACATTTTAAGGTTCAACTTATATGAAATGTTGTACATTTTTACCACTGTTTTCGTAATAATTTCTTAACCATTTATTATATAACCTTAAGCGCTATACTACACGTTATGTACTACGTTTATTTATATAAATCAAAAGAAGCTACGTTAAAATTAGCTTTAGTTAAAAATATATAATCAAAATAACCCGCACTTGATAAAACACCATTTTAACACTATTTGTCCACACTGATGCCATATAAATCTATACATATAGTCACTGAGTGTTCACTATTCTAGTTTTACGTACCGTTTTAATTACACGTTTATTGCTCACATTAAAATTCACTCATGTTTTCCGTTACGAGGCCGCTGTCCTTAACATCCTCCCCCCGGCGCAGTAGCCAGGGTCTACGCAGCCTCCTCAGGTGACTGCGGGCTCGCCGATCCCGCCGTGGACTGCTCCGGTGACTGCGAGCTGCTCGAGCTCGCTATAGGCTGCTCCGGCAGCGACTGCGGGCCGTCCGCGCCCGCCGCAGACTGCTCCGGCGAATGCGAGCTGTGTGAACTCGCTGCGGGCCGCTCCGGCGACTGCGAGCTGTCCGTGCTCGCTGTAGGCTGCTCCGACGCTCGTTCCGCGCCCGGCGCCGTTCCCGGCGTCGTCCGCTCCGCTCCCGGCTCCGTCTGCTCCGCCAGCGGTCGCAACCGCGACTGCGGCGCCTCCTCCAGCACCGCCAGCTTCGACGTCGGCCTCCGGAACACGCCACTGCGCGTGCGAACGTCCGCACAGCGCACTTGTCCGTCCTGGCCTGGGTAGACCCGGTGCACGACCCCCCGCGGCCACGTATTACGCGGCAGCGTCGGGTCGACCACGACAACCAGGTCCCCTGGTACAAGGACTCGGTTGCTCAGCGGGGCCCCGTAGCGTGGTGTGAGCGTGGGAAGGTATTCCTTCACCCAGCGCCTCCAGAACTCGTCGGCAAGGGCTTGCGCGACCCTCCATGTTTTTTTGTCCGCCGGCACACACGGTCCGACGTACGGCAGTCCGGTGGACGACCCGAGGAGGAAATGATTCGGTGTAATCGCCTCCAGGTCGTTGGGGTCCACCGATACGTGCACAAGCAGTCGAGCGTTCACTGAGTACTCCGCCTCGGCCATCAGTGTCTGGAGTACCTCTTCCCTGGGCGACTTCTCGTTCAGCGTGGCTAGCAGGGCGGTTTTCACCGACCTCACCATTCTTTCCCAGGCACCTCCTTGACTCGGCGCCCCGGGCGGTGTAAACTTCCACTGCATCCGATGAGTGAGGCCCAGCTGAGCCATAGCCGGCGCCCACTCGGCGTACGCCTGCCGCAGCTCAACGTCCGCGCCTCTAAAATTCGTCCCATTGTCGCTGTACATGACTGCCGGCCATCCTCGCCGCGCAGCCATTCTTCTCATTGCCATCAGTGCAGAGTCCGTCGACAGCGAAGCCACCAGCTCCAGGTGGACCGCCCGCGTCGTCAGACATGTGAAGAGAGCTCCCCACCTCTTCTCGTGACGTCGGCCGATGGTGACCGTCATCGGGCCGAAACAGTCGAGACCACAATACGAAAATGGTCTCTGGAACGCCCCCAGGCGCTCGGCTGGCAGGTCTCCAGTTGGCGGGGTCCTCGGGTGTGCCCGTCGTAGCCGACAGAACGCACATCGGCTCATGATAGTACGCACCGTCGGCCGCAGCTTCAATATCCAGAATTTCTGCCTGAGGTCGTTCACGACCCTCTCGCGGCTCCCGTGTCCCGCTCTGGCGTGCCCCTTGCCACCAGTAACCTTGTGAAGCGATGTCTTCCATTGGTCGATAGGGTTTTTCATTTCGGCCGGCACCTGCGCCGCTTTGATCCTTCCGTCTAGTACGAGCAGCCCGTCCTTGTACACCGGGTTGAGCCGGTACAAGGAGCTCCATCTAGGCACCGTCTTGCCACTTGCCATCTTCTCGATTTCTTGTGCGAAGCTGTCTCGTTGTGATTTTTGATACCACAACCTCTCAGCCCTCTCCAGGTGTCGTACGTCGAGGTGGGCCCGACGATCTCGGCACTTCTCGACGAACAGCAAGACCATCGCCGTGCATCTTACGAGGCGCTCGTAGTTTGAAAAGCGCGTCACATCTGGTAGACAGCTCAGCTCGCTCGCCTCCGTGGTGTGGAAGGCGACGTATTCTTCTTGATTTTCGATTCTAGCGGGACTCTCCGCGGGCCACTCGTTCATCGGCCTGCGCAGGAAGTCCGGCCCCCGGAACCAAGGGTCCTCGTCGCTCTTCGGGACGTAGCCCGTTCTGGTGGCTAAGTCGGCGACGTTGCTCTTCGTGCTCAGCCATCTCCACTGGTGAACGGACGTCAGCTCGGCAATCTCCCCTAGCCGATGCGCGACGTACGGTCTGTATTTGCGGCTGCCGTTCTGTATCCAACACAGAACCACTTGTGCGTCGATCCAGTAGAAAACCGTGTCCGTTTTCCATCTGTGTTCTGCTGCGACTGCGTTTCCCAGCCTCGCTCCGACCAGGGCAGCCTGTAGCTCCATCCTTGGTATTGTCTGTGCCTTCAGCGGCGCCACCTTGGCCTTGGCGGCGGCTAACACGACTCGTACTTCCCCATTTTCTTGTTCCAATCTCCAATAGACGGCTGCGGCGTATGCGTCCTTACTCGCGTCGCAGAACACGTGCAGCTGTCGGCCTCTCGTCGGACTCCCCCCGTTGTAACTCCGGGGTAGCTCGAGCTGACTGATGTACTCCATATCGGTCAGCCAACGGGCGAAATCTTGGGCTGACTCAGCGGGTAGCGACTCGTCCCAATCCAGCTTCTGACGCCACAAGCCTTGTAGGATGACTTTGGCGGTGATCGTGTAGCAGCTCAGCAGTCCCAGCGGGTCGTAGATGCTCATCACCGTGCTGAGGGCCTCTCTCTTTGTCGGTGCGCGCTGTAGCTCGCGAACCTCCTTATGGACTCTGGAGAGCGACGTGTTGAATCTTAGTTTGTCGCCTCGGGAGTCCCATAGCATGCCCAAGGTCTTCTGCTCGTCTTTGGTGACACGCTGTGTAGTGTCCTCGGCCAGGCGGTCTTCAGGCAGTCCCTCTAGCACCCTCCGGTCGTTGCTCGTCCAGCCTCGTAAGTGGAAGCCACCTTTCCTATGTATTTGGTCCACTTGTTCCACGGTCTGCATGGCCTTCTGGTGGTCTGGATAGCTGTCTACGTAGTCATCCATGTAGTGGGCTTCGGTGATAGCGCGATGAGCTTCGGGATGCGATTCGGAAAACTCTTCCGCGTTCCGATTCCGGGCTGAGTGTGCCAGGAACGGTGAACACGATGCTCCGAAGATCATTACCACCATCTTGTATGTGGACGGCGGTTCGCCTTCGTCTTCTCTCCACAGGAACAGCTGGGCCGGTTGGTCTTCTTTTCTGACCTTGACACGAAGAAACATCTCCTCTATATCGGCCTTCACAGCGACGGCTTCCTCTCTGAACCGGAACAATATCTTCGGCAGTGTGCTCAGAAGGTCAGGCCCCTCTAACAAGTGATCGTTGAGGCTCACGCCGTTTGTTCTCGCTGCTGCGTCGAAAACCAGTCGCAACTTGCCCGGCTTGTTTGGGTTTTTAACCGGGAAGTGCGGCAGGTACCATGTGATGTCACTTCCGGCCTCTGTCCCGTCGCATTTTTCCGCATATCCCTTGCTTATGAGATTCTTCATCTGTCCATGATACTGCGCCTCGTCCATGGGGTTCTTCTTGAGCTTGTGTTCCAAGTTCTTGAGCCTCTTTAGCGCAGTATTGTAGCTAAGAGGTAGCTTGACGCCGTTCGTGCGCCACAGAAGTCCCACTTCGAATCGACCGTATTCCGTTCGTTTGGCCGTTCTGCCAAAGAGGTCGATGGCTCGCTGCTCCTCGTCGCTCAGCTTAGCCTTGGACGCTATTCCCAGTGCGTCTATTTCGAAGTGTTTCTTCACCATTTCCTCCAGTCGTTCGCCTCGGGTCTCGATCGTAGACACGTGCAGGATGTTCTCGTGTTCTTCCTGCTTTATGAGGCGTCTGGGGATGCTTCCATGGATTACCCAGCCAAGCTTCGTCTTCGAGGCTGCAGGCTGGTTTCTCTTGCCGATCCTCAGCTCCCTGGATACAATGAGCTGCCAGTTGTCCGTGCCGATGAGAAGTTGGGGTTTCTTGTCTTCATAGCATATCTCTTCGTTCTTGAGATCATGCAGGTGATCAAGTCGAAACAGTGATTCCGGGACGGACTGAGTAAGTAGGTTCAATCCGGCCACGGTTCTCGCAGTGACGTCATATCTGGTACCGTCGTGACCCCGTACGCCAAGTTGTACGAGTCGGCTTTTTTCTTCCCTTCTCTCGGCATTGATCCCATGCATTCTCAGCACCTTCGGTGGGCCGTCTGCGCCGATAGCCTTCGCGACGTCTTCATCCAGTAGTGTCACTGTCGAGCCCTCGTCGAACAGCGCGAAGATATCCGCTTCGCCCCGTGGACCGACAACTTGAATTCTTCTCATCTTAAGTTTCACCGCACGGTCGGAGGTGACCGATGCGGTAATCACGGCGTCCTCTGTCTGTGGGGCGCCGCCGGACCTGTCTTCGTGCAGCAGCGCATGATGAGGCAAGTTGCAGCCCTTCACGCCGCACGGCTTCGCCCTGCAGTTGTATCTTCTGTGCCTGCTTCGTATGCACCGGAAACACAGCCCTTCCTTTTTGACCGTGTCCCATCTCTTTTGCATGCTCAGTTTCTTGAAAGCAGCGCAGCGAAATAGAGCGTGATCTTCGGCACATATCGGGCACTTCGTTGACTCCTCGCGTATTCTCTTTGGCTGGCTGCGACTCGGCGAATCCCTGCCCTCGTCTGCTATCGCGAAGACTGGCTTCCTCGTTCGGGCTTCGTTCTTGTTAGGAGGTGGACGCGGTGTTTCCTTCTTCAGTGCCGTGCTGAACCCGTAGCGCAGCGCCCTGTCCGCTTCTCTCATTAAGAATTCAGAGAGAAGGACGACATCGGGCTCGTTCCTGAAGCGCGACGTCTCTTCTGCGTAGTCGTACCACTTGCTCTTCTCGTATGGGCTGAGCTTCTCGAGGATGTCTCTCGTGAGCAATGGGTTAAAGAGATACCCGTGCCTCAGCTTCCTCAGGATGGTTACCATGTTCTGAATCTTTACTGCAAATTGGTTGAGTTCTGCCGCCGAACCTCCGAGCCTCGGTATCTTCTTCAGATCTTCCATCATGCGATCGACCATAACCTCGGGTCGACCGAAGCATTGTTCCAAGGTCTTCATAATTTGTTCAGGCGGCGTCGCGACGCTCAGCAGTGGTGCCACGGCTTCTCTTGCTTCTCCCCGTAGGCAGCTTCTCAGACGAGCTAAGTTCTCGATCGGCTTGAGCTTGTAGAACGCAGTGGTGTCTTCCATGGCTGCTTTGAATGGCAACCATTCAGTGGGAGCGCCCGAGAATATGGGCAACTCCGTAGTGTGGCGCGACTGGCGTTGGTTCAGCAGTTTATCCAATGTTTCGGCAAGTTGTTCCACTCCATTAGCCCTAGACGTGGGCGGTGTGGGTGAGCGTGGGCGGCGTTGCTGCGGCCACTCGAACCTCGTCTTCTGGGCTCCCTTCGGTGGCATGTCTTCTGGCTTCGGCGTCTCTCTTTCTTCCATTGATGTCGGCTCTTGTCTAGCCTCTTCGGGTTCGGGACCCTGTTCGCTTAGCCAGGCTCGGACACGTTGCTCCACCTGTTCTGATGGCTCGTCGTCGTCGGGGCTGCTACCATCTTCTGCAGCGGCGACGTCAGCGGCGAGCTTCTTCTTTATAAGTTCTGCTTCGATCTGCAGTTCCTTCTTACGAAGAGCGGCGAGTTTCTCCTCCGCCTCGTAATGCATACGCGCGACGACACTTGCTGTCGATCGACGCGATCTAATTGAAATAGCCTTCTTTCTGGCTAGGGTTCGTACTTCCGAGGATGCAGGCGCCTTGCTGGTACCTGGTCTCGGTTTCAAAATAGTTTGAAGCAGATCCGCTCTTCCCTCGGTCGGCGGCGGCTGGCTTGTAGCGGCAGCGGACGGCGATCGTGGCGGATCCGGAAATCGATGTGGTTGCTGCTGGTTCTCCTCGGCCCCACTCTGACTTCTTGTTATAACCATCTTCAAATGTTGATCTTCAAATGTTAATCTCAAATGTTAATCTTCAATGTTAATCTTCAATGTTAATCTTCCATAATAATCTTCCTTTTCAAGAATCTTCGGGAGGTTTTTCCGATGAAAAATCTGCGAATCCTTGCTTCCGTTCGCAGCGGTGTATCCTTGTATCCTCGAGTCCGATCTTCTGAGTCCAATCTAATCCCTGGCGTTGATTCCCGTTGATAAATCTTGATAAAGTTTCCAATGTTCTGACTTGAATCTTCAAAAAATTTATATGTTCAGAACAGCTGACGAAATTTTCAAGTCCAGTCTTCAGTAAAAATTTCTATCTTGATTCTTCGGAAATTTTTCTATGTTCAGAACAGCTGACGAAAATTTTCTAAGTCCAGTCTTCAGTAAAAATTTCTATCTTGATTCTTCGGAAATTTTTCTATGTTCAGAACAGCTGACGAAAATTTTCTAAGTCCAGTCTTCAGTAAAAATTTCTATCTTGATTCTTCGGAAATTTTTCTATGTTCAGAACAGCTGTTCAAATTTTTCTAAGTGCCGTCTTCGTTATTTTCAACTTGATATGGACTTCGAATTTTTTCTTCGATCTTGAAATTCGGCTCGCCAAAGGACCACGCACTACTGTACAGGACTGTATAAATTCACAGGGGTTCAACCGCCGGCTCAGATTAGACTCGAAGATAGCAAGGTTACACCGATTTGGGCAGAGCCGGGGCGATAATAAAACACTTATTTGAGGAGAACGTTTTTTAACTTTTTCGATTTGCTTACCTGGCTCATGGCAATGCCGTATAGAGAGCCCCGCCCGTACGCCTCTTTCGGGCCGATCTTCCATTTCATTTTTACCTCTCTATACGGCTATTTTCCATAATTTTCCCCATTTTCCATGAGCCAGGTGAAGCAAAACGCGTTGTGTGAAATACTTTATTATCATAACCAGACATATAAACCCTTATATACTAAACATCTTATTCTATAGAAAAGTTATTAACATTTTAAGGTTCAACTTATATGAAATGTACATTTTTACCACTGTTTTCGTAATAATTTCTTAACCATTTATTATATAACCTTAAGCGCTATACTACACGTTATGTACTACGTTTATTTATATAAATCAAAAGAAGCTACGTTAAAATTAGCTTTAGTTAAAAATATATAATCAAAATAACCCGCACTTGATAAAACACCATTTTAACACTATTTTTCCACACTGATGCTATATAAATCTATACATATAGTCACTGAGTGTTCACTATTCTAGTTTTACGTACCGTTTTAATTACACGTTTATTGCTCACATTAAAATTCACTCATGTTTTCCGTTACGAGGCCGCTGTCCTTAACAGAATCACTATTTTAAAAATGCAGCGCTACGTCGCGCTCGATTTGGTTTGAGCCTAAGACCCACGTGGTATACCTAGTATTCAGGTGCGCCTCCAGACTTTCTGGTCTTCGTACCTGGCGTTACTAAAAAGCATCACCTCACAGATCGACTGGTTCAAAAATGTTTAAGAAAAACAAAATTCATTGAAAATTTTGAGGGTTATTTATTTTCTGAAATGCGCCATTTAATTTTAATTGACCCATTTTCTTGAAACAACATACGGAAGATAGCTAAATAATCTTAATGAATCTTCATCGAGTATCGTTAAGATAACTCGGATAAGCAGCGCGGCGTTTTCAGGAAATGCGTTTTTCCGCCGTTGATTACGTCATTTATGACGTCATAATTTCTCTTAGTATACGCGGGATTTGATTAAAATACACATAACGCCTACATCTCTATATTATAATCATCACTTTCAGTCGCAGAGTTTTAAATTAAAATATTTTAAACCCATATTTCCTCCAGTATATCAGTTTTGAACTGAAAGTCGATGAGCATGTTCTCAGACATAATAGTTTCTACTAAGAGGCTTAGCCTTCTGTAAAGATGAAAGTTTCGAGTGCTGAATCAATCCAACGAGAACACATCTTTTCCCTTTAAGAAAGAAATGTCTCGGGTAAGACGTAACGGGATATGAGAAAATCGCAATTGCTGCGCATGTTAAGTAGCTAACGGCCGAATACCGAAACGCTTATCAAAATTAAGAGCCTATTCACAGGCTGTCGCTTTCTCTGCCCGATGATATGACAAGGACAGCATTCACATGCTGTAGCGTCACTTAATTTAACTATCGTTTCAGTATTCGGCCGTAATACTCATGTAAGAATAATGAATTACCATACGCTGCTGGTACCGTGAGTATTGAATTAGAAATAAATTAGAATTTAAATAATCGGTAGGTTATTATTATGAAACTAAAACGAGCATGAAATACGTGAAACACAAGCCATGTTGTCCATGCGCATCATAACTACAATTTTATAACAAACTCTAATATGACTACGTAAATTATATAGCCTATGTTACCCGGGCTGTTATTACGAATCAATCCACTCATTTATTAAAATCGGACCAGTAGTTTAGGCGCTACGGTGGAACATACGTGACACAGACTGCCAAAATCATTCCCCTTCCTTTTGGCTTCGCCGTAGTCGGGTAAAAATGAATAACCATGTCGGGAATTCGGTATGCATTTCTCTATATGTTGAAATTTAAAAATCAGTCACAAGTTCAGCTACAGATATCCGGGCATGTGGGTCATTAGATTACATGCCCCTCGTCCGCATCGAGGCCAATAAAATCCCCCAATCATATTTTACCAAAAGGCAAGGCAAAGTTCATTCGAACGCTTCGAAATGTTGACTTAAAATTTATTTTTCGTATATTCAATGTTAGACAACATGATATACAATATGAAACCTATCTTAATAAATGAAATTAAAATTTGCAATAACAAGGAGAACTATATCTGTCGTCCTGTGACGTCACGATGTGCTACCGCCATACAATATAATATGTCATTAAACATAATATGTCGGAAGCAGATTGGAACGGCAAACATTTTTATTTGTTTATTCTTACTAATATTATAAATGTGAAAGCGTGGATGTTTGTTACGCTTTCACGCAAAAACTACTGAACGGATTTCGATGAAATTCGGTATGGTAGTTAGTAGTTTAAACTCTGGATTAAAACATAGGCTACTTTTTATCCCGAAAAAGTAGTGTTCCCGAGGGATACTATACTTACGCCGGCGGATACGCGAGCAACAGCTAGTAATTTATAATCGCGTCAATCAAAATATCTATTTCCTTTAGATTTATGTATTCAACAGTTTTAAGATTTAATTTGTAAAAATGTGATATTCGACACTAGGCAACATCCCTATTGGTGATGTTTTTCCGTTTGTCCTCATAACTATAACTGTCCATTTTCTGTAGGTTTATTGAATGAGTATGTGAGAATGCATGGATGTTTGTTACTCTTTCACAAAATACAACGATGCGGAGTCCCACGTAACTTAACAGCTTGGTAGGAACATAATACGAGTTATGTTATTCCTAAGTTATATTATCGTCAGTTTAATCACACTATTTTATTAGTATTAAAATATATACTATATACTGCTAGCAACTTTGTTCACGCGTCCCGGAAACTATACATTTTGCCTCGAAAAATAACCTATCTTGCCCAAGGTCTACATCCCTGTACAAAAATCATTATCCGTTAGGTGGTTCAGGTTTCGTATTTATAATCTATACATCTATACATATAACAAATGTCCAATTCGTAAGCTGTCGTGTCGTAATCATAATTCGTACCCGGAGTGGAAACTAGAGAGTAATCGCACTAATAACTCTAGCCACTATGTCAATTATAGTAATCATCAGCAATCACCGCCTTCATAACACCATACACCATCACATTATGATGATACTAGGTACTTCTCATAATCTTTTACATCGACACGGATATTTTTGAACATAACTCTGCCGTTTGTCGAAGCAGTTTCAAAATTCTTTTGTTGTTGTATAGAATATAATTCGAAATTAGCCCCTTAGTCACCATGGTGGAGACCTGATGATGACATCCACGAGGAATCGAGAGAACTCCACAAAATTATAAGGACATTTATAGTGATTTCTACTTTGATAGTAAGTAAAATTTTGTTTGATATTTTTGAACATAACTCTGCCGTTTGTCGAAGCAGTTTCAAAATTCTTTTGTTGTTGTATAGAATATAATTCGAAATTAGTCCCTTAGTCACCATGGTGGAGACCTGATGATGACATCCACGAGGAATCGAGAGAACTCCACAAAATTATAAGGACATTTATAGTGATTTCGACTTTGATAGTAAGTAAAATTTTGTTTGATATTTTTGAACGTAACTCTGCCGTTTGTCGAAGCAGTTTCAAAATTCTTTTGTTGTTGTATAGAATATAATTCGAAATTAGTCCCTTAGTCACCATGGTGGAGACCTGATGATGACATCCACGAGGAATCGAGAGAACTCCACAAAATTATAAGGACATTTATAGTGATTTCGACTTTGATAGTAAGTAAAATTTTGTGCCAAGGTGTACCCTAGATCCAAAAGCACCGAACAGAACTCCTCAGTCTTTAAAGATACACGTTTAGAAATTTCGGCATTGTTTAAGGAACTGCAAGCATATGCCACTTACAGTAATCATCATCATCATCACCACCATCTTCTTACAATACACCAACATAATACTATTATGGTGACATAGGTACTCCTCATAGTTTTGAATACCGATATCAATGTATGATTGAGTTTGTTTTGCAGAGAGAGTGAGAATACCAGAGGTTTTTTTTTTGTATTAATAACTTTCTTAAAATGTGTTAATAATAACAAATATAACTATAATGGGGAAAAATTATTATTTTTAAACGAAAACTGAAAACCGACTTTCAAAGTAAAAATTCACAAAAATGTATAAAATAAAACTTTTCCAAATAAATTCCGTCGGGGGGGGCAACTTATAAATAACTTTGGAGGCCGATTACTCGAAAATGGTTGACTTTGTAAAAAAGTCATGTATGAAACCTTCCCTTTATTTTAAAATACATATTTAACGATGCCCCACACGATGGGGTAGAATGAAAAAAAAAAATTTCATCCCCACGTCACATGTATAGATATTCACCCCTAAAATTTAAATTATTATTATTTTAAGATCTAGATACAGTATTTTATATTTATAATATTAAAAAAATCATCCACTTATATTCATAATAACAGAAGCTAGAAGCGCGGACAGACAGACAGACAGACGGACGGACAGAGCGAAACTATAAGGTTTCCTCGAATATTATGGAACCCTAAAACATTATCACAAATAATTTGGTATTTTCAGAAGCTATTAAATAATGCTTCTGAAAATACCATATTAATTAGTTTTCACACTTATTGTAAGTACATTTTTTTTTTATGTACTATGTAAATAGTACAATAGCCTCAACAATGCATGAACCGTAAACGACAAAATAACGATTGTTGATTGACGATAACGGCTGGATCATACCTTGTTCATTTGGGTAATACGAAAAACCCATTTGGGCGGTAATCTTGGTCGGCAATCTCTCGCATAACATTACTACCTCGCTTCCGTCGGAGGTATACAATCAAGTGGCGTACTGAATTATATAATACCAAGTATATTAGCCCCATATTATGACCACAGTAAATATAAAACGACAGCTCGGGAACGGTTCGCTATAAAAAATGACATAACCCATTTTAACATGGGAGGAATAAAATTTGCTGAATTGCAGATTCGCCCCCTTATTTGTAATACTTTACATTGAGCAATGAGCAATCTTATAATATGAACTGAACACCATATAGACCACCACTTCCTATGTAGGTGTGTGTGGAGTTTATGTTATTTTGGACTTACAGAGATAAAGGAAAAGCGGGGTCCTGATAATATTATTTTGTCTTACATAACACTTCAGTCTTACAGTCTTACATACAGTTTATATTATGTTCATACAACATTAAGATTTATATCGCAGGTTAGGTCAAGACTAACTTACATTAGAAATGCACTAAGGCTCAAATCACACTGAAATGGCAGCGGAGAGGCCAGCAGCATAACTGTCATATAATTTTAAACTTTATCTTCATTACTATAAAACACAGTTTCGCTTGAGACAACCGCCGCCGCTCACGGCCGCCGACGGTCTCTAACGGCCAGGTTATGCTGCTGGCCGCTCCGCTGCGATTTCGGTGTGATTTGAGCCTAATTAAGTGACTTGGAAATTGTGTGGTCCCTATAGTGTGTATTGTGCATGCTATAGTACATGGTACATACTTTAAATACCAATGCCTAATACCAGATGAAAACAAAAGAGAGAGTGACATATTATATGTCAATATACATATGTCGCTCTCTCTTTTGCAGTTATAGAGCGTGAGCCAAGGGCGCTGACTGGCCGTAGTAATATGTTGGCCCGCAGGTTCGCTCGATGTACTGAGCCAGTTAAGATAACACTTTTCAAAGCTTACTGCCAGTGACCGGATCGTCCTGTCTCTCGCGTGTGGTAGTGCGTTCCTGCTCACTCCGCGTTTTCGTGCCGTCCCGTTCTATCCGCGTCGCAGTGACTCGCTCACTCCGCGGTAGTGCCGTCTCGCTCGGAATCGTGTCGAGTGACTCGCTCACTCCACGCTCGTGCCGACCCGCCCCTAGTGCAGTGCCGTTATACCCCACTCGCGACCGTCAATCCACTCGTCATTCGTTAGAATAACGAGCGGATTGCCGCCTTGCTGAGGGGTTGCACTGCCTTTGGCCTTCCGTTGGAAACTTGTTTCCAACGTCGGGTCACGGGGAGACAGCCTCTCTTTTTCCACCGTGCAAGTACGTACACTTATAGTGACTACTTAGACGCTGAATACGTGTTGTGTGTTTAGTGTTACCTGTATCATGTGAATACCTTTTGTGTTTGTGCCTACGTACATGTCTCTATAGTGCTGTGTCATTGTGAACATGTCCCCTAATCACGGTGGACGCTAATATAGTGCCCCGTCACCATGGCCGACCGTGGTTCGCGGCCACATAGCCGCGACCACCCCAGCCATTCTCGCGCCAGCTCCGGTGCGTCGCGTAGCTCCGCCTCATCGAGGTCCAGCTCGCGCACATCTGAGCGCGCATATCTATCAGCCACCGAGCCCAGCTTGAGCGGCAAGGATACCGCTCGCCCCGGGCCGTCCTCGGCATTCTCGCGGGGGTGTACTGACACCCCCCCGCCCCAATGCCTTCCGACGGCGACCCGCCGCGAGTCCGGGCCCCCGCATCGCTCAGCCGACAAGGGTTCGGCTTCTCCGCCGCGCCCCATGCGCCGCACCGAGGAGGTGAGCACCCCACGCCCACCGCCTAGATCTACTGCGAGCCCGCAGCTCGCCCCCCCCTCGCCGGCCTCCCCGCCGGAAGAGGATCAAAGAGGGGTAAGTGTTCTCGCTCCGAGGGCCCCCGTACCGGCTCCCTCGTTGAGCACCATGCCCCCACCCCCTGCCCCGCCCGTGCAGGTTACCAAACGGCAACGTCAGGAGGTGTCCTCCGACGTCTCGCCTCCTGCCAAACGCGCTGATCGTCCGATCACGTACGCCGCAGCGACCACCGCTGCCTCGACCGGATCTCCCGTGGCCTCTACATCGAGGGCCCCCTCACCGATGGAAGTGACCACGGTAACCTCCGTCACCCCCGCAGCGAACGCGACTTCGCCGCCGCCGAAACCAGTCCCCCGGTGCCCTCCAATTATCGTGGAGAAGATGGACAATTGGACCGGGCACTTCCGACGTCTTAGAGAACTTCTAGGACACGCCCCCTCTGCAAAACCTCTAGGCCTAGGCGTCAAATTCTCCCCCCAAGGGGAAAGAGAATACAGGTGCGTACAAAAATACCTAGCTGAACTTACCGGAACGGAGCAGGTCAGCTGGTTTTCCTACGCCCTCCCCCAGGACCGTGGATTAAAGGTGGGTATATACGGCCTACCTACAAATACACCGACGGAGGAGCTCGCCGCCGAATTAAACAATCTAGGGTACGAGACTGAACACGTATCCCGTATCCTCGCCCGTAAGGACCGCCCCGGGTGTGTTTATTTTGCCCTGCTCAAAAGATCTCCGAATCTGGTACCCGGAATATATCAGATAACAGAGCTTCTGAATATGCCGGGTATCAGGGTCGAAGCCTGGAGAGGTAAGAGCGGTCCCGCTCAGTGCCACCGGTGCCAACTATTTAGGCACTCCAGTAAAAATTGCCACCGCCCATTAGTTTGTGTAAGGTGTGCCGAGGAGCACGCCGCCAGCGACTGCCCCCGCCCCATTTCCGACGAGCCCACCTGTGCGAATTGTAAGGGAGCCCATCCGGCGAACAGTAAAAACTGTCCCGTCTTCCTCAAAGAGAAGCGAAATCGCAATGCGGGGCCCATTGCACGCACCTCTAGGGAAACCCGTACCGCCCCCCCTAGGTCAACAAATGACCCCCCCATTCCGGATCAAGAGGTCCCCCCCCCTCCGCCTACCGCCACCTCACTCATGGCAGAGGCCAATGAACCAACCCCCCGCCTCGCTCCTTCCGCCACCCCCGCCCCTGTTGCTCGGAAGGCGAGAAGAAAGAAGAAGAAGGCCCCCAAGTCCAGAGCCACTTCAGCGGCTGCCACGGACTCAGAGTTTGAGCCTTTAGCGCTCCCACTGCCCCAAACCGCCGCCGACATACCGGCCCCCTCCCCCTTACCTCAGCGCACCCCGCGCCCCCCTCGCCCATCTCGCGCAGCCCGTGCTCCCAAACCGGCCACTATCACTACCGAAGTGACCGAGGTCAGCACTGAGCCTGCTAACCCGGCAGTTAAAACCGCCACCCGGCCCCCGCGTGCCCCCCCACTCTCTCAAAGGCGTGAATCCCCCAGGACCACGGCCCAGCTTCTTCAAGCTTTGCTCTCCCTGGCCTTAGATACTTTCAACAAAATCATGGCCGGGGATGAAATCCTTCAAACCCTATTGAAGGCCCTCCCGGAGGGGGCCACCCTCATTTCTCAATTAATATCCCTATGGATCCCCACGCCCCAATTTCATTAAAGGTCGTCCATTGGAACGTCCGGGGGGTCCGCGGCAAGGTGACCTTGATCCGCCATCTCCTTCGGGAGTATGAGGTGGACGTTGCCTTGTTGAGCGAGACCCTCCTGTCCCCTCAGGACCGCTTCAATGCCCCCGGATTCCACGTCTACCGCCAGGACTTTCTGGGGGGCGAGCGTGTGTGTCGAGGCCTCGCCGTCTTAGTCGGCAGAAGGTTCCAGCATCAGCTCCTCCCCCCCCCCCCCCCCCCTGCGGTCTCTTCATTATTCGCCCTGGGCATAGAATTGCTCCTCGGGTCCCACCGTACACGCCTTTTCGCGGCATACAAACCTCCGGGGTCGCGTTTAGATATCTCCGACATCCATAGGCTCCTATCAGAGGAGCCGACTGTGATTGCCGGGGCTCTAAACTGTAAGCACCCCGGATGGGGCTCTCGCTCCTCGAACGCGGACGGAAACCGACTGCACGCCGATTCAGCACGAGTCGGTTACTCTGTGGTGGGCACATACACGCCCACCCATTACCCCGAGAACCCTCTACATTCCCCGGACGTTCTCGACGTTGCCATCTCCCACCAGCTACCAGGCGATCTTCACCAGGAGGTCCTCGATGTGGCCCTCGGGTCTGACCACCTCCCAGTTTTAGCCACTATACGTGCCGCCCCCGCAAGCGTCCCCCCTCTTCCTCCCCGCCCAGTCTGTGACTGGGACGTCTTCGCCTCGCGGCTCCACGGGAGCACCCCCAATTTCCCGGTTGACTCTGCAGAGAACGTCGAACTGATGACTCTGCAGATCACCGAGGCAATTGCAGCCGCGATGGACGCGGCAACCCAAACGCCTATCCACCGCCATTCCAAGCGGCCCCCCCTCCCCCGCCACATCGCTGACCTCATCGTGAAGAAGAAGCGCCTGCGCCGCGAATGGCAGCGCACGCGTTGCCCCACGCTGAAGGCGAAACTTAACCGCCTCACCGCAGAGGTAAAAGCCGCGCTCGAGGACCGCAACGCTGCGGACTGGACCCGACGCATCCAGGATGCGGGAGAGGATTGGCCCTCCCTCCACCGCTTCTGCCGCAGCCTCTCCGGAGCCACTGCCCCCGTACTCCCCCTGCTGCACCCTGATGGTAATCTTAGGTACCGTGCAGAGGACAGAGCGGACATCCATGCCGAGCACCTAGAGCGCCAATTCTCACCGCGGCCGACGACCGCAACGGAACACGCCCGAGTGGTCTCCGAGGAGGTAAAGGTTTTCCTACTGTCCCCCTCCTCCCCCACAAATTTCTCTTTCTCACCGAGGGTGGTCCAAAAGACCCTCAGCTGCCTTAAACCAAAAAAGGCCCCCGGTGCAGATGGCATCCCAAACTCCGCTCTCCGTCACCTTCCCTTCAGGACGGTGGCCGCCCTGACCCGCCTTTACAACGGCATTGTCAGGACCGGCCACTTTCCCTCTCCCTGGAAAATGGGCCTGGTAGTTACCACCCCCAAACCTCATAAAAACCTAAGGAAGGCTGAGGGCTACCGGCCCATTACCCTCCTTTCAACTCTTTCCAAAGTGTTCGAACTTCTCCTTCTTAAACATCTCTCTCCTTACCTCCCTCCTCGCGAGGAACAATTCGGGTTCAGGTCGCACCTGAGCACCACCCTCCAGCTGGTACGTGTAGTACATCACCTGTCCGTTGCGGCAAATAAAAAGGAATCGTCGGTCGCGGTCTTCCTAGACATGGAGAAGGCGTTCGACAGCGTTTGGCATGAGGGTCTGCTCTGTAAACTCATCCGGGCCAACGTACCTTCGACACTGGTAAGGCTACTAGCCTCTTTCCTTTCTGGCAGGACCTTCAGGGTGCGCGTCGACGGAGTCCTCTCTGGCGAGCGTCCCATCACCGCTGGCGTCCCGCAAGGTAGCGTTCTCTCCCCGGGGCTTTATAATTTTTACGCCAGCGACGTGCCCGCGGACCAGGGCACCACCGTGGCGCTTTACGCCGACGACACGGCGTACTTCACCTCCTCTTTGTCCACCGAGCATGCCGCCATCAAGCTCCAGAGGACGCTGGATCTCCTCCCTGACTGGCTGAGCAAATGGAGACTCTCTGTCAACGCAGGCAAGTCCCAGGCGCTCGCCGTCAGTACGAGGTGTTTTCTTCCGGCGCCTCTGAGGATTGGTGACGCTGCGATCCCGTGGGGTAGGACTGCTAGGTACCTCGGGGTCACCCTGGACCGCCGACTCTCCATGGCCGCCCAATGTGCATCAGCGGTGGCGAAGGCGAACGCGGCGATAGCGTTGCTGCGCCCGGCCTACGCGTCCCCGCAGATCCCCCTGAGGATGCGCATCGCCCTCTACCGGACGTACGTACGGTCCCGCCTCACGTACGCGGCACCCGCGTGGCACCACCTGCTCTCTGCACCCCAGAAAGGGTTGCTGCAGAGAGCCCAAAACCGGGTGCTGCGCCGAATCGCGGGCGCACCGTGGTACGTCCGCAACACCACTATATCTAGGGACCTCAGGGTGGAGAGCGTGGAGGCCTTTGTGGCCCAGCTCTCTGCGAAGCTGTTCGCGCGAGCGGATGCCTCGCGCCTGGTTGAGTTGACCGACCTGGCGCCGTGGCATGCCCGCCCGCCCGACCGCCACCGCCTGCCAAGAGATGCCGTCCCCTTCGGAGGACCCAGCGGAGCCACGCAGCCCGCCCCACCGCCCCCCTGAAGAGGAGGAGCCCATGACGCACTGATGCGTCACATCCACGCGCAACGATGCGCCCCGGCGCAACAGCGCCCCATCCACCGTGGGATCGTATCCCCCCCACACCTTTCCCTTACGTCGGCAACCCAAACGCCGGCGTGCATCGTCAAAATGACCACCTGGGGTCTGTCGGAGTGACAGCCCTCTTGCCACCCCGTCGCCCCCTTGGTGCACCTTCCCCCCTGACACCAAAAGTCAGGAACCGGAAGCTTTCCTTCCCCCCTCTTCCCCAGGTCGCTCGTTTCCGCGGTCCGGTGAACGCGGCGCGTGAGGGAGTGGACCCAAACACGTTTCCCGGCCCCCGGGTCGGGACCCCCACGCGCCGTTTGGAGCCGACCGCAGGTCCCGGTTGTGCCTGGACTGGCAATCTTCACTCCCTTGGTTTTGATGTTGCCCCCCCCATGGGTTTCCCCCGCGTTCTGTCGCGGGGGGTCTTCCCTTAAAACGTAGACTCATGCGCTCAGTACTCGTACTGGGCGCGTCTTTCCCACCCCAAGTAGAGGGGCTATGCCCCTGGTTTTGGTTCCCCGCCCAAGGCCCTTTTCAGGGGCCCGGCGCGAGAGAGAAGAGTCTCCTTCTCTAACACGCTTACTGCCAGTCTTTATATGTGTGCAGCCTGCGGGTCAACTTCACACAGCGGACATACCGCGGACAGCCTACAGGATGGTGATGCGGCTGCCGCGCTACTGCAGCGCCTCTGCCGTGTTCGCGGGGTCGAGCACGGCACGGTTCGCGGCGCGCGCGTTGCCCTTCACGTGGCTATTCATTCTTCATCATGTGGCGCACGCGCGGCAGTCGAAACAGTGCGCGCCGTAGCTGACCGCTGGGAATGCTGGGACTCGGCGCTGCTGCAGCGATGGATCAGTCTCCATGCGCCCATGCGCTTAAGTAGTGCCTAGTGGGGGTCAAAGCGTAACCGTACCAGACGGTCTTATTACTTGTATTTTACTATCTCATTGCTTTGTATGTAATTTGTGTTAGTACCTTATTATACTTTATTGACCTTGGTCTGAAATATATTTTTGAAATAGTAAATATGGCAAAAACTTATTTAGGCGATAAATCTGATTATTATATTGCTGATCTAAATCATTTAACTCTGAACGTTATTATATTGCTGATCTAAATCATTTAACGCTGATAGGTTTCCAACTACGCACTAAACTAGTAAACGTAAGGAAGCAAACTCGAACGATGTAAGACAAAGAAAATCTGGATATCGCTTACGAAACTTCCGAGCGCTCGTCACGCGCCGCACCGCGCCGCCCAAAGTTCGCCGTTTGAGTATCGATAACACACTTCAGCAGCAAATTAATAAATAGAATAAAGTTTCAATGCCAAAAGTATTTCTTTAAACTCGAAAATATGTAGGTATTTAAGCTAAATTATACACCTAATAATACATAGGGGCTAAAAAATCAATTGTCTTGACTAGAACTAACCTTTCTTTTTCTTACACATTTTTTTATATAAGCTTACTGTTAAGGACAGCGGCCTCGTAACGAAAAACATGAGTGAATTTTAATGTGAACAATAAACGTGTAATTAAAACGGTACGTAAAACTAGAATAGTGAACACTCAGTGACTATATGTATAGATTTATATGGCATCAGTGTGGAAAAATAGTGTTAAAATGGTGTTTTATCAAGTGCGGGTTATTTTGATTATATATTTTTAACTAAAGCTAATTTTAACGTAGCTTCTTTTGATTTATATAAATAAACGTAGTACATAACGTGTAGTATAGCGCTTAAGGCTATATAATAAATGGTTAAGAAATTATTACGAAAACAGTGGTAAAAATGTACAACATTTCATATAAGTTGAACCTTAAAATGTAAATAACTTTTCTATAGAATAAGATGTTTAGTATATAAGGGTTTATATGTCTGGTTATGATAATAAAGTATTTCACACAACGCGTTTTGCTTCACCTGGCTCATGGAAAATGGGGAAAATTATGGAAAATAGCCGTATAGAGAGGTAAAAATGAAATGGAAGATCGGCCCGAAAGAGGCGTACGGGCGGGGCTCTCTATACGGCATTGCCATGAGCCAGGTAAGCGAATCGAAAAAGTGAAAAAACGTTCTCCTCAAATAAGTGTTTTATTATCGCCCCGGCTCTGCCCAAATCGGTGTAACCTTGCTATCTTCGAGTCTAATCTGAGCCGGCGGTTGAACCCCTGTGAATTTATACAGTCCTGTACAGTAGTGCGTGGTCCTTTGGCGAGCCGAATTTCAAGATCGAAGAAAAATTTGAAGTCCATATCAAGTTGAAAATAACGAAGACGGCACTTAGAAAATTTTCGTCAGCTGTTCTGAACATAGAAAAATTTCCGAAGAATCAAGATAGAAATTTTTACTGAAGACTGGACTTAGAAAATTTTCGTCAGCTGTTCTGAACATAGAAAAATTTCCGAAGAATCAAGATAGAAATTTTTACTGAAGACTGGACTTGAAAATTTTCGTCAGCTGTTCTGAACATAGAAATTTTTTGAAGATTTAAGTCAGAACATTGGAAACTTTATCAAGATTTATCAACGGGAATCAACGCCAGGGATTAGATTGGACTCAGAAGATCGGACTCGAGGATACAAGGATACACCGCTGCGAACGGAAGCAAGGATTCGCAGATTTTTCATCGGAAAAACCTCCCGAAGATTCTTGAAAAGGAAGATTATTATGGAAGATTAACATTGAAGATTAACATTGAAGATTAACATTTGAGATTAACATTTGAAGATTAACATTTGAAGATGGTTATAACAAGAAGTCAGAGTGGGGCCGAGGAGAACCAGCAGCAACCACATCGATTTCCGGATCCGCCACGATCGCCGTCCGCTGCCGCTACAAGCCAGCCGCCGCCGACCGAGGGAAGAGCGGATCTGCTTCAAACTATTTTGAAACCGAGACCAGGTACCAGCAAGGCGCCTGCATCCTCGGAAGTACGAACCCTAGCCAGAAAGAAGGCTATTTCAATTAGATCGCGTCGATCGACAGCAAGTGTCGTCGCGCGTATGCATTACGAGGCGGAGGAGAAACTCGCCGCTCTTCGTAAGAAGGAACTGCAGATCGAAGCAGAACTTATAAAGAAGAAGCTCGCCGCTGACGTCGCCGCTGCAGAAGATGGTAGCAGCCCCGACGACGACGAGCCATCAGAACAGGTGGAGCAACGTGTCCGAGCCTGGCTAAGCGAACAGGGTCCCGAACCCGAAGAGGCTAGACAAGAGCCGACATCAATGGAAGAAAGAGAGACGCCGAAGCCAGAAGACATGCCACCGAAGGGAGCCCAGAAGACGAGGTTCGAGTGGCCGCAGCAACGCCGCCCACGCTCACCCACACCGCCCACGTCTAGGGCTAATGGAGTGGAACAACTTGCCGAAAAATTGGATAAACTGCTAAACCAACGCCAGTCGCGCCACACTACGGAGTTGCCCATATTCTCGGGCGCTCCCACTGAATGGTTGCCATTCAAAGCAGCCATGGAATTCACCACTGCGTTCTACAAGCTCAAGCCGATCGAGAACTTAGCTCGTCTGAGAAGCTGCCTACGGGGAGAAGCAAGAGAAGCCGTGGCACCACTGCTGAGCGTCGCGACGCCGCCTGAACAAATTATGAAGACCTTGGAACAATGCTTCGGTCGACCCGAGGTTATGGTCGATCGCATGATGGAAGATCTGAAGAAGATACCGAGGCTCGGAGGTTCGGCGGCAGAACTCAACCAATTTGCAGTGAAGATTCAGAACATGGTAACCATCCTGAGGAAGCTGAGGCACGGGTATCTCTTTAACCCATTGCTCACGAGAGACATCCTCGAGAAGCTCAGCCCATACGAGAAGAGCAAGTGGTACGACTACGCAGAAGAGACGTCGCGCTTCAGGAACGAGCCCGATGTCGTCCTTCTCTCTGAATTCTTAATGAGAGAAGCGGACAGGGCGCTGCGCTACGGGTTCAGCACGGCACTGAAGAAGGAAACACCGCGTCCACCTCCTAACAAGAACGAAGCCCGAACGAGGAAGCCAGTCTTCGCGATAGCAGACGAGGGCAGGGATTCGCCGAGTCGCAGCCAGCCAAAGAGAATACGCGAGGAGTCAACGAAGTGCCCGATATGTGCCGAAGATCACGCTCTATTTCGCTGCGCTGCTTTCAAGAAACTGAGCATGCAAAAGAGATGGGACACGGTCAAAAAGGAAGGGCTGTGTTTCCGGTGCATACGAAGCAGGCACAGAAGATACAACTGCAGGGCGAAGCCGTGCGGCGTGAAGGGCTGCAACTTGCCTCATCATGCGCTGCTGCACGAAGACAGGTCCGGCGGCGCCCCACAGACAGAGGACGCCGTGATTACCGCATCGGTCACCTCCGACCGTGCGGTGAAACTTAAGATGAGAAGAATTCAAGTTGTCGGTCCACGGGGCGAAGCGGATATCTTCGCGCTGTTCGACGAGGGCTCGACAGTGACACTACTGGATGAAGACGTCGCGAAGGCTATCGGCGCAGACGGCCCACCGAAGGTGCTGAGAATGCATGGGATCAATGCCGAGAGAAGGGAAGAAAAAAGCCGACTCGTACAACTTGGCGTACGGGGTCACGACGGTACCAGATATGACGTCACTGCGAGAACCGTGGCCGGATTGAACCTACTTACTCAGTCCGTCCCGGAATCACTGTTTCGACTTGATCACCTGCATGATCTCAAGAACGAAGAGATATGCTATGAAGACAAGAAACCCCAACTTCTCATCGGCACGGACAACTGGCAGCTCATTGTATCCAGGGAGCTGAGGATCGGCAAGAGAAACCAGCCTGCAGCCTCGAAGACGAAGCTTGGCTGGGTAATCCATGGAAGCATCCCCAGACGCCTCATAAAGCAGGAAGAACACGAGAACATCCTGCACGTGTCTACGATCGAGACCCGAGGCGAACGACTGGAGGAAATGGTGAAGAAACACTTCGAAATAGACGCACTGGGAATAGCGTCCAAGGCTAAGCTGAGCGACGAGGAGCAGCGAGCCATCGACCTCTTTGGCAGAACGGCCAAACGAACGGAATACGGTCGATTCGAAGTGGGACTTCTGTGGCGCACGAACGGCGTCAAGCTACCTCTTAGCTACAATACTGCGCTAAAGAGGCTCAAGAACTTGGAACACAAGCTCAAGAAGAACCCCATGGACGAGGCGCAGTATCATGGACAGATGAAGAATCTCATAAGCAAGGGATATGCGGAAAAATGCGACGGGACAGAGGCCGGAAGTGACATCACATGGTACCTGCCGCACTTCCCGGTTAAAAACCCAAACAAGCCGGGCAAGTTGCGACTGGTTTTCGACGCAGCAGCGAGAACAAACGGCGTGAGCCTCAACGATCACTTGTTAGAGGGGCCTGACCTTCTGACCTCACTGCCGAAGATATTGTTCCGGTTCAGAGAGGAAGCCGTCGCTGTGAAGGCCGATATAGAGGAGATGTTTCTTCGTGTCAAGGTCAGGAAAGAAGACCAACCGGCCCAGCTGTTCCTGTGGAGAGAAGACGAAGGCGAACCGCCGTCCACATACAAGATGGTGGTAATGATCTTCGGAGCATCGTGTTCACCGTTCCTGGCACACTCAGCCCGGAATCGGAACGCGGAAGAGTTTGCCGAATCGCATCCCGAAGCTCATCACGCTATCACCGAAGCCCACTACATGGATGACTACGTAGACAGCTATCCAGACCACCAGAAGGCCATGCAGACCGTGGAACAAGTGGACCAAATACATAGGAAAGGTGGCTTCCACTTACGAGGCTGGACGAGCAACGACCGGAGGGTGCTAGAGGGACTGCCTGAAGACCGCCTGGCCGAGGACACTACACAGCGTGTCACCAAAGACGAGCAGAAGACCTTGGGCATGCTATGGGACTCCCGAGGCGACAAACTAAGATTCAACACGTCGCTCTCCAGAGTCCATAAGGAGGTTCGCGAGCTACAGCGCGCACCGACAAAGAGAGAGGCCCTCAGCACGGTGATGAGCATCTACTACCCGCTGGGACTGCTGAGCTGCTACACGATCACCGCCAAAGTCATCCTACAAGGCTTGTGGCGTCAGAAGCTGGATCGAGTCGCTACCCGCTGAGTCAGCCCAAGATTTCGCCCGTTGGCTGACCGACATGGAGTACATCAGTCAGCTCGAGCTACCCCGGAGTTACAACGGGGGGAGTCCGACGAGAGGCCGACAGCTGCACGTGTTCTGCGACGCGAGTAAGGACGCATACGCCGCAGCCGTCTATTGGAGATTGGAACAAGAAAATGGGGAAGTACGAGTCGTGTTGGCCGCCGCCAAGGCCAAGGTGGCGCCGCTGAAGGCACAGACAATACCAAGGATGGAGCTACAGGCTGCCCTGGTCGGAGCGAGGCTGGGAAACGCAGTCGCAGCAGAACACAGGTGGAAAACGGACACGGTTTTCTACTGGATCGACGCACAAGTGGTTCTGTGTTGGATACAGAACGGCAGCCGCAAATACACACCGTACGTCGCGCATCGGCTAGGGGAGATTGCCGAGCTGACGTCCGTTCACCAGTGGAGATGGCTGAGCACGAAGAGCAACGTCGCCGACTTAGCCACCAGAACGGGCTACGTTCCGAAGAGCGACGAGGACCCTTGGTTCCGGGGGCCGGACTTCCTGCGCAGGCCGATGAACGAGTGGCCCGCGGAGAGTCCCGCTAGAATCGAAAATCAAGAAGAATACGTCGCCTTCCACACCACGGAGGCGAGCGAGCTGAGCTGTCTACCAGATGTGACGCGCTTTTCAAACTACGAGCGCCTCGTAAGATGCACGGCGATGGTCTTGCTGTTCGTCGAGGAGTGCCGAGATCGTCGGGCCCACCTTGACGTACGACACCTGGAGAGGGCCGAGAGGTTGTGGTATCAAAAATCACAACGAGACAGCTTCGCACAAGAAATCGAGAAGATGGCAAGTGGCAAGACGGTGCCTAGATGGAGCTCCTTGTACCGGCTCAACCCGGTGTACAAGGACGGGCTGCTCGTACTAGACGGAAGGATCAAAGCGGCGCAGGTGCCGGCCGAAATGAAAAACCCTATCATCCTGGATGGAAGACATCGCTTCACAAGGTTACTGGTGGCAAGGGAGCACGCCAGAGCGGGACACGGGAGCCGCGAGAGAGTCGTGAACGACCTCAGGCAGAAATTCTGGATATTGAAGGTGCGGCCGACGGTGCGTACTATCATGAGCCGATGTGCGTTCTGTCGGCTACGACGGGCACACCCGAGGACCCCGCCAACTGGAGACCTGCCAGCCGAGCGCCTGGGGGCGTTCCAGAGACCATTTTCGTACTGTGGTCTCGACTGTTTCGGCCCGATGACGGTCACCATCGGCCGACGTCACGAGAAGAGGTGGGGAGCTCTCTTCACATGTCTGACGACGCGGGCAGTCCACCTGGAGCTGGTGGCTTCGCTGTCGACGGACTCTGCACTGATGGCAATGAGAAGAATGGCTGCGCGGCGAGGATGGCCGGCAGTCATGTACAGCGACAATGGGACAAATTTTAGAGGCGCGGACGTCGAGCTGCGGCAGGCGTACGCCGAGTGGGCGCCGGCTATGGCTCAGCTGGGCCTCACTCATCGGATGCAGTGGAAGTTTACACCGCCCGGGGCGCCGAGTCAAGGAGGTGCCTGGGAAAGACTGGTGAGGTCGGTGAAAACCGCCCTGCTAGCCACGCTGAACGAGAAGTCGCCCAGGGAAGAGGTACTCCAGACACTGATGGCCGAGGCGGAGTACTCAGTGAACGCTCGACCGCTTGTGCACGTATCGGTGGACCCCAACGACCCGGAGGCGATTACACCGAATCATTTCCTCCTCGGGTCGTCCACCGGACTGCCGTACGTCGGACCGTGTGTGCCGGCGGACAAAAAAACATGGAGGGTCGCGCAAGCCCTTGCCGACGAGTTCTGGAGGCGCTGGGTGAAGGAATACCTTCCCACGCTCACACCACGCTACGGGGCCCCGCTGAGCAACCGAGTCCTTGTACCAGGGGACCTGGTTGTCGTGGTCGACCCGACGCTGCCGCGTAATACGTGGCCGCGGGGGGTCGTGCACCGGGTCTACCCCGGCCAGGACGGACAAGTGCGCTGTGCGGACGTTCGCACGCGCAGTGGCGTGTTCCGGAGGCCGACGTCGAAGCTGGCGGTGCTGGAGGAGGCGCCACAGTCGCAGTTGCGACCGCTGGCGGAGCAGACGGAGCCGGGAGCGGAGCGGACGACGCCGGGAACGGCGCCGGGCGCGGAACGAGCGTCGGAGCAGCCTACAGCGAGCACGGACAGCTCGCAGTCGCCGGAGCGGCCCGCAGCGAGTTCACACAGCTCGCATTCGCCGGAGCAGTCTGCGGCGGGCGCGGACGGCCCGCAGTCGCCGCCGGAGCAGCCTACAGCGAGCACGAGCAGCTCGCAGTCACCGGAGCAGTCCACGGCGGGATCGGCGAGCCCGCAGTCACCTGAGGAGGCTGCGTAGACCCTGGCTACTGCGCCGGGGGGAGGATGTTAAGGACAGCGGCCTCGTAACGAAAAACATGAGTGAATTTTAATGTGAACAATAAACGTGTAATTAAAACGGTACGTAAAACTAGAATAGTGAACACTCAGTGACTATATGTATAGATTTATATGGCATCAGTGTGGAAAAATAGTGTTAAAATGGTGTTTTATCAAGTGCGGGTTATTTTGATTATATATTTTTAACTAAAGCTAATTTTAACGTAGCTTCTTTTGATTTATATAAGTAAACGTAGTACATAACGTGTAGTATAGCGCTTAAGGTTATATAATAAATGGTTAAGAAATTATTACGAAAACAGTGGTAAAAATGTACAACATTTCATATAAGTTGAACCTTAAAATGTAAATAACTTTTCTATAGAATAAGATGTTTAGTATATAAGGGTTTATATGTCTGGTTATGATAATAAAGTATTTCACACAACGCGTTTTGCTTCACCTGGCTCATGGAAAATGGGGAAAATTATGGAAAATAGCCGTATAGAGAGGTAAAAATGAAATGGAAGATCGGCCCGAAAGAGGCGTACGGGCGGGGCTCTCTATACGGCATTGCCATGAGCCAGGTAAGCGAATCGAAAAAGTGAAAAAACGTTCTCCTCAAATAAGTGTTTTATTATCGCCCCGGCTCTGCCCAAATCGGTGTAACCTTGCTATCTTCGAGTCTAATCTGAGCAGGCGGTTGAACCCCTGTGAATTTATACAGTCCTGTACACTTACCAAGAACATGTATCTAAGGAATCATATATCTAAGGAGGGTTCCGTAACTATCGACGCGTAATAAGATTTTTTAATTACTTTAAAAGTTTATGTGCAATTTCGCACAAAATAATTTTCCTGAATAGTTTTTAGCATGACCTAGCAGCATGGACACTTCCAAGTTTTAATCTCTTAAGAATTTATTCTAGTTAACAAATGCCAGGGAGGCGACCAGCTTGTAAACCACTTTGGAGGCCGAATTACTCAAAAATGGTTGACATTGTAGAAAAGTCAAAGTACTACACTTGTCACCGGGCTGGGGAAGGAGGTTTAGGTATTTAAAAAGTCTTCAACGTCTTCTAGGACAATCTCGCGACGGTCTATGCCGAATATAATACGAATTGTCTCCGTTAAAGGAGAGGAGTAAAACAAGGGTAAAAGGTGGTCACGTAGTATAGGAACGTTCCTTTAAATGTATTCTGTAGGCCAGTCAGACTTTTCATAGAAAAGCAGCAATAATTCTAAAGGGGCCTTAAACAAAAAGAGCGTCACCACACCGAGTCGCCGACATCCGGCACTCAACCCTCAGTCTGGCATGGTAATTGCCAGCGAACGTTATTGGTTGGCCTCAACCGAGTTATCATCCCATCACGTCAAATCCGTTATGTAATCATGCGCAAAATTACTATCGCCTCGTCGAAATTTTGATATATCAAATATATTTTATAGATGCTGCACAGACGAGAGACTAGGTCGTAATAGTTGGTAGGGCCTGCACAGACGAGAGACTAGGTCGTAATAGTTGGTAGGGCCTGCACAGACGAGAGACTAGGTCGTAATGGTTGGTAGGGCCTGCACAGACGAGAAACTAGTTCGTAATGTATGGTAGGGCGGGCCTGTACAGAATATGAAATACTAATTTGTGGTCCTCAGTTGTTATTCTGTTAACCAACCCATAGCAGTATATCAGAGGGCTTAGCCATCATGCCATCGTTAATAACAATGACGATCTCCGAAATTGAAAATGTATGGGATTGAAATATAACGTTCGCTAAGCAACATAGCATGCGATAAGTGAATACCATACATTTTTGATTTCTAACTTCGTCATCGTAATAATAAGCGATGGCATCTTGACTACAAGGCTTGGCTATATAGTCAAAAAAATATTTTTTTAATTATTTTTCTGCTTAAATACGTTAGGTTAAAGATTGAATTGAATTGGGTAAAGACCCAAGCAGTGGACGATGCACCCAAAATATCCGTAGTTGAGTTTGAACAACCTAATAGAACATCTTCAATGATAGACCACATCGAGTAATTATTTTCTAAGAAAGTTCTAGAGCCCTAGAATCTAGATAAATAAAAGCAATCATGTTTCTGTGAAGAAACTGTTCAAGCAGGCAGGTAATTGGCATACTTATGAATACAAAACAAATAGAACAAAATATGGACTTCATATCACAAAGAGAAAATAATCAATATCGAAGGTATACAATCTATGTGGTTTTTAATTTTATATTTCCATTTTCTTCCGTTTCTTATAGAGCTAAGGAAGAAGAAAGAAGAAAGAAGGAAGAAGAAGAAGAAGGAGAGGAAAATTATGTGCCTATTAGTTTTTAGATTTGTTTGACACGGTCACTCTTTTTAATTAAAAACATTATGAGTTTATGTAAACAAAAGCCCGTGCTTCACCACATATCAAGTAGAGGATAAACCGTGAGCCACGAATTTATTCTGTAACCTCTGCCTACCCGTATGCACCTCGGTAGTCTCTGCCTACCTACGCCTACTGGGAAATACGCATGTGAGTGCAAGTCCAGTTGTTAGGACTTGTTTATTGTTATTCTAATATACTTTCATAACTATTTATCTACCTACTCACTATAGTGAATTATACCAAGCTTGTTCTAAAAGCGTAAACGCAATCACACTACCAATTCCACTACTATTGTAAATGAGAAAGTCTGTGTGGATGGATAGATAGATAGAGAGAGACTGGATGTTTTTCACTCTTACTAAAACTACACGCAAAAGCTACTGAATAGATTTTGATGAAATTTGGTATGTTAGTAATTTAGGCTCTGGAATCTAGATAAACACATATAGGCTACGCACCGTATTTATGCGGCGAAGCCGCGGAAAAGGCTAGTTCTCGATATATTTAGATAGAACGTGGAAATTCGTCCGTCAAGTAGTTTGGGGCACAGCTGCGCTCGTGTTTCGCGTAACTCCCACAATGGGAATGCCGGGAGTGGGGAATTCAGTTCGCACGCCCGGCGCACATCCAGGACGAGGGGTTTGCCATATGAACTCAGTCCAGACTTTTTTTTACAGACAGAGGTTTTTAATAGGACATGTAAATGAGATCAAAAAATACCTTTAGTGCTACGAGGCGAAACACATATTATATAGATTATGGTGGTAACGTTTTGATTTTGCACTTTAATTTTGATATCAATAACACAATTTGCATACGAACTTAGAAGCAGGAGCGGAAATATAGTATAATATTGTTTTAAAGTGTCCAAAAGTGGATAGTATATAAATGAATAGAAGACGAAAACGTTATCTGCAGTCTGAAGCTCAGCCGAGGTTTAAGTTTGTTCTCAGTTTCGGGCAGTTTCGAGACAATCGGCCGGATTTTTTGGCTTCATTCTTGAAACATACACGTTGAGAGTTCTCGATTTCTTCCTGCGGACTGCAGTCGTCAGGAGAAATCTTATTTTAAAAAGCGGCACGTAAATTAATAAGCCTCTTACTTCAAAGTGAAGAAACTCGAGACTTTCAATTGAGAAAGAATTGTGCACTTTTAATTTGTCGAGAAAGCGGATTCATTAAATTTTGTTCTTTGAATTAAGTGTGTGATTGGCATCGGACCAACGGAGAAATAAGAGCATCGGACGATTCCATTAGTTCGTCCGATAGTGCCAAGTTGTGAGCACCGGGGAAACTAGCGACAATTGGGACAGGACAATTAGATATTATTTATCATACAAGAAATACGCAGGAGCAGTTGTTAGTTAATAGAGCTTACAATGGTAGGTTGTATGAGGTATTGAATATATTAAAAAAGCTACGAGCTCCGTGGCCTAGTGGGTACACCGTTTGATTCGCACTCGAGAGAGTGTAGGTTCGATTCCTAGGTTGTGGCGTGTACCAATGAGACTTTTTCAGATCTCAAGTACATTATACGGACGCTCCAACGGTGAAGGAAAACATCGTGAGGAAACCCGCACATGGTTGGCTCCAGACGTATTGACTTATATATATGTGCTTACGCAACCATACGACATTTAAAAACCAACTGTCCCAGGCACTACAATATTTCAGTATTTCAAGAGTGGTTACTTCGCTTGGAGAATACTGTATAAATCATCCAATAACGGATGATAAGGCCTAAGTTTTTTTTTTATATTCAAAAAATAGAATTAAAAATAATAGCTGTGTGTCTTAGCAAGTGAGCATAGCATTGAAAGACGAGGCTGCTATTAAATATAATCACCAAAATCAGCGTCAGGGTCAATTCACACGGAAACGAAACGATACGCGATCTAGCGCTGCCATTTTAAGGTAGCTATTCAAAATTGAAGTTTATTAATTACACAAGAAGATACATGTTTCATTGTAAGAGTTCATGTACAGTATATGACTGTTGTCATATGAAACATGTATCTCTTAGTGTAGTGAATAAAGTTCGATTTTGAATGATCGTCTTAAAAATGCAGCGCGTACCGTTGCGTATCGTCGCGATGTGAAGTGACCCGGATTTAAGCAGAAGAATAAATACGTATTAGGCAAGATGAACAATTACATAGTTCTGGTAAATATCACGTTATTCCTGCCATTCGCCGCGGACAAAACGTTGTAACATTAAGAAAAATTGAAATCATTACCCAGATACAAGGGCCGCTCATTGTGCACGACACAATTGCACGGCCGCCATTGTTGCATTTTATTATTATAAGCAAAAATCTTACTCGAAAAGAAAGCGCAAAGCCACGCGTAATGGCGGGCAGGTAAATAAATTCATTACATTATAAAATGTCTGCCGGGACGGGACAATTGAATTTGTAAAAGCATTCTCGAGGAGAATGGTGCGACACGCCATTTATTTCTGCTACCGTCGTTTTTGGACCTCTTTGGAAATATTTTAACTTCATCGTAAGCTCTCAGAACTTGAATATTGAGATAAAAAAATATAGATATTGCTCCATTATAGTCAATCGATAGAAATATCTGATATTTTATTCAATGAATCACCTGTCTCAATGTCTCAAGAACTCAAGGCTCAAGTCTCTACATAGCTCTAAATTGTATGTAGAGTATATTATGTATGTAGCATGTAGAGTTGCTTATTCCAACTCGCTGCCTATTCACCTAAACTCTCAAGTGTAAAAAAAAGTATCTCAAGGGTAGAAAACTTTCGAATTAGAAATTATTATTAACTTTTAATTATTATTAAAGCTACTTAGCTTTGAAATTACCTTGTGACGGAAAACTTGTAGCGCTCGGCAAAATATTGTATTCTCTGTTCAGGTAAATAAAGAAACAATAGCGTCCTATAATGCTATTTAAAATGTCACTCATTAACACTGCAATACAGAATTAATATAACACATTAATTTGGCCGAATATGATATTTAATAACTGATTATTAAATATCATATTGAAATAAATACCTGAGTACGCTCTATTTTTAATCGACTTCCAAAAAAGGAGGCGGTTATACATTCGGCTATTTTTTTTTTTGTATGTTCAACGATAATTACGCCATCGACGTACCGTTCCGACTTCGAAATTATGAAGATTGAGTAGAGAAATATTTAGTCAAAATTTTAGACAAATTTAGAAGGGAAAATGATTATATTATTATTATTATTTATTTGTTATATTATTTTTGATAATTTATTTATGCGCCGAATATGTTCGGTGATCAATGTCGACAGTGTGATGAAGGCTTCGGGTTGGTGGAAGACCCTGCCACTCTGGCTGGAGATTCAAGAGACGCTGCAAGATTTCAAATTGTTCCCACAGCAGTCGCACGGCCTCAAACACATTGTCTACACTTCGAGAGGCTGGCACGAATTGTTGCGTCGAGTGGACCCGTCCTCGATCCCCGGCGACTGGAGAAAAATATCTAATCACATGGCCGAACTTTGGTCGCCTTGGTTGAGCGAAGAAAAAGTAGAAGGAAGGAAGAAAATTTTCCCTTATTCAGAAAATAAGTTTTATTTCATACTTTTTTGTGCATTTTTACTTTGGAATTTGGTTTTAATTTTTTGTTTAAAAATAATTAAGATAGTAATTTAAAATTGAACTTGATTACAATTGAACGCAGCTTGAACATTCAACTCTTGCAATAAAATGTGTATCTTCTTGTATTGTGAATAAAGTTCGAAATAAAGTTCCCCGTGGACGGCTGGAGACTAAAGTTGATGATGAATAATTGCAGACTATTGTGGAAGTGGATCCATCGAAAACCACGTCTGAGTTAGCTGCAGGCTGCGGTGTTAGTGATAAAACTGTTATAATCCCCTTGAAGCAAATCGGGAAGGTGAAAAAGGTGGAAAGGTGAATTGAGTGCAGCAAACCGACAAACGCGCGTCGACTGTTATATTATTCAACCGGCACAATAATGATGGTATTTTAAATCGAATCATTACCTGTGATGAAAAGTGGATCCTGTACTATAATTGGAAACGCTCATCGCAATGGCTGAACCCTGGCGAAACAGCCAAAGCCAGCCGCAAGCGAAAATTGACTCAAAAAAAGTTACTTGTGAGCGCTTGGTGGACTAGTGCCAGTGTCGTTCACTACAGCTTTCTTAAATCTGGCCAGAGAATTACGGCAGATGTCTATTGTCAGCAACTGCAAATCATGATGGAAAATCTAGCTGCTAAACAACCGAGGTTGGTCATTCGCTCTAGGCCACTGCTGCTTCAGGACAACGCTAGACCACACACTGCACAACAGACGGCTACCAAATTAGAGGCGCTTCAATTGGTATGTCTAAGACATCCACCGTACTCCCCGTACTGGTTCCAACAGATTACCATTTTTTTTTCGAAATTTTGATAATTTCTTGCAAGGGAACAAATTCAACTCCGATGTGGCAGTCCAAATCGCCTTCAAAGATTTTATTGATTCCTTTCCCAATTGTTTTTTTTTAGTAAAGGAATCAATGAACTACCTATGATATGGCAAAATTGCACAGATAGCAAACTTTGATTAAATAAATATATTATGTTTAAAAAAATAGATTTTATGTTCCTCCTTTACGAAACTCCAATTTCATATGTAATAAACCTAATAGTAAAAATAGATATTCAGGAAAAAAGATAATACTCCTCCGGCATTATCCAGGGAGGAAACAGGGGACTACGTTGTGTGCTTTTCCATACATTGCGTGGCCTTTTGTTTCGTCTTAAAAATGCAGCGCCGCATCTTGTCGCGTCGCGTCTCGGTGTGAACTGAAGCTTATGTAACTACATTCGACTTTATTTACAATCGGCAGTCCCACGGTCGTGTCGTGTAGGCGTTTGGCGCTTTTAATAAATTCCTACATCGTGCATCATACCGCTTACGACATTCACTATTAATATTTTATTATATATTAAAGTCTATATTCCTATGAATTACAATAGGTATTACATATTAAATGCTACTTTATATTATATATATTATGGTAAAATTTATGCCTAATATTTACATTATAAGTCGTAATAAAGATTTATCTGTTTTCTTTGTTAAATATACATAAAGAATACCGTATTATAAATATATATAATGTTTAGTACAGACATTTATTAAATTTTCCTAGTGCATACAGTCAATAATGTTGACAATACTTTTTAATGAAGGAAATATACGTTTTATGGCTGCTTACATTATATCGAGCGACAGAGATAATGATAATGAATAAATGCAAATAAGCTATCTGGCACATAATTATCAGAAGATTGTGAAACATCATTAGTCATTAGAGTTTCGTACCCGAAGGTTAAAAACCGGACGCTATTATCAGTAATCACTTAATCAGTATTTAACTCTCAGGACTTCGCTGTCTATCCGTCGTCAGGCTGTATATCATGAACCGTTTATTTTATTTTATTTTACATAATTGTATTATTGCAAGTTTTATTTAGACAGAATTGACCCTCAGACTGTCGGCCCCACGCATTTCGTTCGGTTCGGAGCGCGGGTTGCAACGGCGCGTACTCTCGTCAGAACTGTACGTGTGACGGGCGCCAGCGTGTGATGACCGTCCCGCGGCGCAGCGGACTCGCCCGACCGGATTCTGGGCTTCACTCTATTACCATAATGTTATGGTGCACGTCTATTCGTTGCCCAAATGTACTGTTGCCGAGTATAAACTTAATATTTTATAATATTTTTTATGACATCCTTACGCTTTTCCCGCTGCTCCGCGAGCGCTAAAATATTGTTGTAACTTGTGTTGATTATTATAATCAAACACAAGAATAATGTATCGGTTGATTGGGTGAAATAAAAAAACCGCATTAAAGTCGGTAGCGCAGTATAAAAGATTTAAACGCGTCATATTATACATATAACGGTACTGTTTTATGGTTGGTTGTAAGTCCGTGCTGAACGATTATCTTTTTAACCTCGTAATAGATTTAAGTTATAAAAGTTATCGTAGTTCTTGACCATTTCTCGACATAGAGTGTTCCGAGATCCTACACCCCAGCGCCACTCTGAGCGAGGACTAAGTACAATTTCATTTCACATTATTGTCCACTTTGCGTCTATCCTGACTCCGTCGAGCCGAGGGTTCGGTTCCAATAAAAAACTAAATTGAGCGGAAATGAAATACCGCCGACCGGTTCCACTTCGAAGGTGGGTCTTGAGGTTTATTTTTTTGACAATGCCACAATGGCGCGGTAAAATAAAGTTTTATTCCGTTCGCTTTCTATATTCTCACAGCCCGCTGCCCGACGGATGTACATTATATCGCCGTTCCCGCAATTAACAAAACTTGATTCATAAAAATATTCTTAATGACGGCCATTTGATTGTTCAGCTGCATTTTAATTGCGTGTTTACCGCCACACGCGAGGACAATAGCGCTGAAAGTCTATTCTAAATAATATTCTTACTCCTACCACAGACTACCAAAAAGTTAATTTTAATACTATTAGGGTCAAATCACACCCATACGTACACGAGGATACGCGACATAGTGCTGCATTTTATGATAGTTATTCCAATGTCATTTATTCATTACACAAGAAGATAGGTGTGTACCTATGTTTCATTGAGTAAGAGTTCTAATGTCAGATTGCACAGCGCATGTGCAGTATGACTGATGTCATATTGCGCATGCGCTTTTGTCGCGAATAAAGTTTTTATGAAAAGCTATCGCATCGTGTGAACTGAACCTTAGTGGTATAAAAATGTTACGTGTCTCGCCTATGAATGCTTCTGCTTCAATGTTTTAACAGCGTTACGAGTTTTATCATTAAAGAGAGTGATTCAAGAGGTAGAAATCGGATTAAAACTAGAAAGGCATATAAACTTTCATATAAAGCGGTCTTTCCCAGAGTGGGCGATAACGCCCCGTTGTGGGCGATTTATGGGGGCGATGGGTGATTTGGTTCAGCTTACAAATCACCCATCGCCCCTTTGTATTTAAAAAAAATTGTAAAATTCACTGAAATTAAAATCCTTCTGCTACACAACATCCATTTATTAGTTTATATTTATATCCTATTTTATGGTCTAAATATAAACTAAAAATATATTAAATATTTATTATTTTTAATGCGTCTATAACGCCATTATAGCTTATTATAGTAATAGGTGTCAAATACTGAAAAATATTCGTGATTTCAACAGTCGCAGGTGAGACGTATTAAAAATAGGTATATATATTGTCGCGGCCAAGCTACAAGCACTTGCCGAACGCGGGATTTTTTATGTACCTGATCTAGTAAAAAAAAATTGAAATTAGGAGGTTCAATAGATTTCTTTTATTTTACTACCTGAACTAAACTTTACAACATTGAAAGATTGTGTACTTACTACTTAGGCAAATTGTGTAACAAATAATTTATTTATAATACAGGAAATAAAATATTTACAAACTATAAAAGTAGGTAAGTACTAAAAAAAAAATAACTACTCCAAAACTTACAATGCTACAAAACAAAGAAATCTCCCAGATCGTCCCCACCAGGCAGAGTACCTAGAAGGCTCAAAGAGTTAGAGTTTTTGGAGGTTCAATTATAATTCACGTTTGGTGCGAACAAATGTTGTACGATTTATTTTTGCAATCCCGTATTATAAGTCCGTATAGTCCGTCAATGTTCGTTCGGTCCGTGCTTTGCAATCCCGTATTATAAGTCCGTATAGTCCGTCAATGTTCGTGCAGTCCGTGTTTTGCAACCCCGTATTATAAGTCCGTATAGTCCGTCAATGTCCGCGCGATCCGTGTTTTGCAATCCCGTATTATAAGTCCGTATAGTCCGTCAATGTTTGTGCGGTCCGTGTTTTGCAATCCCGTATTATAAGTCCGTATAGTCCGTCAATGTTCGTACGATCCGTGTTTTAAAATCCCGTATTATAAGTCCGTATAGTCCGTCAATGTTCGTGCGGTATGTGTTTTGCAATCCCGTATTATAAGTCCGTATAGTCCGTCAATGTTCGTGCGGTCCGTGTTTTGCGGAGTGCACTGATTCATCCTTTACATTAGAATAGATTTAAAATAAATGCTGTTTATTGGTTAAGTTTGAATAGGTAAAAGATACCCTTACCCCCGGTTTCTGAAAGGCTAATCAACGACAAAAATTAACTAATCAGCGGTCAAATCTCTTGTCAAGTGCAATTTGAGTTGCAAAAAGCTTGATCAATCCTTTTATTTGATCAACGTCTCAGTTCACAAAACTAATGTCAAACAACTCTGTTTTCGGTTTCTATATAAGGCGTAAATGTGTCATGTCAACTGATGAATCTTTAGTAAATTTTTCACTAATTACCATTTCAGAAACGCAAATTGATTTAACAAGCCTGTTAACTCAACAACGTGTTAGTTCATCAACTGTTTGATTAGCCTTTCAGAAACCGTGTAATAATATTGGAAAGTTGTATTACTAGTTGTATAAGTTGTATTGACCCATAGTCAATGTTGTTATTTGCTAATTTTGAATAAAAAATACTCTTAATGTTGTAAAGTTGCATTATTATTGCTCTCTCGGTAAGAAAAGTCTCGTTTAGAATATTTGTTTAATTAAACTCCAGGCGAGACGAATATGTTATTGAGGAGTTATGTTAGAGTTATGATTTAGAAGAAGATTTGAAGATATTGATTAAGGTGGAAATAAAATGGGGGGCGCTACAAAATAACAGATTTTCAATGTAGGCGTTAGAGTTTAGACGGAAAAAGTTTGGAAACCTCTGATATAAAGGAATAGTCTCTATCATAAGATCTAGTTATATCATTTAATAACCTTAATGGCATCCAAATCAAAGTTGGACTTTTTTGTTCCCGGACAGGGAGAGATTTATCTACCTGATGACAGATTACATATATTAATTATTACTAAACACCACTGTTTTAAATTATAGTGTGAAGAGTGAAGACTGAACTCGGACCAAATAAAAATGAATATAGAGTTCTGCGAACCGCTCAGTAAGATCGCTCCAATCCACGCCACACTGTGTCACACATGTAATGAAACTACGTCTTAACTTGTAAGGCGAACTGTCGCGGAGTGTAGTTTTTTATGTATGTAGTGCGTAGGTACACGCGCACTATGTACATAAATAACCGGCCTCAGTTTTTGTTTGACAAAGCTCTGGCTTAATTTGTTCATTTGGTCTGAGAGACTGAACAGATGCCCTGAAAAATTTATATACAAAAGTGTAAGTAACTTAGTACTAAAATGTGTGGTACCAGGAGGTCGATTCTGGTAATTATATTCTGCAATGATACAGTTACGTTCCTGTCCCGATATGTTAAAACTGCAAAATTAAAATCTGATAAACGTCAAACCCGTTGGTCCAAACTAAAAAATTAGCTTATGATATCAATACGCTTTGTTTATAATTCAATAAAAGTGAAATGAAAGTGTAAATTAATTACAAAACTTGGGGTTTTAAGTGGTCGAGTCGTGACAAAATAGAAGTTTGTAGGCGTTTAGTGATTAGTAAATGTGGGTAAATGGTGCACAATAGTTAGAACTCACTTTTCTGTCTAACCCGGTGGGACTGACGACCAGGACTCTAACGTTTTCCTTGCGTATCCTTTGTCTAATATTTAAGAAACAATCCTTTTCGTCTCTCAACTCAACTCAGCAGAATGGGTTTAAGGTCGCAAGCAATGATTTCAAAACTAACGATGGGCGACGTACATTTGACAGAAAAAATCTTCATACAAGAGAAAGTTATGCCATCTTTACAACAAATTTTGACAATTCTATGCCGGAATGATTTTACTACGGAAAGCAAATATCAATATGTCAAGATGAAAATGTCAACCGTCAATTGCCCCAAACAACCCCTAAAGTGAGGCAATTTAAGTGGGGACACTTTTTGCCCTGACATGCCTCGTCTATAATATAATATAAGACTATAGGTCTATGGCCGCATGAAATAACTTTTTGTTTCGATTTAAAAAAAAATGAAAAAAAACACTATTTGGTATAATAGGTTTATACCTACTTATCAGATATTTTGATATTATTCCACATTATGGTCAAAACAAGAAGCCATAAAGTTATGTCTTCAAAACCAAGAAACAGCGTGTGTTGTAGACTTACAGAGAACAGAGTTTCACGAAGCAACAAAACAGAACCTTCAAAAGTAAACTTTGACTCAACTCCCCAAGGATCAATTCGCCCTGGCTCGTGAGCTCAAATATAATTATCCGTTTGAGCTACAATCTAGACAAACACGGCCGTGTGAAATTATACTGTTTCAGTTTTAATTACTTAATAATGAAAGTACGAGGTAATCTAGTGCCTTTTGCTGGGAATTATGTCTGTTGCGACACGTGTGGATAGCTTGACGAAGCCGCATTACTGTCGCAGCTACTACCATCGCGTCCCTAATGGGTGATTGCGAGTGAGTCCACCTCTGTGGTTGTGTATGCCGACGTTCAACATTTACCCACACCCAGAGAAAAACAGCTACTATCTTACGCAATGAAAGTAATGATTCGAATCACAAATGTTTACTGTAACATTCCTTATTCACTTGATATTTGGACTTTCTAAAATAATTTAATATTCATACGTCCACTAACTTAATGTATATCGCAAGTAATTGTTATTGCAAGCTTTGTAACGTTATTCCCTGGTAGTTATCTAAGCAAAAATACCATACCAATTTTTGTAAAAACTTACACTGCCTATATTTTATAAGTTCATAATAAATTCATAACTATTGTATTTATTGAAACGAGTGGTTGCCTAGTGGTCAAAATTTGACAATAATTTTCAATTCAATTGTAAGTTTCAACTTTAATAGGGTTTTTTGTGTCTCAAGTGTCAAACCAACACCTGCTGTCATAATATACAAATGGTGATGTGAGTTAATATAATATGTAGTGTGTGTAACTTTGTTCTTATTAATTTTATGTATTTCTAAACATTAACTTTCTGCACACCTTCTTTCCACATTTTACTGTGCCAAATAGCATACTCCTACGTATAATTTTCGTTAAAAGGGATATATTTTAATGACGGTTATATAGTTATATAATTAGCTCACTTATAAAATTGTAGTGTTGCTCTGCATCATCGCCGCCAAATTTTCTTCATCACAGGACTGAAGCTGTAGGTATAAATGTTAATGTTAGATTAGATTAGATTAGATTATAGATATAGATTAGAGTTTAACTTTGGCCCCGTTCTTAATAAAAATGTTTACGCAACGGATACGCAAATCTATGTCGCTGTATTTGTCTACCAAGTGACTTTCCTAACAGTACAAACCAGCAACATTGATTGGCGTATCCGTTGCGTTATTCATTAAACTTGCGGTTACGGAAAAAAATTAACTTTCTAAGGTTACCTCAATGTTGACCTCCGAATAGTCAGAGGTCATTTTAAGGTTTAAAGATACTGAGTAAATAGAAACGAGCGTAAATATGTTGTACCCTTTCGACACTCCCTGGAATGTGGGTACCTAATGGAAAAGGTTTAAATGTAGATTGTATATGTTGCTCATTTTGTTGGGAATTCGTTTAAATATGTCTATGGACAGCGGACGCCGCAATGAGACATTTTAGCTCAGTAATAGATTAAACCGCTAGTTAATCTCGACTCCAGTACAAGGTTTACTACTGGTTAAAGGCTGGTGCCCGTAACTTTGTTTGCAACGAAACGGAACCCTATTTTTTTAAACGGAACCCTAAGATAAAGAAGTCTATATTAGACCTTGTAACATCAGCTATCTGCCAGTGAAAGTCCCGTAAAAATCGGTCTAGCCGTTTCAAAGATTAGCTGGACCAAACAGACAGACAGACAGACATACGGACGACAGACGGACAGAAAACTTACTTTTTTTTTGTAAGTTTACTTTTATTAAACTTAATTTTTAATTACAAACAGGCTTCAATTTTATTTATTTTTATAGATTTCAATACAAATATATTTTTGTCTGGAAGTAAATAAACATTGTAACTTATCGAAAAAAGTCTAATAACGTCCGACGAGGCATCACGCCCAACTGGTTGGGCACTCCTGGTATAGAGGATATAGTACTAATATTGGAACGCTAATATTCAAAAGATGAAAGTCGGAAATCATTTTAATGCCAGTTCAGGGAAAATGAATGTTTTGTGCAATGTTAATATTATTATCACGTCTTTAGTCGCATAACTTATAAGACAAATTAATAATACTAGACGTCGCCCATAATAATACGTATAATTTTTAAGTTTAAACTTCATAAGGGTTCTTTTGTCTCTTAGACGGTAAAATTTAAAATAATGTAAATGGTGTGTGATTGACAAATAATTTCACAACATTTGTGTAACAAATTTGTATCTATCAAACGCATGGTAGTGTGTGTTAATAATATCTGACGTAAGTATGTAGTGTGCGTTGTTATTTTATTAATAATATGTATTTCCATTTCCTAACCATTATTAAAAAAAATTACCTTTCTACACACCTTCCTTCACATAAACTTTCATTTACCGGCCGAATTTCATACTCCTCCGGTTGCACAATTCTCGTAAAATTGTACTGAAAGTTTTTGCTTCACGTATTAATATAATAAATATAAATTAGATAACAATATTATAATCCATTTTCCATTGAATCACTACATAGTTTAAAACAAAGACGCTTTTACTGTCTGTCCCTATGTATGTTTAGATCTTTAAAACTACGCAATTGATTTTAATGCTGGTTTTTTTATAGATAGAGTGATTCAAGAGGAAGGTTTTTATATATATAACGATGTTTTTATATATAGGTTATTATATTATATAACATGCATAATATAGTAGTGAAACACTGATAATTTTAGAGGATTCTAATGTCGTAAATAAACACATTTTTTGCGCAACAAATTGCAAACGCTGGCTGAACCCTACGAGATAGACCAAAATAATGTACAACAGTATTGTACACCTTAAAAAGGTCTACAAAAAATGTCCGCGATGGTGTATGTCTATCTCTTAGGGATAACACACAATAACCGTTTTATATCCTTTACTTTTTACGAGAAATAATGACTTATTTACGAAGCGATTTTAAGCAATACAGCATTCATCCTTATCCTAACCTTAAATACATTGTGCATTGAATATAGATCAATATGGCCCTGTATAGCATGTAATTTAAATGAATATTTTCGAAGGTATTACAGATTTAAAATGCAGGGACATAGCGGTTGAACCGGCCGGGGAGGCCGGTGGCGTACACAGTTAATCCTTATCAAATTAAATACGTTACTCAATTTATGCATTTTATACACCTTTATACGATACAGTTTAAATTAATATCTTATATTTAGAAGATATCGTAAAACGTATGTTCAAGCGCGCAAAATATAATATATCAAGCGGTCTCGCACGTCGCGTCGCGTCGAGGTGATAGGTAGGGTCCCGTTTTTACCCATTGGGTACGAAACCCTAAAAATATTTTCAATATTGTATACATAAGTATCGTGCAGTGAGTAGAGTCATTTGCTGAATAAGTTTTTTCTCCATGAACACTATTCCACGCGGGCGAAGCCGCGGGCAAAAGCTAGTATATTATAATTGTATAAATATGTATTATAATTGTGTAAATCGGTTGTATACCTAAATACTTTAGCTATTTTCGTCTATCAATGAATAATAATTATTATAATATTATACTTTTGTCAAAAATGATTTCAAATAAAATAGTGATGAAGGAAGGAAGTCGACAAATATTAAATACCAATCAGAGGTTCTTCAGTTTGAATAATGAATGTAAACTTCAATTAAAATAAGTAATTCATGTGTAGCGAGTAGCGTGTGAACTGTGTTATCCGAAACCCTGACCACAAAATATATATTTTCGTTAGGTGCTTCAAACTTTACTATTCTAAAGTTCAATCATTAATTTACTAGACTCATCATTCAAAATATTGTGCAAAATGCAGTCTCGATCTAATCTCAGTGTCAACTTGCCATCGTAATTCGTAAGACGCAGTTAATCGGATGCTTTTGAGGTTTACAAGAATATTATTTCAAAGTAATATGTCACCGACCAAAAGCAAAAGTGAATCATACACAGTAAGATCGGTTATCGGATTGGATAATGAGAAAACGCTCTTATGTCGACGAATTAAGAGATTCCGGTCCAATTTCGGCTATCATCTCGCGTAATGTGAAAACGCTCTAATTCGCATTTAAGTAGATAGGTAGGTAGTGAAGGTTTATAAGCATATTTTCTTGTCTCATATAGACAATTTTTTTAAACTGTCTTAAGACTAAAACACCCATAGTTTCAAGACCGTTTTGTCGCTATGAGACAGTTTTGGCTACGAGACGTCTTGTTTCAAGTGTTTTCATATATTTTGTAATACTTACAATATAATCTGTCTTGCAACAGCCTCCGTGGTCCAGTGGCTTAGGGCTTGGCTCTGGGCTCGGAGGTCGTGGGATCGATTCCCAAAAATGTTGTTTCTAAGTTTGCTTAGAACAATACAGGCTGATCACCTGATTGTCTGACAAGAAAGATGATCCATGCTTCGGATGGGCATGTAAGAAGTCGGACCTGCGCCTGATCTCTCGCCAGTCGTGTCGGTAATCCGTCCCACTGGGTTACGAGAGTAAAGGAAGAGAGTGCTTTTGTGTACTGCGCATCGGTGTGGGGATCTATTATTGGCCTGTCGTATCTCAGGAGAGCGCTCGCTTTTAGCGAAGCGCATATTACGTATCTTCTGATAAAGCTAAATAAGAGCTATTAAACTTATTTTGAAGTGAGTTTACGTTATTGAAATAAAACATCCCTTTATAGATTAATAATATTTGAAACTGTCAAGTGTTCCTGAAATTGTGAAATGATGATTCATATTAAAAGTATTTTGATAAACTGTAACTAATAATATTTACTGGAATATGCATAAATGATCATCAAAACATTATTATTATTATTTTATGATGAAACAAACGAAACATAAAATAAACATACAAATGCCTTTGTAAGCTTCCCGCAGTTTGGTGTTTATATTAATATTTATACATATACTTAAATACTAACGCACATACTAATAAAAAGATTTAAACAATGGATAACTTAAACAACGTTGCTGTCTTTGTCTGATGCGTTGGAAAAGTCTCTTGACAGACAAAGACAGCAACGTTATTTAAGTTATCCATTGTGTAAATATTTATAACCACTGGACCGTTCTTTTTAAATTTAGCACAGATAGAGTAGACCACGGGGAAGGACATAAGATCTGTTTATCGCGTTAAAATGTACGGTTCCCTGGTATGTACTATTGCGCGCACGGAATTGCGGTCAACATCTAGTATTTTATCATTCTGAATTGAACAGACATAAAAAATTGTTTCCAACTTTTATTTGGTCGGTTGGAAATGAAGGGGTTAACTGGTAAGTTTACTGGGAGTTTAAATAACTACATTTTTATATAAAAAAACTATAACCCGACTACGTAAATTATTTAGCCTATTCGACGACACGTCACGTAAGTTGGTTAGAGGTACCTACCCACTTTATGTGACGAATTACGTAAATGAAGTCGATCATGGCAACAACTCCTTAAAATTCACAAATTCGATGTTATTTTCGATTAAAAAACACTCGGCCGAATATTGAAACGCTAATCAAAATTAAAAGCCCTCCTAATCACAGGCTGTCGCTGACTCCGCTAGCCAAAATAACAAGGACAGCATACGTGTCCACATACCATATTGTGACTTGAGCTTCACTTACACCCGGTTTCTGAAAGGCTAATGAAATAATTGATGAACTAACACGTTGTTGAGTTAACAGGCTTGTTAAATCAATTTGCGTTTCTGATACGCTAATCAGTGAAAAATCTACTAATCATTGATCATCTTGACTTGACACATTCACGCCTTAAGTAGCAATCCAGAAACCGAAAACAACGTTTGACATGTGGTTTGACCATGGGTTTGACATTAGTTTTGTTAACTAACACGTTGATCAAATCAAACGACAATTAACACCTGACAAGAGATTTGACCGCTGGTTAGTTAATTTTGGCGTTGATTAGCTTTTCAGAAACCGGGGGTTAATGTATCAATCGTATCAGTATTCGGCCGTAAGCTATTAATTCGGACATATAAACTACATATGCTTTAATTATTATATTTCGATATTAATGTGTTTTCATCACGAAGAGTCGACCCACCCACGAATAAATTTCGTTAATTCCTGTTTAATTGTAACGGGATTAGATCGATGTTTTTTTTGTTGATTTTTTAATTATGTATTAATAATGTCTTTGCATATGTTTTTATGTGTGTGTGTATGTGAATAAAGAATTTGTTTACAAAACACAAATGTTTACAAATTCAAATAATTTGAAATTGTAAACATTTAAATGAAATTGAAATTAAAAAGGGAAATAATTTCATTATTAATTTTAATTATTAATTAATTAAATTTTTGTTTAATTTCAATCACGGAATAAAAGTTTATTGCCATCAATAAAAGCAAAAGAACAATTAAATTGCTGTGAAAACATTTGAAAATAAATAGTCTGGATTGTATTTTTCACCGACTATGGCGAAGCCAAAAGGAAGGGTAAATATTTTGGCAGTATATGTATGTATGTTTGTTCTATTTTTTTCGTAATAATGGCCCGGCTAACACAGGCTTTAATATAATTTACGTAGTCGGGTTATAGTTTTTAACTTCTGATTATTATTAACCGAAAGGAGGCGGTTATTAATGTTCTAGGTAAAAAAAAAATTTCATTTCGGGAACATGATGCGAAAAGTCCACGCAAAAACTTTCTCACCCCTATACGAGGTAAGAAAAGCGAGCTTCTAAGCTTCAAACGATTCCTACATGCTGACCGGTCAAGGCAAGTATATAAAATAATACATTTATCTTCTTCTTAATAAATTTTTTGAATACTAAAATATGAAAAATGTAAACGAAGAATAAACATAATTTACGTTCAAAGATAATAAACACAAAAAGGTAAATCCATCTAAAATAATCCAAGAGTAATAATTCTATAAAAATATTAAAGGAAACAGAAACGATTTTAAACATTCTTAAACCTAGAATGTAAACAGATTAAAAGAATATATTATATTAATAGAAATAAAATAGAAATCTTGATTATAAAAAAATAATAATTGGAAATAGAGTGTCACGCTCGCTGAAAAACTCGAGAACACTCTAGACCGAATTGTCTAATTTTGGTCTTGAAATAATTGTGGAAGTTCAGTGAAGGTTGAAACGGTGAGAAATATTGAAAAAATTTTGGGGGAAATACTAAAAACGACGATTGCATTTTCCTATACTGCTCACGGTGTTCAGTTTGTATCTTTTTTTAATCTGCCAGCCCCAGTAGGTTCATAGGTGATGATGTAGTTGTACGTCTAGTTATTTATGTATTCCAGTTCAGAGTTAAGACAGAACAACGTGTGTCGGGACAGCTAGTGTAAAACAAGTCTGTATGCCCCTCTCTACACGGTAGCGGTAACGGATGTGAATCTACGAGTACTTGTAATGTATGAACTAGAAAACTAAACATCCAACCAAAATACTTTCGGCCGAGTGGATAACCCTAGACCGTGTGTTATCGAAATATTTAATTATCACGTTAGCGCTAACACCGGATAGAGATATACCGCGCCACGAACCGTCTCGCGTCGCGGGCGGGGCGGCTTATCTCCCGCGTCCGGTGTGAATGCCTCAGGACGCCGCACCGTGAAAGCCTTTTTGTGTTCCACTCATTTCCTCTATACATATCGACTCTACCTGTGATTACATCCCACAATGTACAGTTACGAGTGTCGTTAAACTCATGTGTAACGGAAATTAATTAAAGTTTGATATGCAAATCTGGCCGAGCAAGTGATAATTATAGAATACCAGACAGCTTTTAAAATATTTAAATGGCTTTAAAGTTAAAGCCATTTAAATATTTTAAAATATTTTAATGCAAGGACTTAATGTCACTGGCCAGGGTATACTCACTGGATATACTCCGACACCGACTCGAGGCAAATATTGACACCAGTGCCTTCGTGTATCCTGGCTACCAAGGAAAGTCTTATAAAGATACTCTTCCAGTACGAATCAGAGACAAGGTCAATGCTGATGATGATCATGAAGCAGTAGAGTAAATTTCCCTGAATTTCCGAATCCGAACATTGCACATTTAACAATAACGCTCTGTCAAACATCACCGGAGATTTAGTACAAGTGTAAATAGCGCCTATACTCACAAGAGAACCCGAGCTTTGAATAGTTTCTAAATCAAGTAAGCAACACTATTTCATCGAGCTATCCTACATAGATAGTTAAAAGACACAGAGAAACGAATCTGTAGCGAGATATTTTTTTTCCAATATAATATAGTATTATTTTAAAACGGTAGCAGCGACTCTCAGTAATGTTTTACGAGAATTGTGAAGCCGGAGGAGTATGAAGTTTGGCCGGTAAATTAAAGTTTATTTGGAGGAAGGTGTGTTTTTTTTATAATGCTTAGAAATACATAACATCAATAAAATAACAGCAACACACACTACCTCATATTATTAACACACACTACCGTGTTGCACGTTGCCCACTAAAAGTTTAAACATAAAAATTGTATGATTTTTATGGGCGACTTGTACTCGTAGTAATAATAATGTTGCTATCATTTATATAGAATTTTCAACAATTCTGTTCTTTGTATTATAAGCTACTATCACGTTGACCATATTTTCTACTAATTTGTTCAACACATGCACAGCTCTTAATAACTAGTATATTTCCAAATTGTTATCTTGTATGTTCGGCGTCTGTTGGACGCAAATAATTTATCGAGTGTTCGATATTCAAATTACAATACAAAGTATAGCCCATACCCATACACAAGCATCAACATCAAAGGAACTATCTATTCAATATCTACTCGTATTATACACTCTCTTTAAGGAACGTTACCTGCAGGTCAATAAAAAGGAACGTCCCTTTTCAGGATATAATCCTCTTTATGCCAAATCTATCCGAGCGTTCGTGCGTGAGTAACGCGACTTTAAACGAACATACTTTCGCATTTATATAATAAATATTATTCTCGCCTGCGGCATATTAAGGTCACTCGAGGAAAAATCAATAGCGGCCACTGCGGCCTGCTGAAGTAGCCTCGAATCTTATTTTTTAACTAACAGTAACGGTATATCGCGGCCGCGGGCCAGTGTCGGATTACTCCGCCCGCGCCCGCGACCACCGACCGTGAGGTAACTGGCTATATCGACGTTTAACCTTTTACAAACTTCGAGGAGTTAAAGTGAAACAATAAATACAATTTGTTATCGCCGTATTTATTTTTCCATTTACGCCTAAAACTCTTTTATCAACATAAAATATTCACATACATTAACTTACATCAAATAACATTCAATGTGCAATACACGATAACACTATTATGTATATCGAAGGGGATCTTTGGATACTTCGCTCGTAACGACATCTATTAAGAGTTTTAACATTCAGGATATATCATATCAGTACTTATAATATTAATTATTATTTGGCGACCTTAATCATCTATCCGTTTTATATAATATACAATTACATCCTTCATTTTCTAATCAGTCTTGGACCCGCTTCGGGATCCCGTTAGCTTTCCGCTAGTACTATCTAAATAAATTATATAATACAAAATCTATTACACGAAAATCCTTACGGCTATCAGTATACATATGTACAGTAATAAATATTTGAGACCCGTAACAGTGCGTTTTGGTTAGTTTATACATCGGTAGCACAGCCATCTTGGAAACTACTATCCGCGGGTCTAGTAATGGTGAGGACTCGCTTGAGCGTGGAGACGGGCGGCAGCACGGGCGGTGCGCGCTGCCACACGCGCAACGTACGCGCTCCGCCCACGGGCAGCCCGTAGTCCGCGGGGTAGGGCGCGTCCGCCGGCCCCGCGGCGTGCAGCGCGTGCGAACGCGGGAACGTGCGGCTGGCGTACCCCAGCTCCTCCTGCGACCCGTTCACGCTGCTGTTCTCTATGATGGGCGTCCGGTCGTTGTAGTACGTGGGGATAGCCGAGCTAATTGCCCGGGCCAGGTTGTTGGCCTGATTCATTTTGATCTGATCCCAGAGGCCGGACGGGTATAGCGAGTCGGAGGTCTCCCGAGCGTACTCGCCGCTGCCGGGCCGGTTGGCGCTCTCCGGCCTGGTGTCGGTGATGAGGTCGGGGTCGATGCCGGTCGATATCGTCGGCGACACGGCCACCTGCCCCCCGGTCGTGACCACGCTGCCCCGGCCCTCGTAGTGATTCGTGGTGTAAGGGATGTCGTTGGATCGGGGCGGTTTCATGACGGGGTTGCATTTGCCGTCGTCGTAGCTAGGCGAGTCCTGTCTGTTGGCCAGCACGGCCACGTGAGGCCGGTCGGTCACGGTCGGGTGGACCTCGTTTCCGGAGACCACTCTGTCCAATGTGTTCGGCGTTTTACTCTCACACGCCGGGACGGGGCGGAATCTAACAAAAGTGATGAGTAGGCCCAGTGAGACGAGAATGATGACTAAGAACAATGCCGCTCCTAAGCTCGCGATCTGTGCGTTTCCCAAAGACGCCATTCCTGCAGCCATCTGTGTGATATGAACCGTAAAGTTGGCTTCCGCGTTGCCTCCTTTGTTTTCAGCTACACAATAAAACTCAGTTGAATCTGATTCCTGAGCATTCGTAATGATGAGAGTGGAGCGTTTTTTAGCTTCCCCTGCTTCAAAAATGTGTATTCTTTGGTGGGAATTAAATATGCTTCCATTTATTAGCAGCCTGCCGTTCCAGTACCAATTGATATTCGCGGCGGGCACGGCCTCAGTTCTGCAAACGATCGTAGCGTTCTCTCCAAGAGTCGCTTCTACGTGTCTGCTCACCGGTAATATTTCCGGCTTACACGCGAACTCATCTAACGACAGCTCCGAAAAAGATTTATTCGCTAAACGAGCGGGCATGGCGCAGCTCGGCGTCGAAAACAATTTATGTTTTGAGAGCCACATCTTAACATCGCGCAGCCGACAATCGCAAATCCAGGGATTATCGGATAAATCTATAACTCTCAGTTTTTCTAACTTCTCAAGAGAGCTTAGCGGTAAGTCGCGCAGATTGTTTCCGTTCAATTTTATCGATTCTACTGATTGCAGGCTTCTAAATACGTCTGAAGTGATATCCCTTATTTCGCATTTCGATAAATCTAATTTCACTACGCTTCCGAGATTACTTAGGGAGTCTGCGTGAATTTTTAAAATAGGATTATGAGACAGCGTTAAGTCTCGTAGAAACGGAGCGTCTACGAAGCTATTGGAAGGTATCTGTGTAAGTAAATTGTGGGATAAGTCTAATTCGACTAGGTTGGTGAGACCTTTAAACGCGCGGTCATTTATTTGGCCTATATTACAGTTTCGAAGGTACACCCTTTGAAGATTGACGAGGCCGGTCCTCGCGAAGGCCTCTTGAGGGAGAATTTGTAAGTTGTTGCCAGAGAGATCCAGGACTTGAGTCGCCGGATCCACCGGCTCGGGAACGGTGATGAGAGCACGATCCACACACTCCACAGTTTGTTTACCACCTTTCCATTTACACACGCACACCGCGGGGCATGATCCAGGGGGAGCAACCCCAGCCAAAATCGTTTTCGAAACAATCACAGTCACCGCCACGATTAGCCACTTCATGTTGTATTTTTTGCTAACTAGGTCAATTTAAAAATCACTAGAGCATTTCGCTACAAAAAATCTCACAGAACTCAGTGTCACTCCGAAATTTTTCACATCGTTAAGTACCGAATCACATCACTACTCGAGAAAGTTGGCGAGCGGCGCATGTCGACACGATGCGCACCCTCGGCGGCCACGACTCGACTGAGACGACGGCGGCGTGCGAGCGAGCGGGCCGCACGCATGCGCCGCGCCCCTTGCCCCGCTCTGCGGCTTATCCTCGACCACCAAGTCGAGTAGCCCCTCTCGACTGTTTAAAGAATTCCTAAAGTGTCATTTTCTACCTGGCCTCGACCGCAGCCGACGATCCTACACACCGGCCCCTCGCGTTCATTCATAAATACCTGAGCCGAGCGGTGGGAGCGGTGCTCGGTGCCGAGAATGTAACAATGCTCCGATAGCCGGATTCATGCGGGCACGCCGTTTCGATTGTTGTGCCGTACATACTTTTATTTTGAATGTCACGTTCTGCTAAGCCCCAGCCCTCAGGTAGTAAAGCATCGAGAATAAAAGACGCAGGTAGTGGGACACAGGATGTGACAAAAATTACTATACAATTGAGTTTCATTCATTTTTTTGGCCTTTCTTCGTAGTAATTGCTATTTTGGATACATGTGCAGACGTTTACATTTAAGTTCATTCATGTCTTGAGAATTTTTGTGAGTCATACACGCGTAAACCTGCGTAATGGAAAAGGGCCTTGGGAATAACTAATATTATCTACAAGTACGTACATGCTTTCCATTACACCACTTGTTAAGTACACTATCCACATAATATTATTAGCCTTCTTAGCCAGCATGACAATCCATTCTAAATTCTTACTTCATATCTAAAAGATACAAAGCATAATAATAAAAACTTTTCGTAAGTACTCTTAGTACAGTATAAGTTTAAGTAACTAAAATTATCATACAATAGAAGCCTTTAGCCAGGTTGCCATCTCCAATTACGACAATGAAGTCCGAAAACAAAAATGTATGGGATTTGACATAAGCATCGCTAAGTAATATCCCTCCCCATCGTACCGACTTCTTTGCCTACTCCTTCACGGTGCATGCTGCTAAGCTCTGGAACTCCTTGCCAGCTCAGATAAGGGAGTGTAAGACACTTGGGCTCTTTAAGGGAAGACTGCGAGAGCACTATGTCAGCTTAACCTAATAATTAAGATACCAAACCCTTAATTTAATTTATGCTATTAATATTTTATGTTTTTACTATACTATTATAAATTATTGTATATGTTAGTATATCGTATTTTTTTTATGTAAGTATTTGTATAATAATAAAGAACTTAATCTGTTTTCATATTGTTTATAATTGTACGCACCAGATACTGTTAATTGCTTTTATGTTATCCTGTATCGGGTCTACTGGAAGAAATTCCAATTTTGGTATAAGTAGTACCTTTGTACTAAATTGTATCCTAGTTTTAAGATTTCATAATTTATTATTCTGTGTACATAAATTATTAAATAAATAAAATAAATAAATAAGTAACTTAAAGCATCGCTAATCGCTGTCACTTAGCGATGCATAAGTCATATCCCATACATTTTTGTTTTCGAACTTCGTTGACGTGATTAGCGATGGCAGCTTGGCTAAAGGCTCAGCTTCGATTCAATCAGATTTGATTGGAACTCTAAACATTCGCTAAAATATTGAGCCTAAGTTACATTACAGTGTAGTAGGCCCGGTAATAATTCCTTAACTAGATGTAGGCACTAGGTATAGCGACTACGGACGGATAAATTAAAAATGCATCATCTCAAAGCACAATTATTACGGTTTTGCATCCAATTATCTTTCATTAGTAGTCTATCTGTCTGCGGAGTTACTAATACAATTTCAACTTGCTTCACGAATTACTGCTGTTCATTAAACGAGAAGTTTCCTTTAGTTTTATTTAATATCATTATTTTATTAGTATTTATTATTTTAAGTATATCAATGGTAATGTGACATAAGTATTATTTTTATTTTGTTTTTGACATTAAATATTGTTATTAAAAATGAAAATAAATATTATCCTAACTTTTTAATTATTGAGTATTGACATTTGCATACAATTAATTTTGGTATCGTTAACAACACCAAATTGGACATTCGCTATGACAAATAAACGATTGTTTTATTTACAGCTTATTTAATTTTGATCTTGCGTGTACTTAATAAGGAGGAGCCCCTTTTGCCCGCGGCTTCGCCCGCGTGGAATAGTGTTCTTGGAGAAAAACTTCTTCAGCAAATAACTATACTCACTGCAATATACTTCTACATACCGTCTACATAGCTTCTGAGAATACCATACATAATAAATAATAAGTATGAACTGGGCACGGGCAGCTAGTTTTATTAAGTAAACCGCTATGTCCCTGTATTTTAAATCTGTAATATCTTCGAAAATATTCATTTAAATTACATGCTGTAAAGGGCCATATTGATCTATATTAAATGCATAATGTATGATGAAGGTATTTATTTGGATAAGGATTAATGCTATATAAATAAATAATCCATTACTTCTCGTAAAAATTAAAGGATAACAAATGGTTATTTTGGGTTATCCCTAAGAGATAAACATACACCATCGTGGACATTTTTTGTAGACCTTTTTAAGGTGTGCAATACTGTAGTACATTATTTTGATCTATCTCGTGGGGTTTAGCCAGCGTTTTCAATGTAAGCGCAAAAAATGTGTTTATTTACAATATTAGAAACGTCTACAATTATCAGTGCTTCACTACTATATTATGCATGTTATATACATGTAAACCTTCCTCTTTAATCACTCTATCCATTAAAAAAACTCGCATCAAAATCCGTTGCGTAGTTTTAAAGACCTAAGCATACATAGGGACAGACAGATAAAGCCACTTTGTTTTATAATATGTAGTGATTTAGTTTAATTTACATACTCAGAAATATTGCAGTATTGCTACTTGAGAAACGTAAAAAATATAACATTTATTATGTAATTTAATAATTATAATAATAACATCTAAAAATACTAAAAATCAATTTTTTTCGAAATTAAAAAAAAAACCTACATCATTAGTTTATTTACATCTTAAACAAAAACGTTCGTTACGGGAACTACCCATGAACTTAAGCACATATATTTCGCAGACATTTACAAGTTCTTGCGGCCTTATAATATTTCAAACACTTTTACCTAATCGTGACGTCACAGTTAGTTACGACTTTTGTATTGTAAACAAATTGCTGTACCTTTGAAAATATTGTTTTTTTTTAGGGTTCCATAATACTCAAGTAACCCTTATAGTTTCGCTTTGTCCGTCTGTCTGTCTGTCTGTCTGTCCGCGCTTCTAGCTTCCGTAATTATGGATATAAATGGACGAAATTTAGTACATAGTTAAAGTCTGTGTATAGATGTCACTTTGGCTCTGTAAAACTTATTTTAGACAAAAACAAAATATACGTCTTATACTCGATATAACAATAATCAAACATATTCTTCTCCTAAGGTTGTATTATAATTCTTACAAAAACATTATACCTACTTAAAAAATATCATCTTCTTAAACTGACAATACTCTTATATAATATCAAATAAGACAATATTTCCCCATCAACTTATTTGAGCAATATAATTAACATTTTAAATACTTTTAACCGAATTAATAATCAAAATTTAGTAGAGGAATGTACTTCAAAAATAAAAGCTTCTAAGTGAATATTCGCATTCGCGAATATTGATCGCAAACATTCGCGAATTAATATTCGTTACATCCCTAGTTTGGAGTAGTTAGCTTTTTAGAAATGCATAAAATCAAAACGCAGAATACAAACTCTACTCATATTAGGTATGTAGAGTCTAGTAATTGTATGTAGAGTCTAGTAATTGTATGTAGAGTCTAGTAATTGTATGTAAGACTAGTAATTGCAAATTATACATATTTTTAGGCTTTTGCACGATTGTACGGTCAAAGCATAATTTTAAGCAATAGTTTTACGGAATCCCTTAGTACGCAGCAGATACGTCGCACATTGCGCCATATAATGAGCTCGTACGCGAGACAGGTGTCGCGCCAACTGACACGCGAGAGCTACGGTAGGTATTTAATGTTGCGATACACATGGCCCTTACAACTTTTAATGGCCACAAATCCCTCTATAAAAACACTGGACTGACTCTCAACCTAGTCGCTAAACGCTTTTCTTGAAATACACTTTTGAAAAGGCAAATTTCTTAGTATTTCTTGTTTCATCGAAAGTCTCTTACTCTATATATATGTGTGTTGTAATTATTATTGTTTAGTGGGCCTTTTTAAGGTTCCGTAGTAACTACATGGAAACCTCATAGTTTCGCTCTGTCTGTCCGTCCTCCCTTGCTAAATTCGGTAATTACTTATGCGTAAAACCCGATGAAATATTTCGATATAGTTATAGAATGCATATTAAAACTTTATTTTTTTGCATCATAAAAATTAAAATAATATTAATATAGTATTTTAGAGGTGAGAGCGAATGTGAGTGAATGAGTGAAACATGTGAAATCATTCACATGTGAAATGGGAATGATTTTTTTTTCATTCTATCTCGTCGTCGAATAAGTCATTTCAAATAAAAGCGAAGTTTCAAATTGTTTCATAATTTAAACAATTTTTAGGTAACAACTCTCCAAAGTGGTCCCCTCGAATTTCGATACTATAAGAGGTAGAAACTTGAAACTTTCTATGATTATAAGTTTTGCTAAATACTCTACAGGAGAATAATTATTTTCAGCAAAATCGAACAATAAGCATTAAAGTGATTTGAAGAAAACCTGTGCGGTGATACTTACGGAACCCTCCTTACACATGTCCCGACATGCTCTTACTTAGGTCCAGTTATTTTCTATTTTTATGGTATAATACCTAGCTGGAAAACGAGAAGACGGATCGCCTGATCTTGGCCCTGCAATATATGTTTCTTATTAGCTTACACATAAAACACCACATACGCGCAGTAAGTAATATAACGTAGGTACGTCGTATTTTCCGGAATGTCAAGTTTCATCTTCACATTTTACACATGCCTAATAATTATCAAGGCTCCCGGATAACGAGGACGATGATTACCTATAAGTATAAATAGAGCGGTTTAACTGACGAGTGGCGCAAAAAGTGACATATGGGGAGCCGGCACGCGGCTGGCACGCGTAGGGCGCTACGTCAGCTGCCCCGCAGCCGGCCTGCATATGCCACCAGCATACGGCTTCCGAACAACTCAACCATTATCTAATATGGCGATCTGGATAACACGCTGACGAAATAATGGCAAATTACGAAGGATCGCTCGAGGTAGACTTTTTGCAAGTCTGTGCTAAATTGCATCCCAGCAGATGTTTTCTTGTAGAAGTTTCGGCTTTAACGGATCAAGTTTATTGATGTAACTGAATACTGATATAAAAAAGTTATAATTCTATTATTCATCATACTACTCTGCATCTCTAAGGCTAGTAGTTTTGCAACAAATCAGCCTTAAAACATTTAAAAAAACTGCAGAACTCGAAGCTATGTCCGATATTTTGTATTCAGCCACATGTATATTGTATAGTCTATAGACACTACAAAACTTAGTGCTTAATCTTCAATATACAGTCTCTGTCGCGATATTCTTTTTAGTTTTTGGGTCAGGTTGTACTTGAATAAAACATTTGACAGCTCCGGTCCCAAGTGACGTAACAATTTCGGTTTACCTTAAAGTGCCTTTCAACACACTGAATATTCTGGAAGTTCCATCGATTGGTCTTCGCTTATTGAGTTATTAGCAGCAAAATATATATGTAACTGAGTGAAACCGAATTTCGCTTTACACATGCAGCTAGGTTTTCGCGAGAGTTTTGTTAAATAGAATATGGAAATCGGAAACACAAAATTACAAACCCATGCTGTTTAGTCGATAACTACTGAACGATTATGATTTAAAAACAACAACAAATAAAGTATTTCAATTCAGTATAACTACAATCTCAAAATGTATCTCTCACTTAATTGTGAAGTATTGTTTTATTAATAAACTCGTCAGCGCTGCCCTCGTAATGTATACATAATTAACGCGGAGATGTGGACCCTAATAAATCCTGACTTCCTTTGTTATTAACAAGCGCCGAGATTAGATATCCTTTGACACTCAAAATGCCCCAAATCAAAATGTAAAAAGGGCCACGTCTTTTAGAATACTTTTATCTTATTTCTAAATCAATAAATTTAAAAAAGTAGACAATTTCAAAGTCAGACTATTAAAAAGTTAATGATAACATGAATGATAGCACACCTTGGGAATGAGGTGGCCCCCTGCAAGGCTACTTCTATACTTCTATAGGTACTTTTGTACTCTTGTTATGTAGTTTCAGTCTTAAACATTGTAACATACCATTTTTTTAAATAATATTTTTCCATCGTTTTGTAAGCGCGAGTTTCTTATGCCGGTTTCTCTCGCCGGGCCAGTCTCCGAACCGTTCATGATGGTGGGTGGCTTCAAATACCAACTTTGAACAAAAAATGTCACTTTGACTTTATCGTGTATTAATCTGAGGTTACTTGAAATGTATTCCTAGGACTCCTAGGACCTACCCTACCATACCTACTATTATGTTTTAATATAATTATGTTTTTTAAATTTTTCATTTCTCCTTTAGGGGTATTTTACTAAAGCTGCGGGCTTGTGGCCAAGCAACTTCAGGTAAAGTATAAAATTAAGTAATGGTCAAGAATTTCCTGACGATTCGGAATGTATTTAGGAATTCAGCCTTCTACAGGGTGATATATGTGAGTGGATGGATGTTGAGTGTTTTAAGGCTATTGTGTAATGTATTTGGTTTGATGCCAGTACTTGATAATACGTCTTTACCTATGAAATTGCCGTTCTGCAGTACTGGCCATTTCAAATCAAAATAATTTTTGTTTGGCTAAGAATTCTAATTTCAAATTAATTTTATTTTAAAAACATGGAATTCTTTTTCCAAAAGTAGTCATTTGTTTATTGATTAGTGTTACATTTTCATCGCATTTCAATCTTTTTCGTCATCATAGATACGTTAAAAATTCGAGTAATTATGGAATATGAGTAGCAGCAAAGTGGCAGCAACGCGGCCCAAGCGGCACGCAAAATCAACAACGTTCACGGAGCTAAGGGCCCTAGCACACGGCGTATTTGAAACGCGCAGAGGACGCGCGTTTTAGGAACGCGCGCTTACGATCCCGTAGATTCTGATTATTTTATATAGAAATTCATTCGAATTGCGTTTGAAACGCGTATACGGGCGTCTACTGTGCGTCCTCTGCGCGTTTAAAATACGCCGTGTGCTATGGCTCTAACACTACAAACCAACGCACCACCTATTATTGATTTGCTCGCTTCCGTTCTGGAAATTTCGACCTGAAAAATAAACCTCGTGGTCGTCCGAAGACTTTGGTTGACAATGACGAATTAAAGGCGATTGTGGAAGCTGATTATATACAATCTACGGCTGAATTAGCAGCAGCTTTAAACGTTAACGTCAAAACAATATTGGTCCATTTGCGTCAAATTGGCAAGGTAAAAAAGCTTGACAAATGGGTGCCCCACGAACTCAATGATCGCCAGCGCGAAGTACGCGTCGAGACGTGCCTTGCACTGTTCAACAGACACACAAATGAAGTAATTTTTAACCGCATTGTTACCTGCGATGAAAAATAGATTCTGTTTGATAACCGCAAGCGCTCAGCAAGTTGGTTGGATCCTGGTCAGCACCTAAACAATGCCGTAAACGAAAACTTACCCCTAGAAAAGTGATGGTCACTGTTTGGTGGTCTAGCGCCGGTGTGATTCATCACAGCTTCTTACCAAACGGGGTGAGCATTACTGCAGATGTGTACTGTGAAGAACTGAACACAATGATGGAGAAGCTGGCACATCTTCAACCAGCATTGGTCAATCGCTCGTCTCCGCTGCTCCTGCACGACAACGCGCGACCTCATACTGCATAGCAAACGGTCTCCAAGTTGCAAGAACTGGGGTTGGAAGCTCTCCGTCATCCGCCCTACTCACCAGACCTTGCGCCTACTACTACTTTTTCCAGAATTTGGATAACTAATTTTTCCAGAATTTGGATAACTTCTTGGCGGGAAAAAAATTCAATACCCGAGAGGCAGTTGAGGCAGAGGCAGGCAATTTTGAATTATTGATTTTTTTTTTTGCAGTACAAAATGCATTTGAAGAATTTGTTGCCTCCCGTCCAGCTGATTTCTTTAAGAAGGGCATCAATAAACTGCCACTGCGTTGGCAAAGATGCATTGATTGCATGGGTGATTACTTCGATTAATACAAATAAATAATAAATAAAATTATTTTTTTTCATACAAAACGGCAATTTCATAGGTAAAGACCTAATATGATGATTGGTATAGTTTTCACTGCGTTAACTTTCCGCTGTGATTTTAGTTCAATTGTTAGGTCTATATATTTTGTGACTTTTTGTGTGTGTGGTAGTGAGGTTATGTGAATTAGGTATGGCGATGTCTATGAGGTAAACAGTTCTATTTCGATTTTCATGAAATGTTATGTCAGATCTGTTGTGATGTATGGTCTTATCTGTTAATATTGTCCGGTCCCAATTTCTAGTCAGGTGAGTCTAGTATGATTTGTGGTGTGTATTTGTAGTATGGAGTTTTGTCTGGGATAAGGTTGTGCTTAAGTGCAAGTATCTGGTGAATGTTACTACTTGGGCGTGTCTGTGTTTGTAGTCTGTTTGTGTGATGGATAAGCAAGTGCCTGTTATGTGTTATATTGTTTCCGATTGCTTGTGGCAGTGGCGGCAATGGTCGCTGCTAAAGATACGGTCTCTTATTATGTGTTTTCGGTAATTCTTTGTATCTATCACCTGATCCTGTATTGCCAGCATAAAACCTTCCGTTTCAGGAAATAGCTCTCCTTGTGTTAACCATGCGTTTGACGCTATTTTATCAACGTCATTACTGATAATATCAAGACGGTGCCGGCCATGCAGGGATTTTTGTGTCCATGTGTCGATTTTTTATGGTTTGTGTAGGTATTAATTTTTTTAGTGTCTGTCAGCGAGCGTTAGTGGTGTGTAAGTATCAGCGGGGCAAATAGCTTGGTGAAGTGTTTTTGTTTGAGCGTAGTTGTAAAATAATGTTCTGAGAAGTGTTATTTGCCTATTGTGTAAATTTAAGATATCTATGAGTCCTCTACCACCTTCAATTTTAGGTAAAGTCAACCGTTGGACACAGGCCCTTGGGTGGTGTTTTCTATGTTTCGTCATTATTGTATTTATTAATATTTGTAGATTTTTCTTGGAATATACCTCTGTATGTAAATATAGTCGGTTTCAATAGTTTTAGTGGAATCAAAAATTTTCAATTTGGTATGCCAGTTTGGCATAATTTTTTCGAGACAACTTGTTTATTGGTGGACTAATTTTATAATGCTTTAAAATGTGAATAAGCCAGGAATGTGGTACAGAATCGAAAGCTTTCTTATAGTCTATATACATGGTATATATACTATGCTTCTGTTTTAGAGCCTGTTGTGATATTACGGAGGCTATGATTAAGTTGTTCCTTGCATCCTTGACTAAATTTGCGGCACCCTTTTTGTTCTTCGGCTAGAATATTATGTTTGTGTATATGTGTGTATATTGAATCTCTTATGCAGGCTGTAATTTAACTTGTAAATATTTTGCCGGATTTGTGGTATCTGAATTGTCTTTTGGTAACATGTATGTTATATCCTCTGTGATGAAGGATGGTATTGTGTCTGGCGATTGGATAATTAAATTTATGTGTTTGTGTAATAGTGTATATGTCAATGTAAACTTTTTGTACCAAAATTTGTGTATATTGTCTAAACCAGTTGCTTTCCAGTTGTGTATTTTAGCTATAACAGTTTTCATCTGCTCTAGCTGTATATGTCCGAATTCAATTTTGGACATGTCTTTGAGTCTCGATTTATCTTGTTCAATCCGCTTACTGTTTTCATGTTGAGTTGGATCTGACCATATATTTGACCAGTACGTATGCATGGATTCAGGAGTGGGTGTAAGGTTGTTGTTAGGATTATTTTGTTGGTTACAATTTTTTTGTGTAAGTTTTCTGTAAAATAGCTTTTCGTTATTACTGAATTGTTTATTCTGTGTTTTTCTACTTGTGCATTCGTTATATATCTTTAATCGATTGGATATTAAGTTTAGTTTTTGTTTTAGAGTATCTAAGAAGTGTGTTATATCAGAATTTAGTGCTTCATGCTGAGAATGAATTTTATATTGTTAAATAATTTTGTTTATTTGTTTTTCTAGGTGAGTTGATCCAGTAGCCCTTGCATACTTGGTGAGTCTTCCTATACTTGCTCTAAGGCTATTAATTCTCCGTTCCAGACGTTTCTGCCACCAAGGTCTTGTTAGAGATTTGTTTGTGTAGGTAGTATTATTATTTATTTTTACTCCGCTGATTTTGGCTGAAGTGTATGCTGAAGTATGAAGATGTAAGTATGTAATGTGCTAAAGTCAGTTTCATCTTCAAGTATGTTGGAGAGTATTTCAGTATTAAGGTGGTCAACTATCTGATATAATTTTTTGAAGGGTTTCAGTTTTGGCAAGGATGGTCGTGTTGTTGGAGCTGTATCTTTAAATACATTATACGTTTCTGTGAACATTTCTTTAAGCTGTGTCTGTAATACTGTTGGCAATTTTACTGGTACACGATTCTGCAGTGGGACTGGATTATCGCTCAGGTTATTAGAACGATCTTCGATTGGTAAGGGAATACTATCGCCTAACGGGCTTTATATCAGGAAGTCTATGAATGTTGTCTGTCTGTTGTTCTATGTATTCTGGGTTTTCCACGGCTAAGATATCCAGCTATTTTTGTACTTCCTCACGTATTCTTTTAAGTTAATCGCTTGATAAAAGATGATTACTAACAATCGATCTTCGTTGGTCTGCTATTCTTTTCCTTCAGGGCATGTAGTAGTAATCTCTTGATGTAATAACGGTCTGTATGTGATTAGGTCAGTCTCTAGTTTAGTTATCCTGTAATAAGTTTTTATTATTGTTTCATTAATCTCAGTTGCCCATTTCATTCTCTGCTGAGTACAGTCAACAACGCGGCTATCTAGTTGTGTCATATCCTGTCCGTTAGTCAAATGTTCGCTTAGATTGTGTAGAAAAGCTTTTACGTCATTCTTAATACTTAAATTTTCCTGATGGTTTAAGAGATGCCGTTGGACGATTGCTCGTAGTTGGTCACCTACTCTCTGTTTTGATGCTTTCATTTCTGGAAATTGCCATGAAATTAATGTATGCAACTGTGTTAAGTACGATTTTGTATTGGTTTCTAATTTTGTGAGTATGAAATATTGGTGCATTATGAAAATGTTCATTTCTTTAGACCACTTTTTACGTTTGCACCTATTACTGTGGACGGGTGCATAAATCCTGACTGAAATAGCCTCCTGCACAACATCCTCAGTAGATTCGACTGACGGTAATGATGAATTTGGCGAACTGGATTGGTTTGCAATGAGATATGAAGCTGGAGATGATGGTGGCGATGAAAAGAATGATGATATTGATGAGAGTCGAGATAATGAGTTGTCGCGACTATGAAGAATGACATCATTGTGCGACACGGTGCCCACCCCAGAATACGTAGGGCAGCGGACCCGAAGGCCCGGGGCGTTTTTCCATTGCTACTCGTTCCGATACCCGCCTGGGGTATATTTCTGTTTCTAAGACGTATCACATATGTCTTTTATCTTCTTCTTCGTTGGGGCTTGGGACCGTCAGTTTGGAAGGGTGTTAGGCCAAGATGTTAGTACCGTTATAAATTTTAGAATAACCGAGATGTTAGTGGCTTAATATTTGACTTTAGTTATTGGGTCTAGGTGATCGTGACCCTTTTATAGTTCATGCCTTCCCTAAGCCCCCCACCACGTCAAGGTTATTCCCCGGGGGGTTATTATTATATACTAGGTAGATGTTAGATAAATACGTTTAAAAAGATTGAAGCCCCTAGGGTTTTGAGGTCAAACCTTTTTGTGCTCAAAAAATATCTCGAAAATAAAATCTTGAAAAGTATTTGCAGGTTTGAATTTAATTTCACTTGTTTTAATTTTCAAGCTACATAATATAGTCAAAAGGTATATATATATATAATATGAATAATAATAATGATCTTTATTAATAATAACAGGTTGGTATATAATACAACATTAGCTTACTTATACTTATACTTATTAAATAAGGAATCAAATACTATCTTAATTAATATTCTTAATAATTCTTAATACTTAAGTACATAAACTGGGTCTCCGACGCTTCCTGTTGTTATAGGAACTTATGCTCTTTGTTTTAGGTAGGTAAAATAGTATTTTGGTTGTCAGTATGTTATAAATTTTACACCGCCATCAAATAAAAACACAGTTACCTTTGAAATCTCTCTCTTTAGTTACACTCGAGCTCATACATTCATCATATCACAGCATTCATCAATAAACATTAAACAATCGTCTCGCTGATTACACTCTTCCGTAGGAAGGCACCATCTTCGTATGATACGTACTAATAAATACACAGTATTATGAAGCTTAAGAGTTATACAGAAAGCTTAATTTCGTTTGAAAAATTGAAAACGAATGTGTGGTTAGTTTAATCGAGGAATAAACATTTATTATTTTATAATGTTGATCATCCAACGCACGTCGAAATCACGAGAATCGCGAACGTAGGCGGAAAATCTCTTAAAGTTGAAGAATAAACTTGGGCCACAGATTAATAAATAGTGAGTGCTTAGGCCCACTTTCGCAGATCGGGGTTAAAGTTAAACCTGGGTTTAATATGATGTCATTTCTCTCGTTCCTCGTATTTATGAAATGAGAAGGCATACTATTTTAACCCAGGGTTAACTTCAACCCCGATCTGCGCAAGTGCGCCTTCGTGTCCCTAGTCTGAGTCACTAGAAGCCTCTTAAAGCTATTTAATTTCCAATTTGTCCAATCAAAAGTAACAAGCGACTGTACTCCAGCATTTGTCAAATGTTATTATTGCTTTACAAATCCACTTACCCCGCGACACTTACCAAATAATTGTCGTCCGCAGTAGGTCAAAAGCAGATATTTAGTTTAGCATCTCTGTAATTAAAAATTCATTACGAAGAGCGGATTAAGGAAAGACGAAGGTCGCCCTGTGCTCGAAATTCGTGTACAAAAATTCATATAATTTTTAAGTTTGAACTTTGTTTAGGATTCTTTTGCCTCTTACATAGAATGAAAAGTAAATGTTGTAACCGATGAACATACGTCAACGTGTAAATAAATCGTATCTATCAAACTCACGGTAGTGTGTATTAATAATCGGAAGAAGTGTGTTGTTGCTATTTTTATTAGTGTTATGTATTAAATATTAACTTCCTGCGCATCTTCCTCCACACAAACTTTAACTGTGGTAAATATCCCCTTACCTCTCCGTTCGCATAATTCTCGTAAAACTGTACTATTTTACTTCACTTCATTTAAGTAATTAATATATATAATATTATGATTATACTTCTGAAAATATCCAGAACTTAAAGTAAGCCTTTTCAAAATTCAAAAAGTTTTATTTACATCTAGAGTCAGTAGTGATATCATTATATCACTTTTGGTATTGTCCCTGAGTGATGCCCCACCACCGTGAACTGTCCCGGCGAGAAGAACCGGCGTGAGAAACTCGCCTACATTGTACAGTACGACCCACGATCTCAATGTATTTCGGCAAACATCGTTTGTCATTTCCATGGAAAGACGAAGTTTGCCAAATGCGATTTGGTGGTAAGCAACGTGGTTTTAGTGCACAATGATTCCTATAAATAAATAACCTCATTGTTGTGCCTCATGACTCATCAGTCATCATGCTCGGGCAGCGACGGTACAGTCACAAGTGTCACAACATAACTTTGATAACAAAAACGCCTGTCTCAAAGTGATTATGTCACGCCGGATGGGGCACTTAGCTGATGAGTGTGCCACAGCGGGTCACGGGTCACGGGCCGAATTGAGACAAGTGTGCGGACACTCGAGCTGTCGCCATCATCATCACATTTTGGGCAGCAAAGTTCATTCGCGATAAGTTTTCAGACACCAGGGAAAATGTCAAAATTGACCAATGACGCTTGTGTCGTGTTCACAGTCACTAATTAAAGTAAGTTATTTTGTCATTTCCACTGATTACTGATTAGTTGTTAGATAACCTACCACGATAACCTACCATAAAAGAATACCACGGAGGAACTCACGTATTATAGAAAGTCTCAAAAAGCACTATAACAGTAGATATCCATATTATATGCCCAGCAATTAAAGTACAAGTTACGATAACGAAAAGAAAATCTAAAAACGCTTTTTACTCGACTACCAAGAAGGGTTATGTTTTTCGCGCATATCTTGTATGTTCGTTTGTAAATTCCATTTCGAGATTCCATTCGGATTTCGAGAGTTAGGTATCGTAAGATTTGTCTCAAAAACCCAACGTGTATTTACATAGCTTAAAATAAAACGTACAAAATGTCGGATTTTGGCGCCAAATTGTAAGTAGGTCAAATTATTTTTTTTAACCAAACCTATCGAATAGGGCTACAAAATAAATAAAATTAAAAGAAGATTTAAAAAATATACATAAGTCATGTAATTAAATTTAATCAGGAGTAATTACAACCATTTTGAATAAATGATTCTTATAAATTTGTAATCAATGCATTGAAATAAATAGTCGCATTTTAGCTTTAAATCATAGATGTATTACATTAAAAAGAGGCTTTAAATCGACCAATTGTGTGTTGGATAAACTAAAAAATTTAAAATAAAATAAATAATTAAAATACTTAAAACCCGACTGCAAAAAAAACAACCTCTCGTTTCTGTCTTCGTATTCGCCTCAAATTGTATTTATTGTACTACATAATATTATTATGTTTAGCTGGGCGTTGTGTTTGTTAGACACAATCGAATTTTATTTCCGTATGCTTTATTACCTTTACAAAACACACAGATTTTGCACCATATTTTTGATTGAAACAAAAGTTAGAGAACTAACATTTTGGTTAGTAACAAAACCTTTATCGTATTACATATTTGTAGAAAAATGTTGGCAGCTTCATCCCGCGTGAATCAATGCCAACTGCCGTCAAGGTCGCAAAAGGGCGAGGGTGCGCGCCTAAACAAACAACACTAATAGCGGGAATTTCACTATGCATGTAAATGGCGGTAATATAGCCAGATCCCCAGAACACGAGATTTCTTAACCCTTCAACTGGCCACTCTAGCTCGCGTGTCACTCGAAAGTGACACCTAGAGCACTTTAGTATAGAGAGAGTATTTATTATTATGTGATGTTGTCCGCGACTTTGTGCGCGCACAGGGAACCGTATATTTTGCCGTAATAAAAAGTAGCATATGTCCTTCCCCGTGGTCTTCTTTATATATGTGCCAAATTTCATGATGATCGGTTAAGTAGTTTTTACGTGAAAGCGTAACAACCAAACAAACTCACATTCACATCTATACCTAACATTAGTAAGGAATTACTAATAAAAAGATTTACACAACGGATAACTTAAACAACGTTGCTGTCTTTGTCTGATGCGTTGGAAAAGTCACTTAACAGACAAATACAGCAAAGTTGTTTATGTTATACATTATGTGAATCTTTTTATTAGTAAGGGGGTAAGGGTGGAGACTCTTCTCGCACGCCGGGCCCCTGAAAAGGGCCTTGGGCGGGGAACCAATACCAGGGGCTAAGCCCCTCTAATTGGGGTGGAATGACGCGCCATAGATTCAGTTTTAGGGAAGACCCCCCGCGGCAGAACGCGGGGGAAACCCGTGGGGGAGCAAAAGTACGATGGGAGTGACGATTGCCAAAACCAGGCACGACCAGGACCGGCGGTCGGCTCCAAACGGCGCGTGGGGGTCCCGACCCGGAGGCCGGGAAACGTGTATGGGTCCACTCCCTCACGCGCCGCGTTTGCCGGACCGTGGAAGCGAGCGACCTGGGATAGGAAAGGGGGAAAGGTGTTCCCGGGCCCCAGACTTTTGATGTCGGGGGGGAAAAGCTACCACGGAGCTGACATGTGGGGCAATAGGCCTGCCCCGTGTCATACTCCGGGCGCACTGACGGTGGTTGCGTCGGTTTTTATAACCGACGCGGGGGGTGAGGGGGGGCATCGATCCAACGGTGCATATGTGTACAGGGGGCGCACCGCGCTTGGGGGCGTCTCGGCAGCGTGGCTCCGGGATGCTCCCTGCGTCTGGTGTCAGCAGGGCGGGTGCCGTTTGGCGAGCAGGCATGCCACGACAGCGGGGCGCTGTTTTGGCCGGGCGCGTGGCTTCCGCTCGCTCAGAGAAGTTCGGTGATCCTGCAACTTGGGACAAAAATTAAAACGTTCAAGGAGCGCGGGGGGGAGGGCGCAGTGCGTAGCATGCGTATGTGTCCCGAGTCCGGAACGCGCGGCGCAGATCTCCGGCAATCAACAGTCGGCTCCTCTGATAGGAGCTTCTGGATACCGGAGATATCTGGGCGCGGGTCCAGGCTAGGGCCTGGGGAGCCAGATTTGGGTGAGGGCGGCAATTATGGGGGTGCCTTCAACGAGGGCCTTCATGATGGTCGGGAGAACTTCATCCCCGGCCATAAGCTTCTGAACGCAGTTCACGGCCAGGGAGAGGAGAGACTGCAGAAGCTTTGCATCGATGCGGGGGCCTCGCTTTGCACCAACTCTTGGGGCGGCGAAGCGAGCACCGGAGGCTGTAAGTGCAGAGCGGCCGCATAGTTTGCGGGCTCGGAGGCGGTTATTTCCGCGGCTGTGGTAGCCGCAGGGGAGTCAGTGGGTCTACGCGGGGGGCGCTGTGAGCGCCGAGTGGCCCGCGTGAAGTCCGGCTGCGGAGGAGCGAGCGTGAGAGGCTCTAGCTCCTGCTGGGTGCTAGCTGGAATAGCGGCGGCATCACAGGGGGAGGCCACAGGGGGTGTGGCTTCTTTCCTCCTGGGGCTCGGCTGCTTTTTCCTCCTGGAAGGCTGCGCAGGGGAGTCGGGAGCCGAGGGGGGGACATACCTTGGCGTGTGGTCGTTCGCCTCCGCCATCAGTGACGTAGAAGTCGGCGGAGGAGGAGGGGCCTCTTGCTCAGGGAGAGGCGAGTCGGAAGGTACGTAGGGGGGGGGGGGGGGGGAGCGCGGGCATTATCTGCTCGCGGTTTCCGTGCAGCCCTACGGTACACTGGACACTGTCTGCTGTTTGCAGGGTGGGCCCCCCTGCAGTTTACGCAGGTGGGCGTCTCGGAGGGGGAGCGGGGCCAGTCCCGCACGGAGTGTTCCTCGGCACACCGGACACAGGCCACCTTCCGGTGGCAGTTGTAGGGGGTAAGGATTTAAGAGATCGGTCTTAGTACCTATCAGACTAGGTATAAGGGAAGGTGGGAGGTGGGAAGGGCGTTCTAGTATCTAAAGATCGGCCGAAGTGAGTGTTGTATTAATAAGTTTAAAAAAGCCGACGTCATATTTTGTTTAAAATACTGTGAAAATAGTTTTTAAGATTTAAAAGATTTTAGTTGATACCTATGCTTAAAAATTTTATAAAAATGTTATAAGTATCGAGGGTATTGAGAATCATAAATTTAACGTATTACACTAGCAATTCTTACGTTAGATATACGGACGAAGCAGGCAGGCTGTTTCACATCATATTCATTACATTTTTGTTTAAGATTGGGTAACTGTATGGTATTTAAAACCGTAAAAGTCTTTGAGGTGTATTGCTCTGAGCCTTAAGCAACCTGTCTCACCGTCCCATACAAATTTTGTCTAGAGAAAAAATATTAACGAAACATATCAAAAGAAACATTCAAATAAAGTTCATATTCGCGTGCAGATGCGCGTAAAAAATATAAAGCCGATAAGCCGTCGCTCCTCGCTTCGACGCGGCGCGGTGCGGCCCCTTTAAGTTTTGTTTGTCAGTCAGGTATAATAGGTGACATAGAATTTCTATTTTGGTCTGCTTTACCTAAGCGTTTGGTGTTTAGGAATATATTTTAGCCATAGATTTTAGCTGTAAATCTTCTACTATAAAATAAAAACAAAATTACATTTATAAAATAATTCCAATGACATCCGGTTAATTTTTGAATTACTACCTACTCACCGAATTATAATGTTAATTAATAAGCCCGAAAACACCTACGTTGTTTATTTTAATTGTAATATTATTGTGTAAGGTTATGATATTATAGATTTAATAGAAGATTGTATAATTTATTATAACTTTAGTCCAGTTAGGAGAATGGAATGGTTTTTGGACACGCGCGGAAGGTTTTGAGCCCACGCCAGCGACCAGCCGCTTGTTTCACTTTGGGGTTAAGATCTAAGCAGATATTATAAGCTTAATTCAATAAATCACATTCAAATTTAAAGCTTATAATATTACATTCGTAAGTCGCATGGGAACCGTACATTTTTAGGGTTCCGTGGTAACAAGGAACCCTCGCGCTGTCCGTCCGTCCTGTGTGTTTTCTGAAACTAACTAATATTGTAAAGAAACACCCTTGCTAACTTTTTTATTGGGAGTGGACGTAGATTATAAGCTAGACCCTTAGATCGTACACTTCGGAGTATATGCTCTAGGGGCATATACGATACGTAGTATATGATCTGCAGCTAGACCCTTAGATCGTACACTTCGGAGTATATGCTCTAGGGGCATATACGATACGTAGTATATGATCTGATCTACAGCTAGACCGGAACTACCGCCGAAGCGGATTTACTATGCTCGAATTTTTACTATTTTTCTATTATTTCTACGGCGAAGGGTAATGAAAAAATTCCGTGATTGTTATTTAATAACCTATAATTATAAGGAAATAAAACATTTTGATTTAATTTATTGAATGAGTTTGGCACTCTATGCGTGTATGTATGTTTGTTCCACCGTAGCGCCTAAACCACTGGTCCGATTTAAATAAATGAGGTGTCAATATATTCGTAATAACGGCCCGGGTGACATAGGCTATATAATTTACGTAGTAGCTCTCGTGTTATAATGTAACCTACAAGTTAGGAAAACTTTTCATAAATCGGCGACATCTGTTAAAAACTTTCATTCCTCGGCCCCCGAGTAACGTGATACCTACTAAATGTTGCACGGAGTATGTCACTACTTTTTGCAACATTTGTTGTTGTTTTCATGTTGCACAAAAGTAGTGACATGCGTCAGATGAGGTAAATCGGGGTGAAAGTCGCTGCGGTCTACGCACGGGGCTCGTAATGGGCTTCTGTTCGATCCAATTAGTATCGTTTTTATTAATTATAACTTCGGAAAGTTAACCTAAAATCCCTCTGACGAACCCACGCTTTAATTATTATAAAAAAGTTTATTCAATTATTTTTTTTGTAAAGGATCCAAATTCGGTCTCCATACATGTGTTCCAATTTTATAGTAAGGGATCATAATTATTAATTAAAATATGAATGGCCAAATACTGAAACGATAGTTAAATTAAGTGACGCTTAAATCTCATGCTGTCCTTGTCATTACATATAGTAGAGACAGCGACAGCCTGTGAATCTCATTCGATTTCTTGTTAATGTAAAGAACTGCATAAACATTTACCTACTATATGACATCTTTATTAAAGTAGGTAAAAATACCTGATTCTATAATTCTGACGTGTGAGAGCCATGCTTCAAAAAATACCACGGCACCGGAGGCCTAAAATGGTTGGGGATTTTAAAGACCGGGGACGCGAGTGCGTAACATCACATCAAAATTTAATACATGTAAACAGGTATTCAATTTTGATTAGACTTTAATTGTTTTAGTTGTTTTTTAATAAGTGAGACATTTTTTCCTTGATTTGTCAGTTAGCCTTGTTAGTCAAATTGTTGAAATTGCTATCAATTAAATGAACGTTGTACGTATTACGTTGTATTGGTATTTTATATAAAAATTTCCGTACATGTATTTACTCGAGTATATTTCGTAAGCTTTATCTACGCCCTGTGGCATTATAAAATTGGTATAAATATTTGAAATAAACGTAAGATACAATTTGTGACATTAATTTTAAGCTATTGCATAGCTTTTATCGCGGGCATTGAGCGCGGCGACCGAATCAAGAAATTCCGTAACGAAAATAAACCTAACACCCCCCACTCCGACCGGCACAGCGGTGCGGCGTTGAAAGCCGTGCATCGTCTAACGTCGTTTCAGTTCGGCAGACTTCGGCACGGTGTTTGTGTGCGTGCGACTAGACGTATGCGTGTAGACTCACTATGCAATAGCTTTACCGCGGCAGTCCCCGAGTGTCACACGTATTTTTTGATAAAATATTATTTGTCGGGAGTAACTTTTTACTTGGAATAAAATAGGACTAAACGTGAAATGTAGTTTCTCAATATTTTTCGCTAGGAAAATTTTAGGACATTATTTTGGAGTAAAACGGGACCGACCTCAAAATCGACGGCTAAAATTTTGTTTAATTTAAACTTAATTACGTGACATTAGACTTAATAATAATTAAGTTCCTCTAGATTTTATTATTTTTTTAGCGTAATTCCATCCCCAAATATTATGTTAAAAAAAAACACAAATAAAAGATATTTGACTTCAACTTCGAAGTCTCATATCCGCAACCAACCGGCGAAAAATTGCTATATATGTATTTTCAAAATACATCGGAAGCATGACGAGTTTGAGAATTTAATTAAATTCATAATTCTGAATCAAATACAAAAATAAGTTGATGTATGATGTTTCATTTACACACAACCTAATTGGGACGAAGTTCGGAGCTGTTTCAGGCGGCCAATTAACTCTCGTCCTATTAAAGGAACCATTTTGATAACATGTAGATGATGTAGAGCCATGGGTCCTTGAGAAGAACCCGGGTAAAGCTTTATGGAAGACCGTTTACTATCGAAACTCAAAACTAAGGGTGTGATGGGTATTGGGTGTTGACTTACAAAGTCGGTCAAGCAGAGCGGTCGCTCTGACCCCGATTCTCGTAATTTACTTACACTTTACATTTCACTTTTTAACCGACTTCCAAAAAAGGAGGCGGTTACACGTTCGGCTGTATATATTTTTATTTTATATTCATATTTTATACATTTATATTAATTATAAATGAATCGGCTTGCTATCATAAAATGATTTTTGGAGTTTGCACCAATCAAAAGGGGCTTAACGTCGGTTTAACGTTTATGAGAATACCGTTTTGCAGTTTCTTGACCGTAAATGTATTATTGCCGGATTTAATTAGCAGAATCGACCTTCTGGTGACTGATCGCTGATCACTAATTTTGATAGAAACAAAGCGTGTGTAGAGCCGTTATCTTATATTTTTACCCGCCAACGAAAACAGAGGGGTGTTATAAGTTTGACGTGTCCGTCTGTGAGTATGTGTGTCTGTCCGTGGCAAAGTAGCTCCCAAACAGATGAACCTATTTTGATCTGGTGACTTTTGTTTGAAAGCTGTCATGATCGAGAGTATTCTTAGCTCCTATTCATCATCAGCTCGCTCACTGCATGACATCTTGGCAGTTACTTACGTTTTGTTTGAATATATTGAGAAGTGTTAAATACCTGACAAGGGCACGTAAAACCCCACGTAGTAAGCCAATACGAAATTGAATACGTATCTTGCGGACCCTAGCTTAGGTACAAACAAGGAAACCAAGTTGCGGCTAACGACTAGTTTTGGATAAACAAGCAAATAAACAAGCAAATCAGAGTGCTATGTTATTCCCCGTGCCCACATAATACATATATTATGGTAATTTCACCCGGCACGTGGAGTGTGTAGTCAACTGTAGGCGATAACTTAATAGCTACCTAACTACCTACCAACCTACCTTACTTTCAAATCGTCAGTGGGCCTAGTAGGAACATTAGACAACGGCGTAAACGTAAAGTTATCGAATAAGAATTATATGAAAAGTCAAAATCATGTCCCGATTTTCATACAGTTCTCATTCGATAACGTTACGATTACGTTGCTGTCAATTGTTCTGGTTAGGTCCCCAAATATTTAGTTATCGAACCGTTCTATAATGAGGGTGATAAAACTTCTAAATTCTAAGGTTTATTTTACAAAATCCATATGGTAGTCCATATTTACCGCACTTTTTAGGGTTCCGTAGTTTACGTCTCCATACAAAGTGTCAATCGATAACGTTAAACGCCGCTGTCAAATGTTCCTGCTAGGCCCGCTGTGTTTTAAGTTGCGAGCTTCTTTAGGGCCTACTTAACACGTCTGATCTGACAGGTCACATAAAATTTTGTCACTTTTTTTAACCCACCAACCAAGTAATCTGAGGCCCGAGGCTTAATCATCCTGTTTTCATAAATTTACCGAAAGTCGGTATTCTACTACACTATTTTAGTATATTTAAAATCCCGACGCAGCGATTTTGAAATAACATTGACATAAAGACAGCTGTCGCTTGACGTTTGTACGATCCAGTGTTGCCAATTATTGTCAGTTAAGGCGCGTTTTTTTTTAAACATGCTCGTGTTTTTTTGAAACATTACACAAAATCATCGAAATTGGGGCGTGGCTATGCACATTTGTGTACGCATACACAATGGTTTTGTCTTCCAAGACAGACGGAAAACATTCCCCTCACGGGCAGAGAGGGTAAGGCAAAAAATCTGATTAGTGCGTATAATAAATATTTTTATGTTATAGCATCCCCATATGTCAAAGTGAAAAAAAATCCGGTTGACGGTTCAGTTCGAGTCAAATTGGCGTCAAGTTTATTATAAGAATACCGTTTTCTATGGATAAGTGGTTCGCTCAATCAAAATTGCATCGCGATGAGATTCGTCTACTGAAGAAGAAATCTTCCCCTAATATATATATATATATATATATATATATATATATATATATATATATATATATATATATATATATATATATATATATATATATATATATATATATATATATATATATATATATATATATATATATAATATATATTATATAATTAGTAATACTATTGCATTTTGTGTGGTGACAAAATAAACGTTTTTTTAACTTATCTTATCTAAGGCTAGACAGTTCCTTCGAACTAAGAATATGTCAGACGACATTTAAGACATTTAAAATTACTCTTTTCGGACTTGATAGTTCTTTCATTTGTAGTTCTTAAAACTTAAAACAGGGAATAGACATGACTAATATAATCAACTACTACTTACTTACTTCAAGTTATAAAATCCCATTACTTCTGCTTATCTCTACAAGACAGACAAATGAGGAATAAACGGAGGCATTGGGGCAGAATTAGGCGTATCGGGGCCCGCGAGGCACATTCGCGCCTCACGGCAACAAAAGGCCTCGCAGGCGGCAGGACTAAATCAACATCCTTCGCATGTTTATAATCTCGCTCGCTTCCTGCTTTTTGTGAGTCAATAAAAGGAATTAAGCAATCGTAAATTCCGAATTCCTTTGTGTATTTTACATATTCATAAAATTGCACATGTCCGAGCTTACTCAGCTCTATTGATGTGTTCACGTACGAATTGTGTGGTATACCACTTGATACAAGTACGGCTTTAAACTTATGATTTATATTATTGTTGCCGTGTATTATAATATTGTGATTTCCTATGTAAGTGCCGTAATTATGCACTACGTCTGTAATACGGACTTCTGGCGTTTCTCAAAGAATATCCATCGTATCGAGCTATCGGACACATCACGCTAAGCATCAACCCTTCCGAGCCCGCTGGTCGTTTGCAGGCAGGTAGTAAGCATGCATGTATTCACTGGAACCAATGTGTTTTTTAAGCTAAATTCATAAGCTTGTAATTTTAACAGATATACTCTTAGGGGAAGTGGGTCAAATCATAGGAAAAGCTAATTATTTTAGCTAATTAACAATCGTTATTACTTATAAATTTTACTACGAAAATATAAACCCAGAAACATATGTGTAACATAGTATGGACCACTGGTCTTCCCTATAAAAAAGGACCAATAACTAAAAGTCTCATTTACATTAAGAATAATGTTTTTGAAAAAAATATCGACTTTAGCAAGTGATTATTGAAAATGAATTACTTACTTTGAAGACATCAAACGTTTAGCTAACCAGCAGATAGCAAAAGTAACAAACTGCTCTTTTCTACTATGTACAAGTGGTAAGTGCAAAATCATGCCACGATCTTCATACAATTCTCGATAATGATACGATTACGTTGCTGTCAATTGTTCCTGCTAGGCCCCTATAGTTGACGAACCGTTTTATAATGTTTGAAGGCTGAAACTTCAAAATTATAAGTTTCATTTGAGAAAATCCTTATGGTAGCAGGCGCAGGCGCAGCCTGAAATTTTGGAGAGGATCACGAATAATAAAAGATACAATAATATATCGAGTAAGACTTTAAGTTCAAATTAAATAATACACTGAAGTCTCCTAATTTTATTGCCTTTACGGATTGCCAAATCGGTTGACAGTATTTGAGACTTCTGAGGCCATCTCTGGGTGAATATTTGGAAGAGCTGAACCGGTCAGCCTCTCTTCTAACATGTTTGCTCTCAACCAACTTTTTACACGCCTTAGTTTAGAAAATGATATCTCTGATATCGCCCTGCTTATAGGAAGAGTTGCCAAAAATTTAATTACCATCTTTATATTGGGGTTGAGTCAAGAGATCATAGTCGCAAACTTCGATTGTAGATATCACACACTTAGGAAATTTTGTATCAGGATTTTCTTTGAGCTCCCGTTTCCACTCTGAAAGGACCGGACCTTCGGACCGCGCGACGCCTGTATGGTAGTCCATATTTACCGCACTTATTCTTATACTACGACAGTGCGACTGGAAATCTCTTGTGGGTAGTTTTGAAAAGCTCTTTTTCATGATATTTACCAGTTTAGCTTCCTGATTGATAATAATCAGTTAATATCCAGACAAACTTCAAGGGTTTGAACTCAAACATTCATTTGAACTCGTACAGGTAAGCCGTGTAACAGTCGTCTGTATTAATAACAGTGAACAACTATCTGTTTTGAAATGTTGAAAAACATAAAATCCGGGTAATCGTAAAAGTTGAATATTTATTCTGCGCTTGTTAGCAGCTCGCAGGGTCAGGTAACACCGAAACGAAACGATACGCTACATTTATAAGATGACTGCTTGACTGATGAGCTACAGTGACTACACATTAGACAAGAAAATACAGTATACATTTATATATACATTAAATACATTTCATTGTAAGGGGCCCCTAATACGGTCCGGTTTTCCTTCACGTCGGCCTGAATGGATGCAAAAACGTATCGTCTGTGTGCAATTTCAAGATCGCATCAGTCGGCCGGATGGACTGAAGCGATTCGTCAAGTGTTGCCAGCTCTGTTCTTGCAAAACTACTAAACTCACGTAGATTTCTTCTAAAAGAATCCTGAAAAACTGTCAAAAAAGCTACTCAACTCAGGAATCCCTAAAGCCCCCAAAAACCCACTGCATTTTAGGTTTTGTTATATTAAAATTTAATTATTTGTTTATTTATATTACAAATTTTATCGTTAAATTAAAATCTACTAGGAAATATTACGTATATAGTAATTAAACAGGTAGTTTTAAGAAAATGACGGACGAATGCTACGATGTATTATTATGATACGGTGTCAATTTTTTTTTTGTTTTCTTGTGCCTACCTAGGCCATTTTGCATATGATTACTGTATGGCTCTTTCCTACTAAAACACGACTAACAACTAAATTCCTATTAAGGAGGGAATAAAATACTTAATTAAGTAGTAAAACTTTGTAAAAGCAAACCAGAACGAACTGATGCGATTTTTCCGTGTACACACAAACCGTTCTCGTTCCGTTCAACCGTTCAGCCCGAAATGACGTCAGTTGGGTAGGATGCGATTTTTTTCCGTGTATGTGCTCGAATCCGTTCAGGCCGAACAGACGTCAGTTCTAACTGAAACGATCGGGCTCTCTACTGTAGGAGCCTTAAGAGTTCGAATGTCAGGTTGCACCGCGCTGTGTGCAGTGTGTGACTGATGTTACATGACACGTGTATCTTTTTGTGTAGTGAATAAAGTTCAATTTAAAACAACTTACTTAAAAATGCAGCGCCGAGTATCGTCGCGGTGTGTCGGGGTGTGAACTGACCCTAATGCACGCTGCCGAGTGCCTACGTCAGCTCGGGGTTTTGTTGGGAAACGGGAATGAACAAGCCACCGAGCACACCCGCTCGTCCAAGACTAAAACACTCGCTTCCAACTAAAATATTTTTTACCCGCATAGTTTCATTCTATATTTGCTCGCTGCTGGCAATTATATTTTTAGATGAGTCAGCCGTATGATTTTTATTATAATGCCAGCTCGCGATGCAGCGTATATTAAAATTAATTTTTATTTTCATCATAAAACATTATTGAATGTTGAAATATTACTCTTTATACTTAGCTGAAACTATTACTTTTTCGTCAACACGATGTGTTTACTTTTAATTCGCTAAATAGATAAAAATACAATGTATGTATTAGTCATACATACATTGTATCTATTTTTATCTATTTGACGAACATGGAAATTGTACAGGACTGTATAAATTCACAGGGGTCAACCGCCGGCTCAGATTAGACTCGAAGATAGCAAGGTTACACCGATTTGGGCAGAGCCGGGGCGATAATAAAACACTTATTTTGAGGAGAACGTTTTTTCACTTTTTGGATTTGCTTACCTGGCTCATGGCAATGCCGTATAGAGAGCCCCGCCCGTACGCCTCTTTCGGGCCGATCTTCCATCTCATTTTTACCTCTCTATACGGCTATTTTCCATAATTTTCCCCATTTTCCATGAGCCAGGTGAAGCAAAACGCGTTGTGTGAAATACTTTATTATCATGACCAGACATATAAGCCCTTATATACTAAACATCTTATTCTATAGAAAAGTTATTTACATTTTAAGGTTCAACTTATATGAAATGTTGTACATTTTTACCACTGTTTTCGTAATAATTTCTTAACCATTTATTATATAACCTTAAGCGTTATACCACACGTTATGTACTACGTTTATTTATGGAAATTAAAAGAAGCTACGTTAAAATTAGCTTTAGTTAAAAATATATAAGCAAAATAACCCGCACTTGATAAAACACCATTTTAACACTATTTTTACACACTGATGCCATATAAATCTATACATATAGTCACTGAGTATTCACTATTATAGTTTTATGTACTGTTTTAATTACACGTTTATTGTTCACATTAAAATTCACTCATGTTTTACGTTACGAGGCCGCTGTCCTTAACATCCTCCCCCCGGCGCAGTAGCCAGGGTCTACGCAGCCTCCTCAGGTGACTGCGGGCTCGCTGATCCCGCCGTGGACTGCTCCGGTGACTGCGGGCTCGCCGATCCCGCCGTGGACTGCTCCGGTGGTGACTGCGGGCCGTCCGCGCCCGCCGCAGACTGCTCCGGCGACTGCGAGCTGTGCGGACTCGCTATAGGCTGCTCCGGCGGCGACTGCGGGCCGTCCGCGCCCGCCGCAGACTGCTCCGGCGACTGCGAGCTGTGCGGACTCGCTGCGGGCCGCTCCGGCGACTGCGAGCTGTCCGTGCTCGCTGTAGGCTGCTCCGATGCTCGTTCCGCGCCCGGCGCCGTCCCCGGCGTCGTCCGCTCCGCTCCCGGCTCCGTCTGCTCCGCCAGCGGTCGCAACTGCGACTGCGGCGCCTCCTCCAGCACCGCCAGCTTCGACGTCGGCCTCCGGAACACGCCACTGCGCGTGCGAACGTCCGCACAGCGCACTTGTCCGTCCTGGCCGGGGTAGACTCGGTGCACGACCCCCCGCGGCCACGTATTACGCGGCAGCGTCGGGTCGACCACGACAACCAGGTCCTCTGGTACAAGGACTCGGTTGCTCAGTGGGGCCCCGTAGCGTGGTGTGAGCGTGGGAAGGTATTCCTTCACCCAGCGCCTCCAGAACTCGTCGGCAAGGGCTTGCGCGACCCTCCATGTTTTTTTGTCCGCCGGCACACACGGTCCGACGTACGGCAGTCCGGTGGACGACCCGAGGAGGAAATGATTCGGTGTAATCGCCTCCGGGTCGTTGGGGTCCACCGATACGTGCACAAGCGGTCGAGCGTTCACTGAGTACTCCGCCTCGGCCATCAGACTTCTCGTTCAGTGTGGCTAGCAGGGCGATTTTCACTGACCTCATCATTCTTTCCCAGGCACCTCCTTGACTCGGCGCCCCGGGCGGTGTAAACTTCCACTGCATCCGATGAGTGAGGCCCAGCTGAGCCATAGCCGGCGCCCACTCGGCGTACGCCTGCCGCAGCTCGACGTCCGCGCCTCTAAAATTCGTCCCATTGTCGCTGTACATGACTGCCGGCCATCCTCGCCGCGCAGCCATTCTTCTCATTGCCATCAGTGCAGAGTCCGTCGACAGCGAAGCCACCAGCTCCAGGTGGACCGCCCGCGTCGTCAGACATGTGAAGAGAGCTCCCCACCTCTTCTCATGACGTCGGCCGATGGTGGCCGTCATCGGGCCGAAACAGTCGAGACCACAGTACGAAAATGGTCTCTGGAACGCCCCCAGGCGCTCGGCTGGCAGGTCTCCAGTTGGCGGGGTCCTCGGGTGTGCCCGTCGTAGCCGACAGAACGCACATCGGCTCATGATAGTACGCACCGTCGGCCGCAGCTTCAATATCCAGAATTTCTGCCTGAGGTCGTTCACGACTCTCTCGCGGCTCCCGTGTCCCGCTCTGGCGTGCTCCCTTGCCACCAGTAACCTTGTGAAGTGATGTCTTCCATCCAGGATGATAGGGTTTTTCATTTCGGCCGGCACCTGCGCTGCTTTGATCCTTCCGTCTAGTACGAGCAGCCCGTCCTTGTACACCGGGTTGAGCCGGTACAAGGAGCTCCATCTAGGCACCGTCTTGCCACTTGCCATCTTCTCGATTTCTTGTGCGAAGCTGTCTCGTTGTGATTTTTGATACCACAACCTCTCGGCCCTCTCCAGGTGTCGTACGTCGAGGTGGGCCCGACGATCTCGGCACTTCTCGACGAACAGCAAGACCATCGCCGTGCATCTTACGAGGCGCTCGTAGTTTGAAAAGCGCGTCACATCTGGTAGACAGCTCAGCTCGCTCGCCTCCGTTGTGTGGAAGGCGACGTATTCTTCTTGATTTTCAATTCTAGCGGGACTCTCCGCGGGCCACTCGTTCATCGGCCTGCGCAGGAAGTCCGGCCCCCGGAACCAAGGGTCCTCGTCGCTCTTCGGAACGTAGTCCGTTCTGGTGGCTAGGTCGGCGACGTTGCTCTTCGTGCTCAGCCATCTCCACTGGTGAACAGACGTCAGCTCGGCGATCTCCCCTAGCCGATGTGCGACGCACGGTGTGTATTTGCGGCTGCCGTTCTGTATCCAACACAGAACCACTTGTGCGTCGATCCAGTAGAAAACCGTGTCCGTTTTCCACCTGTGTTCTGCTGCGACGGCGTTTCCCAGCCGCGCTCCGACCAGGGCAGCCTGTAGCTCCATCCTTGGTATTGTCTGTGCCTTCAGCGGCGCCACCTTGGCCTTGGCGGCGGCCAACACGACTCGTACTTCCCCATTTTCTTGTTCCAATCTCCAATAGACGGCTGCGGCGTACGCGTCCTTACTCGCGTCGCAGAATACGTGCAGCTGTCGGCCTCTCGTCGGACTTCCCCCGTTGTAACTCCGGGGTAGCTCGAGCTGACTGATGTACTCCATGTCGGTCAGCCAACGGGCGAAATCTTGGGCTGACTCAGCGGGTAGCGACTCGTCCCAGTCCAGCTTCTGACGCCACAAGCCTTGTAGGATGACTTTGGCGGTGATAGTGTAGCAGCTCAGCAGTCCCAGCGGGTCGTAGATGCTCATCACCGTGCTAAGGGCCTCTCTCTTTGTCGGTGCGCGCTGTAGCTCGCGAACCTCCTTATGGACTCTGGATAGCGACGTGTTGAATTTTAGTTTGTCGTCTCGGGAGTCCCACAACATGTCCAAGGTCTTCTGCTCGTCTTTGGTGACACGCTGTGTAGTGTTCTCGGCCAGGCGGTCTTCAGGCAGTCCCTCTAGCACCCTCCGGTCGTTGCTCGTCCAGCCTCGTAAGTGGAAGCCACCTTTCCTATGTATTTGGTCCACTTGTTCCACGGTCTGCATGGCCTTCTGGTGGTCTGGATAGCTGTCTACGTAGTCATCCATGTAGTGGGCTTCGGTGATAGCGCGATGAGCTTCGGGATACGATTCGGCAAACTCTTCCGCGTTCCGATTCCGGGCTGAGTGTGCCAGGAACGGTGAACACGATGCTCCGAAGATCATTACCACCATCTTGTATGTGGACGGCGGTTCGCCTTCGTCTTCTCTCCACAGGAACAGCTGGGCCGGTTGGTCTTCATTTCTGACCTTGACACGAAGAAACATCTCCTCTATATCGGCCTTCACAGCGACGGCTTCCTCTCTGAACCGGAATAGTATCTTCGGCAGTGAGGTCAGAAGGTCAGGCCCTTCTAACAAGTGATCGTTGAGGCTCACGCCGTTTGTTCTCGCTGCTGCGTCGAAAACCGGTCGCAACTTTCCCGGCTTGTTTGGGTTTTTAACCGGGAAGTGCGGCAGGTACCATGTGATGTCACTTCCGGCCTCTGTCCCGTCGCATTTTTCCGCATATCCCTTGCTTATGAGGTTCTTCATCTGCCCATGATACTGCGCCTCGTCCAGGGGGTTCTTCTTGAGCTTGTGTTCCAAGTTCTTGAGCCTCTTTAGCGCATTATTGTAGCTAAGAGGTAGCTTGACGCCGTTCGTGCGCCACAGAAGTCCCACTTCGAATCGACCGTCTTCCGTTCGTTTGGCCGTTCCGCCAAAGAGGTCGATGGCTCGCTGCTCCTCGTCGCTCAGCTTAGCCTTGGACGCTATTCCCAGTGCGTCTATTTCGAAGTGTTTCTTCACCATTTCCTCCAGTCGTTCGCCTCGGGTCTCGATCGTAGACACGTGCAGGATGTTCTCGTGTTCTTCCTGCTTTGTGAGGCGTCTGGGGATGCTTCCATGGATTACCCAGCCAAGCTTCGTCTTCGAGGCTGCAGGCTGGTTTCTCTTGCCGATCCTCAGCTCCCTGGATACAATGAGCTGCCAGTTGTCCGTGCCGATGAACCCCGAAGTTGGGGTTTCTTGTCTTCATAGCATATCTCTTCGTTCTTGAGATCGTGCAGGTGAGCAAGTCGAAACAGTGATTCCGGGACGGACTGAGTAAGTAGGTTCAATCCGGCAACGGTTCTCGCAGTGACGTCATATCTGGTACCGTCGTGACCCCGTACGCCAAGTTGTACGAGTCGGCTTTTTTCTTCCCTTCTCTCGGCATTGATCCCATGCATTCTCAGCACCTTCGGTGGGCCGTCTGTGCCGATAGCCTTCGCGACGTCTTCATCCAGTAGTGTCACTGTCGAGCCCTCGTCGAACAGCGCGAAGATATCCGCTTCGCCCCGTGGACCGACAACTTGAATTCTTCTCATCTTAAGTTTCACCGCGCGGTCGGAGGTGACCGATGCGGTAATCACGGCGTCCTCTGTCTGTGGGGCGCCGCCGGACCTGTCTTCGTGCAGCAGCGCATGATGAGGCAAGTTGCAACCCTTCACGCCGCACGGCTTCGCCCTGCAGTTGTATCTTCTGTGCCTGCTTCGTATGCACCGGAAACACAGCCCTTCCTTTTTGACCGTGTCCCATCTCTTTTGCATGCTCAGTTTCTTGAAAGCAGCGCAGCGAAATAGAGCGTGATCTTCGGCACATATCGGGCACTTAGTTGACTCCTCGCGTATTCTCTTTGGCTGGCTGCGACTCGGCGAATCCCTGCCCTCGTCTGCTATCGCGAAGACTGGCCTTCTCGTTCGGGCTTCATTCTTGTTAGGAGGTGGACGCGGTGTTTCCTTCTTCGGTGCCGTGCTGAACCCGTAGCGCAGCGCCCTGTCCGCTTCTCTCATTAAGAATTCAGAGAGAAGGACGACATCGGGCTCGTTCCTGAAGCGCGACGTCTCTTCTGCGTAGTCGTACCACTTGCTCTTCTCGTATGGGCTGAGCTTCTCCAGGATGTCTCTCGAGAGCAACGGGTTAAAGAGGTACCCGTGCCTCAGCTTCCTCAGGATGGCTACCATGTTCTGAATCTTCACTGCAAATTGGTTGAGTTCTGCCGCCGAACCTCCGAGCCTTGGTATCTTCTTCAGATCTTCCATCATGCGATCGACCATAACCTCGGGTCGACCGAAGCATTGTTCCAAGGTCTTCATAATTTGTTCAGGCGGCGTCGCGACGCTCAGCAGTGGTGCCACGGCTTCTCTTGCTTCTCCCCGTAGGCAGCTTCTCAGACGAGCTAAGTTCTCGATCGGCTTGAGCTTGTAGAACGCAGTGGTGTCTTCCATGGCTGCTTTGAATGGCAACCATTCAGTGGGAGCGCCCGAGAATATGGGCAACTCCGTAGTGTGGCGCGACTGGCGTTGGTTCAGCAGTTTATCCAATGTTTCGGCAAGTTGTTCCACTCCATTAGCCCTAGACGTGGGCGGTGTGGGTGAGCGTGGGCGGCGTTGCTGCGGCCACTCGAACCTCGTCTTCTGGGCTCCCTTCGGTGGCATGTCTTCTGGCTTCGGCGTCTCTCTTTCTTCCATTGATGTCGGCTCTTGTCTAGCCTCTTCGGGTTCGGGACCCTGTTCGCTTAGCCAGGCTCGGACACGTTGCTCCACCTGTTCTGACGGCAAGTCGTCGTCGGGGCTTCTACCATCTTCTGCAGCGGCGAGGTCAGCGGCGAGCTTCTTCTTTATAAGTTCTGCTTCGATCTGCAGTTCCTTCTTACGAAGAGCGGCGAGTTTCTCCTCCGCCTCGTAATGCATACGCGCGACGACACTTGCTGTCGATCGACGCGATCTAATTGAAATAGCCTTTTTTCTGGCTAGGGTTTGTACTTCCGAGGATGCAGGCGCCTTGCTGGTTGGTACCTGGTCTCGGTTTCAAAATAGTTTGAAGCAGATCCGCTCTTTCCTCGGTCGGCGGCGGCTGGCTCGTAGCGGCAGCGGACGGCGATCGCGGCGGATCCGGAAATCGACGTGGTTGCTGGTGGTTCTCCTCGGCCCCACTCTGACTTCTGGTCATAACCATCTTCAAATGTTAATCTTCAAATGTTAATTTTCAAATGTTAATCTTCAGTGTTAATCTTCAAATGTTAATCTTCAATGTTAATCTTCCATATTAATCTTCCTTTTCAAGAATCTTCGGGAGGTTTTTCCGATGAAAAATCTGCGAATCCTTGCTTCCGTTCGCAACGGTGTATCCTTGTATCCTCGAGTCCGATCTTCTGAGTCCAATCTAATCCCTGGCGTTGATTCCCGTTGATAAAGTTTCCAACGTTCCGACTTGATAGGATTCTTCTATCTTGAATCTTCAAAAATTTCTATGTTCAGAACAGCTGACGAAAATTTTCTAAGTCCAGTCTTCAGTAAAAGTTTCTATCTTGATTCTTCGGAAATTTTTCTATGTCCACAACAGCTGTTCAAATTTTTCTATGTGCCGTCTTCGTTATTTTCAACTTGATATGGACTTCGAATTTTTCTTCGATCTTGAAATTCGGCTCGCCAAAGGACCACGCACTACTGTACAGGACTGTATAAATTCACAGGGGTTCAACCGCCGGCTCAGATTAGACTCGAAGATAGTATAACGATAATAACGGGGCGATAATAAAACACTTATTTTGAGGAGAACGTTTTTTCACTTTTTGGATTTGCTTACCTGGCTCATGGCAATGCCGTATAGAGAGCCCCGCCCGTACGCCTCTTTCGGGCCGATCTTCCATCTCATTTTTACCTCTCTATACGGCTATTTTCCATAATTTTCCCCATTTTCCATGAGCCCGGTGAAGCAAAACGCGTTGTGTGAAATACTTTATTATCATGACCAGACATATAAACCCTTATATACTAAACATCTTATTCTATAGAAAAGTTATTTACATTTTAAGGTTCAACTTATATGAAATGTTGTACATTTTTACCACTGTTTTCGTAATAATTTCTTAACCATTTATTATATAACCTTAAGCGTTATACCACACGTTATGTACTACGTTTATTTATGGAAATTAAAAGAAGCTACGTTAAAATTAGCTATAGTTAAAAATATATAAGCAAAATAACCCGCACTTGATAAAACACCATTTTAACACTATTTTTACACACTGATGCCATATAAATCTATACATATAGTCACTGAGTATTCACTATTATAGTTTTATGTACTGTTTTAATTACACGTTTATTGTTCACATTAAAATTCACTCATGTTTTACGTTACGAGGCCGCTGTCCTTAACAGAAATTATACAAATTGAATCTTACCTTACTTATTAAAATACCTTTAATAATAATATAAGCATAAATGTTAAGGGACAAATTTCGAATTATAGCCTTTACAACAACAAAACAATTTTGCAAATGGTTCACATACGGCAAAGTAATGTTCAAAGATATCCGTGTCGGTGTAAAATACTATGAGAAGTAACTTTTATATCATCATAATGTGGTGATGTATGGTGTGATGATGGTGTTGATGATGATGATTACCGTAATTGACAGAGTATATAATGAACTGCAAGTAATATAATGAATGCAAGCATATGCTTGCAGTTCATTATACAACGCCGAAATCCCCAAACATGTATCTATAAGGAGTAAGGAGTTCTGTTCAGTACTTTTGGATCCAGGGTATACCTTGGTGCAAAATCTTTGGTAGCAAACTTTTTGGTAGCATATGCTTGGACTACTTCAAAATCACAATATGCGTCCATATCAATTTCGAGAAGTTCCCTCGATTCATCATAGATCAAATCAACAGGACACCGCTTTGGTGAAAACGGGACGAACTTGATATTATACCCTATACAAAAAAGAATTTTGAAAATCGGTCCACGGACGGCGGAATTATCGTTGAACATACAAAATACCGCCATGACAATCATTAAAGATTTTAGAAGGTAAATCAAGATGAGATTTAAAATTTATTTTCTCCGCATACAGGTGGCTCCTGTTAGTGTGTGACCTAATTACACATACAATATACGTAGAATGTACCTAATAAATACTATGACCCGTTAATAAGCTTACACACACGCGCCGCAGCTCCGCCGACGCCGCTGCACAAGGATTTCTATGGATTTTGAGCCGCAGCACCGCCGCGCCGCGTGCCGGCAGTGAAAAGCCGCAGCTCCTGCAGCAGCGCCACCGTAGCTGCAGCAGGCACGTGTGTAAAGTAGGGTTGCCAACCCCAAATTAAAAAAAAACTAGGATTGGAGGTTGGAAAAACAGGACAATTCAGTTTAAAAACAGGACGCAGTAATAGATAAATGTAGAGAATATAGGTTAAATGTAATGCTAATAATCATATTTTTTTATAAAAGTATTTGAATAAAATTAAAACAGACAGATTTTTTTTAATGTGGCGCGCGAACTTCACAATATATGACCCTTTCAGGGCGCTTAGAAACCCAGGACGCTGTCTTAAAACTATCCAGGACACTCCAGGACACTGTAAAAACTATGACATGTCCTAGGAAAACAGGACGGTTGGCAACCCTAGTGTAAAGGCGCTTCCTCCTACTTCACTCCTCTGTTTCTGAAAACTGCATTCCAAATCTAAGCGTCCAGGAACGTATCTACATAAACTGACAAGAAAGAGTAGAAAATAATAGGGTCGCCACCATCGTTCGAATGGTTTCCACCCCATTTCCGGTTACTATAAAACATTGATGATACTGAACAACATGATACTTTTATTAATTATACAGTTTTGAAAAATACATACATTGTCCAATAATTTATATTATATAATTTGCATCTACAATTTTTATTATAGGTACTCTTTCAGAACTTACGCTACCAAACTTCATCAAAATCCGCAGATTTTGCGTGAAAGAGAAACAAACATCCATCCACCCATCACAAACTTTCACATTATATATTACTTCTTGCTGCGAACAGCAGATATTATTATTAAGATTTTGTAGGCTATTTCCTTTAGGATGGGAGTGATATATCTGTTAAGTAGGAACTATTTAGTATTTACTTATATCGTGGTTGTAGTATATTAATGAGTTTTAATTAAGGTATCACTACAATAATTTAGGAAATCTAATAGGAACCATATTCCTGAGTACCATAATCCTATTATTATTATTATTATTACATTTCTAATATTGCTAATATTAGAAATGTAAAGTTTGTGAGGACGGACGGATGGATGTATGGATAGATGGATGGATGGATGGATGGATATTTGTTACTCTTTCACGCAAAAACTACTGAACGGATTTCGATGAAATTTCGTATAGTAGTAGTTTAGGCTCTGGATTAAAACATAGGCTACATTTTATCCCGAAAAAGTACAGTGTTCCCGTGGGATACTGTTTTATTATGGGCGGATGAGCGGGCAAATGATAGTATTATAATAAGCATTCATTGCTCAAATTGTCAGGAATTCAGAGAAAACAAACATCCATAAACAAAATGTTTATTTGCTAAAAGGGATGCAATGGTGTTTTATTATTTAAGGACTAGGCAGAGCCTGCCACGCGGGGAACTTAAATATTAAATACATGTAAAGTGGTGCCTGAAAATAATGTAAGTATTAGAATATATTAAAACAATAACAAAAAATATTCATTCATATCCTTTGGTATTTAAAAATTAACACTAAAAAATATACAAACTTCTATTCTTCTTTTTATTTTTTTATTATCCTTACTACAAAAAAAATATTGTTAGATAGCGCACAAGTTGAAATCATCTAACTGTTTTTTGGGCCGACCTTTTTTATGATTTCCAGGAGTGGAAAATATGCCATTATTTCTTTGTCCTTCTAAAACAACTTTTCTCACAGTATTTTCAGATTTTCCCGAATTAAAAATAAACCACAATTTTTATATGCTTAATGATGATTTGAAGCAAATGTGAAAATTATACATATTTGAAATAGAATTTAATTAATATGTTATGACATATGATCGACAAAATACAGTACAAATATGCGGTATGTAAAAGTATCAATAATATAAGCGCTCTATACGACAGGCTTCATGCCTTGTCATTGACATTTGTAAACATAACCTAAGTGCAAAATGATTTTACTTAATACACCAATCATTACGCTTAGCAGCGACGTATAACAGCTTTGGGTGTATCAATTAACATTCTATTTAACAAAATAAACTCACAAATACCTGTCATTTCAGCGGTATTGACTTCATATTGCAAAAACATTTTCTGTACACTCTATATATTACTTCCCGTGCAGAGCTTCGAATCGTTCGATTCATTTTTAGTAACTTGTTACCTAATTTGCCACTGTTTTAATATTATATTAATAATTTAAACGAACTTGTAAGTTTTGTTTACATAAAACTACAGGAAATGTCACTTTTGTGTGAATGTTGCCACTATTCAAAAAATGTAGTTCTGCTCCTACATTTTTTGACGGGCTATACTACTGATTATAATTAGATTTATTATCTTCTAAAGTAAGGCTAACCAGACGAGATAAAGAATGTAAACAAATTTTCAGGGGTTCAAAACATTTTAATTGAATAAATTATTATAAAGTTCGAATTTTAATCGCTGTCGTCTGTACTAAACAAAGATGATTCGTCGGAAGAGTCCGAGTCAGCTGTGTTTATGATAAAACTATCTATTGTATTATCAATCATGTTGTCAATATTGCTATAAAAATTGTCCTCGACTTTTATTACATGATCCACACAATTTCGCCATTTATCAGCAGATACACGGATAAAATATGTATCACTTCGAACGCAATCCAAATAGGAATGAACTTGTTCACAATTGTTTGGCGGACCAAATGTTGACAACTGCGGCACTGGCCGCTTTCCTGTACCACGAAACACGCTACGACAGCTGTCGTCGACCAACTGACGTCATTATTGCATACGAGTGATAAGGACAGATATAATAAAAAACTCACTTTCATAATGCAACTCAGTAGCGGTCCGTTTATTTACGTTTTTTATCTCGTCTCGTTGGCCTTACTTTAGCTGTTAGGACACCGACTTTGCGATAGTATAGAATATACATTTTGGATTACTCAGTATTCAATATATACATCTAATAGAGTCAGACTATATCTTCTTCATATGCTTACATACATACAGTTATATAGAATTTGTTGGAAGTTGGATGCGATACCGTCGCGCGTCGTCGTGTCGTCGGTTACCACGGGACAAACCTGTCGGAGTGGGCGGGGATTACTCATCGATTCCTCCTACGCCGAAAAGTTAGTTATTTGAATACAAAGGCATTTTATAGTACGAGTATTACAATGATTAAATAATGGAAAATTCCGTCATTTATAAACGCTTCTTAGAAGACGACAGGCTACTGATCTTAGTCTATTACTTCATTTGCCTAAATTCAGTATCGGACGAAAATAAGCAATTAATGAGATTAATTCGCGTCGGCAATCGATCTCACTGGATCTCGCAACAAATGAGTTTGGGTGAGATAATTAAACTCGGTCAATAGTCCGTAACCGCCGGCTCGAGTCATTACTGTGGCATGTGACGAATGCCGCCATACACAGGATCGATCGCCGTCTCCGCGCCGGCTCGCTCGCCGCGCTCGCCCCGCTCGCCCCACACTGCCCCATAGACGTACCATATTAACTGCCAGCTCTTGCTTGCTACCACAATAATATCCATCAATACCAGCTGCTATTGTCACCTCCCCAACTTCTTGCTCGACTTATTCAGCTTTAGCTGATCGCGATATGGGAAATAAATATAAATTTATAACATTTAGAGATAATGTAACAGAAGAGTACCTACCATTTTGGTTACGTCCATAGTAACGTCGCATTTGTGTACAACATGTGTGTTGTACTTATATAGATCGACGATTCCTAATTTTAAACGAAGAAATAACATTTTTTGAGGTTTTTACAATTACGGCGTTATAATTGTTAATCCACAAAATATCACCTGAAAATATAAGTAAAATAAGTTGACGACGCTCTACATCACTGCAAAAAACTTAAATGAAGCAAGGCGGGCCACATAGCGAGATTGTCGGACAGTAGGTGGACCCAAGTGGTAACTTCATGGAAAGAACAAACAGGCACCAAAAAGGACGACAGAAGGTAGCTGGCGAGCGATGGATGAAGACAGCGAAAAATAGGGATACATGGAAATCTCTAGAGGGAGCCTTCACCTTCACTAATGAGGGGTTCTTAACTTCTTACTGACACAACATACTACTAAATATGTAACTACTACTAATGTTGATGTTATTTAGTAAGAAACAAAAGGCCTTTTTTAAAGTTTTTATAGTATTATTTTGTATGAAAAGCGACGTCCCTGCCCTGGGTGTGGTATATCGACGGCTCGCCCTACGGAATGTATCGCCACGGCCCGGAATGACGGCAGTATCGATGCCTGCTGGTGTAATATAACGAGGAGATACCACGAACATTGCTGGAGACATCGTTATCATCAACACAATATTCCTTAATCTGTCTACTAAGCTTCATAATCATATTTTGTGTACACCTGACCTGAAGAAAGTCGATTGGAGTCCATGGATGCAAACCAAAAATGCCTGGTCGCGCTAGAAAACTTCATAGAAGTAGATCAAACTCATTAGAGGGAGGTCTAAGAAGGTCTTAGTGAAGAGGATCCAGTGGATGTTTGATGGCTGAAACGAAAAAGCTTCTAAGAGTGTTTTTTGGATCACGGTATCAGATTTACGTGATGTTGAAAAGTACAAACTTAGAAAGGAAAATTCGTTTACCAATGTTTCAATATCCTAAGCAATATTGCATACAATAATTTAATAAGGTTGCAGAAAGTAAAGTTCAATACAGTTCGCAAAATGTCGCCTACATAAGGTCACATTTCATGTCAATATACGAGTACTATCAAGTATGTGATATATTCAGTAAACTAAACAAAAGCTAGATATAAATTATTATAGTACTACTTGAAGCAAAAACTTTCAGTTACGAGAATAGGATTGGAGGAGTATGATATTATTCGCAGTTAAAGTTTATATTATTTAAGGTGTGTTGAAAGCTAATTATTTTTAGATAGTGCTTATAAATACATAAAATTAATAAAAATAGCAACAAGAAATAAAAATAACTCACACAACTGTGCGATTGACAAATATAATTTAGTAACACGTTGACGGTTGTCAATCTGTCCAATTTACATTTATAATTTGCTGTCTGTTCGCTGTCTAAGCAAAAAAACCTTAGTAAAGCTTTGACGATATTATGAATGTTAGCAAGAGGCGCGTAAGCATGCGTAGTATATATATTATATATACACTTGCAGAATAATGTCCGTTAATTCAGAGTGATTGCTTAATGTTTGGAATTTCCATTATTAATAAATAAAATGCTTGTTCTACCAATTGTGACACTAATTTTTTTTAAGTCCAACATTGCTGCAGCTTTTAAGTAAGTAAATCACAGATTATAGTTTTGTTAAAGGTTACCTAAGTACTGCGAGGAGGCTATTTCTGAAACTTCTGTATTGATATCGTTGTGCTTAAAGCGTTCGCTAAATCACAAATTTCAAATCGGTCCAAACAATATCGGACTGACTCGTACATTACCCAATCTGAACTGAGTCCTACTACTATTATAAATGTGAAAGTTTATGAGGGTGGATGGATGGATGATTTCATACGCTTTCACGCAAAAACTGCTGAACGGATTTCGATGAAATTTGGTATGCTAGCAGTTTAAGCTCTTGATTGATACATATGTTACTTTTATCCCGAAAAAGTACAGTGTTCCCGTGGGATACTGTGTTGAAGCGGGCGGAGTCATGGGCAATAGCCAGTTTCAAATTCGTTTTACTATTGAACTACACTGTTTTGTTGAGCTCTGACTTAGGGCCCGCCGGATCCCGGTAAACTCGGAGTACATAATATAGTCCCAGCCTTATTTTATTTTAAAAGGACACCAGCAGCGCATGTATTATACACTCAAGTTACAAATTAATTTATACAATATTCCCGATACATGCACCTTTATAGGTGACACAGCATTGACAAAAGTACAAGTAAATCACAATGTTAACTTATTGATTATATAGCAATGAATAGATAGATAGTTGATGATTTAAAATAAGATATATTCACATAAATTACATGTCATTTATACAGGGAGCAAATAATGTACGTTGAAACAATTATTATACATGTCGATTACATTATATTATACATGTCGATTAGAGCGTCAGTAAAGTTATACAAATGATGGAATCCAATTTAAACTTAAACTAATTTTAAATACACAGTTACTTAACCTAATTATAAATGATATGAAACAAAATTTTATGATTATTGTTCATTTAAAATACCCAATTGATTTTCGTGTCATGCAATTAGGGTTGCCAGCTTCAATTTTATGTTTTAGAGGATTGGGTAGGACGAAATAAAGAATATGAGCTATAGATAAAGGACAATTTTTTTTTGCAATAAAATGCTATTATGGTATCAGTAGCGATATTTATTTAAAAAAAAAAAACAACTAGTAACTTGCATTAATTAACAAAGTATATCTAATTATTAGTTTTTTGTAATACTTAGTATTACTTGTGGCAGCTTTAAGAGCTTCTTCGTTTTCTATAATAAAATTATAAAATTGTTTACATGGCATGTCGAAATTTGTTTTTATTTGTAGTTCTGCTTTTACAGAGTTTATATCTAACTTATTTCGGTTTTTGGTCCACGTATTCATACACAAAGAAAAAACCCTTTCAGCTTGAGCGTTGGAAACTGGGATGGAAAATACGAATTGTATTATTTTTAGCAGATTCTCTTTTTCATCCGTCGAGTTAAGAATCTGAATCCAATTTTCATAAGCACTTTTGCACTCCTTTTCATTTATAATTTTTGTTATGAGCGGCTTAATAAGACAGAACTCTTCATACAATGCATCAAGGTTTATATTAGGTATCTGCAGTTTTGACACACAATCACACAAATCTTGGTACTTTAACTCTTTGGTCAGTGTCAGCGGCTGCAAACAATGGAAATTACTATTTTCCGAAAAATCAAACCGCGTTTCTATATATGTCAGAACATTTTGATACCACTCTAAAAAAATAGTAGTGTATTTTTCAGCCTGAGAAGTAGACATTTTTCGAAGTGTTTGCTGGGCTGCCATTCCAAAAAATGCGTCTTCAATTCGTTGGTTCATTTTTTGCTTAAAATTATTCATTATTTTGTATACATCGCACATTAGGACGGTCGAGCCTTCGAGTTGACGGATAGTTTCTTCAAAAATTGTCAACGTGTTGTGAAAAAAAGCTAAATATAATTCTGCTTCTAACACTTCGGTACCAGTTATATTAGTCTGATAGTATTTCAAAATATGATTGGAGACGTCAGAAGCTGAAAAAAAATATGCTTGCACAGCAGGAAGATTTTTGTAGAGTCGATCAATGGCAGGATACAATGACAGCCATCTTGTAGGGACATGTCGCAGCAAAGGTGCATATTCGATGTCTATAAAGTCAAACATTTCCTTAAGCTCACTGGTTCTTTTTGCATGACTTGAAAAATATGTAAACGTCTTTGTCACAAAACTTTCAATGTCAAATTCTAACTTCCCAAAAGAGTATTTCGCGGTGTTGTGAACCAAATGAGCCAAACATCTAGCTTCGAGTATGTGATCATTCTCATTCTTGAGACGTGTGTAGACAGAATTAAAACGACCAAAATTTACGTTAGCATTGTCAGCTGAGTAACTGGATATGTTTTAAATTTTTAAATTGTTTCCAATTAGTTTATTTTTGAAATTGACGAATATGTCATTAGAGGTCTCATTGGCATCTTCGTAAAAATCCAAAAGGTAGTTCTTCAAACCATCTTCTGGAGTAAAATATCTTATAACCAATGGAAACATTTTTGTTTCCGTGATTCGAAGCATCTGTTCCTATTGAATAGAATATATCATGATCGACCAACTGCTTTACCGCTGGTTTAATTGATAAAGGAGCTAGTACAAAAGATGCTATTTTAGTTGCTTTTGTCCTTCCTAACTGCATGTCCCCAGCAATTTTTGGATCCGGATAAACAATGGGAGCCAATTTGCTTGTGCAATCCAGAGAAAGCATCGAATGGCCATGCACCACGTTATGATAAACGTTCGTGAGCTCGGCAGCAGCAACCTTCTTTAATTGTGTAGACGATGATGGGTTAGATTGAGTTCCGAAGAAGTGGTCAATGGTTTTACTAGTTTTAGCCAACTTCACTTTATTCTGGTGCTCGGTACCTCGATCGTGTTGTTTGAGATTGCTCAAACCGCCGTTACTAATCATAAACTCTTTTTTGCACATCGTGCAATAAGCCTTAAAAATATTATCTATAAATGGCCTTACCCATGAATAAATGTCACTCCATTGCTCCCTATATTTACAAAGACGTTTTCTTTTCTTTGCGCTGGATTCACCGCCACTATTGTTATCTGAAGAATCTGTATCCGAAGACATCGCGTATAATAATTATTGTTAAATGAATTACCAATAAAACGCGCGTGACATCAACTAGCGAAGTGAACGCCACGCCGAATGACACTCGAGTGACTCGATTCGCGACGATACTACCCGACCGATTCCTCATTCCCCGCCCCCGCCTAGGCCACCGGCGCGCTCCACCGGCGCCGCGCAGTTTTTGAATTTCGCGCGAGTATTGTCCTTTATTGAACATTTTAAATTATAGGACAAGATAAATTATTGGGTCTGAAAAAGAGGACGTCCTTTAAAATAAAGGACGTCTGGCAACCCTACATGCAATACATGTCAAGTCAAATTTTATTGAACATAATAGCAAAGAAGTGTAGATACATCATATTAATTATATCTTTTTATTATTGTCAATCATTCATCAATCATTTTAGACTTCTTTTTAATTTTAAAAAAATAAGCTAGCTTGTTTTTAAATTGGTTGTGGCACATACCGAAAATATCAATGTCATTGTTGAGGTTCGCGCAAATGTTACTGTATAAATTGCACATTCTAAAGACTGGTGCTTGCATGCCCAAATTCTGTTCTGGAAATGGGACCGCACAGGATATTGGTCATCGGCTTCCGAGGTCAATCGTATGGGACAGCCAAGGAGAAAAGATTTAGCAGATCACAACAAGAGGTAAGGCCGTTAACTATTTTATGCAAGCTGCAGGAGCAGGTCGTGTGCTGTTCGCCCCGTCCTCAAGTTGGACATCCCAAAGAAGTCCAGCCGTAGCTCGTATGGATACCTGTGCGAACTTCCCGAACAGCTGTATGCGAGGCGTCTGGTGAAGGGCCTTTGGATACATTCGATCCTTTGTGAATGAGCCGCGTATGTTGGATTCCATGTCGAGCTGGTGTATTCTAAGAGGCTGCGTACCAGATAATTAAATAAGTGGATTTTCGTGCTGGGATGGAAGCCCGATGAGGTGCGATTAATAAATCCCATGATCTGAGCTGACTTTTTTTACAACAGATTCAATATTATTAAATGAACTTTACAGATAATATAATATATAACTAAAAATAATTTATAACAGTTCATGGCGGCATTAAAAATATAGTAGGTACCTGGGTGACCCAGCTTTGCTCGGAGTTTTTATTGAGCGATAAAATAATTAAAAATAAATAAAACAATATAAAGAATCACAATATATTCGTCTTCCGACTTCGAACACCTATTTGCTAACAACACAAAAATTCCTAACCTAACCTAACCTAACCTAACCTAACCTAACCAAGCCGCCAACCGGATTTGACATTTAGAAATCGAAATCAGTAATATTATATTATTACGCGACGAAACAAAAAGATCAATAATTTAAAAATACGCAATTTCCCAGGGATAATAACTAGCTAGATCTATTTTTCTCCCCAAAACCTCCCTGCGTACTAAATTTCATGGAAATACTTGCAGCCGTTTCCGAAATTGCGTTTATATATATACTATATTTGCTCATTTAAAGTATAAGACAGTCGTATTTATATTTAAATACTAAGGTACGTGTATGTCGGGCCTCCCTGGCATGACTAAAAATATTTACCCAACTACATTCTACACAAAAGTAACTTGATTAAAAATTTACTAATCTGTACTTTACAGTTTACTAATAGCACAGGGGCGACACTCTCTACAAATGACAGCTCGAGCACCGGCGAATGTCAGCCATGTTGACGTAAGCCTAAGGTTGACACCGAAATAATTTTAAACGTTGCGTCAGACAAATCTATCATAAATATTATGAAATTATACTGTCAATTATGTCAAAGCACGAAACAACCTGTGGCCAGCGTTGTGAACGAAAGTCCTGGCTGGAAAAAACTCACGCCCCGCCCGCCTTCGCATTCGCAAAGCCACGCACACAGCCGCGAGCTGTCATTCGTATAAATCGGTGTAATGACGATTCTTTACGTTAGTAATATATGAAATTCTTTGCTAATAGTGTATATAATATTTTTTGAGCTTAGAAGCTCTTGAAAAGAAGAAAATGTACACTTTAAAGCTAGAGATTTAAAGTGTACATTTTCATATAATAGGTATTTACCTATTAAATTGCCGTTCTGCAGTACTGGCCATTTCAAATCAAAATAATTTTTGTTTGGCAAAGAATTCTAATTTCAAATTAATTTTATTTTAAAAACATGGAATTATTTTTCCAAAAGTAGTCATTTGTTTATTGATTAGTGTAACATTTTCATCGTATTTCAATCTTTTTCGTCATCCTGGATACGTTAAAAATTCGAGTAATTATGGAATATGAGTACCGTCGTGGCAGCAACGCGGCACAAGCGGCACGCAATATCAACGACGTTTACGGAGCTAACACTACAAACCAACGCACCATGGTGCGTTGGTTTGTAGTGCACCTATTATTGGTTTGCTCGCTTCCGTTCTGGAAATGTCGACCTGAAAAATGAACCTCGCGGTCGTCCGAAGACTTTAGTCGACAATGACGAATTAAAGGCGATTGTGGAAGCTGATGATACACAATCTACGGCTGAATTAGCAGCAGCTTTCGACGTTAGCGTCAAAACAATATTGGTCCATTTGCGTCAAATTGGCAAGGTAAAAAAGCTTGACAAATGGGTGCCCCACGAACTCAATGATCACCAGCGCGAAGTACGCGTCGAGATGTGCCTTGCACTGCTCAACAGCCACAGAAATGAAGGAATTTTGAACCGCATTGTTACCTGCGATGAAAAATGGATTCTGTTTGATAACCGCAAGCGCTCAGCAAGTTAGTTTGATCCTGGTTCAGCACCTACACAATGTCCTAAACGAAAACTTACCCCTAGAAAAGTGATGGTCACTGTTTGGTGGTCTAGCGCCGGTGTGATTCATCACAGCTTCTTACCAAACGGGGTGAGCATTACTGCAGATGTGTACTGTGAAGAACTGAACACAATGATGGAGAAGCTGGCACATCTCTAACCAGCATTGGTCAATCGCTCGTCTCCGCTGCTCCTGCACGACAACGCGCTCTACCTCATAATGCACAGCAGACGGTCTCCCAAGTTGCAAGAACTGGGGTTGGAAGCTCTCCGTCATCCGCCCTACTCACCAGACCTTGCGCCTACAGACTACTACTTTTTCCAGAATTTGGATAATTTCTTGGCGGGAAAAAAATTCAATAGCCGAGAAGGCAGTACAAAATGCCTTTGAAGAATTTGTTGCCTCCCGTCCAGCTGATTTCTTTAAGAAGGGCATCAATAAACTGCCACTGCATTGGCAAAGATGCATTGATTGCATGGGTGATTACTTCGATTAATACAAATAAAAAATACATGAAAAAAATTCATTTAAAATTTTTTCATACAAAACGGCAATTTCATAGGTAAAGACCTAATAAAAATGTGCTGAACCGACGTCATGTTGTTCTGTCTTAACTATGAACTGGAATAAATACACCTACACCAATATCTACTCCTACAACTTTCTGAGGCCGGCTGTTTTTTCGCCGTTGTGCTAGTAACTAGTAACTAGGGTATGTTATTATTCGACAAATTTTACTATTAGAATAATGCGAATAGTGTATAAAAAATATTCGAATATATTCGAATGATTCTAATAATAAGAATATTAGTAATAAGCTATAAATACAAGAAGTATAATGCATTAATATGACCTGCATATTTAATAATATTATAAAATGTGATTTGTTTCACAATTATCTCACAAAAATCAACGTATTTTAAATAGGGAAAAAATTTCCTAGGGGAAAGGATTTTTCAGAGTTATGTTTAGAGGTTTGTATTTTCTTGTTTTTATTTAAATTAAGCCTTTGATCGATATAACCTGAAGAAAATAAACGTATGGAAGTATATTATAATGTATAAAGGACAATAATATTACAGAACACATTTTTTTTATTATTTATTTATCAGTTTATTTAAGCTTGGGGAAAACTATTTTTGAGAGTTGGAACACTGCACAAAATGCACGAAATGCACTGTAAATAGTACTCTGTTCTAATTCAATAGAGCTGAAAATCAAACACACGAGTGTCGTGCTGTCATAATGGTCCGCTAACTAGAAAAGACTAAATCGGTACGTGTGTAAGTAAAATAAGCAAACAAGATGAGTTTGGATGATGATGATTATCGAAATAAAAAGCATTCGAAAAAGAGTTTATTGTTGTGTCAAAAAACTTCATAGTCGTTGACATTCTTTTAAAAAAATCGATTGAATGACTTGCTTAAGCAAATCTGAAACCCCAAAGACCAGCGAGTGGTCTCAACTGGTATTTACCCCGGATGTCTAAAGCCGCACGCTTGCCGCACCATTTCCGTCGCACGGCAAAAATCGACCTTCTAAATAGCCATTCGGCTAGGTCGCAAAGCAATTTTGCCAATTAACTGGTAAAATAATGACGAACAGAAATGGCCTCGCCGACTCTTGTTTATCCCGTATTAGTGAGACAAAGGAATTGCAATTTATTTTTATGTACAGAATGTTTCGTAGAACGTAGTCAATCCGAAAAATGATGGTCCGGGGAGTGAAGACTAATAATTATAAGTATGTTTTAAACCTAAATTTTATCTCTATGATATATGAAAAAATATACCAGTCTGTGTTTGAAAAGGTCAGGCACAGGCAGGTCAGGCACAGACAAAAAAAACATGTTATTCCCGTGGTGCTTCCCCTTTAATTCTGACTTTTTGTCATCACAATTTTTGCTGTCTCCCGCTTTTCTTGGGGAGGGAAACTGGAATACTTCCTACTCCTCCTACAATCTTCTGATTAATTTCGATGCGGGTTCCAAGACAGATTTAGCATGTCCCCCGGGCACCCCTGAGATCATATCAAAGGGTTTTTGCGGTTAGTTACCACTGTCGATCCTGGCTACACAGGAGTTGCAGTGGTGGGTAAGTGTGGTGGGCCAATTGCCCGTTAAAAAGGTCAGGCACTCACTTCTGAAAAAATACAAAATGGCGAATATCTCATAAACGATGCAATATAGGCCATACAAATGATTAATCTTCACCCCCAGGACTTCCTTTTTCCGGATTTACTATTACCGGACAACCGGGATTTACTATCATCTTCTTCTCTTTATACAAAGAGAAGAAGATATTGTATAAAATTTTGTTCTTTTTTTTTTAACTTGGAACGTAATAAGCTCGAGCTGCCGCGGCCGGTGCGGTGGCATGCCAGCATGTATATTGTACAGATAACTTCTTTATATAACATCACTTAACCTGTTTAGTTTAACTTCACATTCTATTTTTTCTATGCAATAAAATCGAGAAGCAAGGATGCAACGAATTGCCTCGATTGAAATCGATAGAAAGCTATCTGTAACATTGAGTTACAGATAGCTTTCTATCTAGATAGTGGTAAATATAAAGAATTGAAGATAGATAGTGGTAGTATCTGCAACATCGAATGAGTTACAAGTGCGTGGCCATTATTTTATTATATAACACCTACATGGACTATGAAATAATAATATAGGCTATATATACCTAAATAGTTGATTCGAGTCTATAGAGTTAATAGGAACACGTATATAAAACATGAAATCACGCGGAAACAGCGGATAATAGTAAAAGTGAGTCATGGGAGGCGCCAATTTGTCGCCGGAGTCATGACGGGACGTGCCCGCTGTTCCAAGTGCCCAGGGTCTGGATTGTGTTTTTTTTCGTGCGAAAATATAAAAAAACCGACAAAAGCTAGTCGGACTCGCCCGCCGAGGGCTCAGTACAAAGTAGGAACATCATAAATAGTTCAGTTCATCAGTTGTCGAGCCCGAAAGTTATTATTTTCGTCATTTTGCATTTAAAATAAAAATTAAGCGTAACTCGTAACCATCAAGCCCTTTTATAATTATGATTTGTAGTAGTACCTTCAACTTGAAATTTCGACCCCCTCTTAGACTTTAGACTCCCTTTTTTTTAAATTGAATTAAATAATTTTTAGTTTTCTTGTATTTGTAGTATGTAATCATATTAATACTTGCCAAATTTCAGAGCCAACGAGAAGTGGGTTTTCCTATGAATTTTGATTCCCTTAAGTATGTCGAAATATGCGTTTTAGGTTAGAAAAAACAGCCGTGTCTTTTTTACGTTAACTTAGAAGTCTGTTTTTTTTGGCCTCAGGGGGCCGTAGACTGGAGTATACAGTTTTTATTTCAACTTGATACCTCCAAACGTTCCCGAAATAAAAGGTCTTGACAGACAAACAGACGGACGGACAACAAAGTGACGTTATAAGAGTTCCCTTTTTTCGTTTTGAGGTACGGAACCCCAAAAATAATGTTTTATCAGGGAATCTTAATTATTATAATTCTTGAATTAAATTTATTATATCGCACTGCTACGTCACATTTCCCGATGGGAAGCGTCTGATGACAACAACACATTATCAAAATACGAATAAATTATTAGGACATTTGAACTGCAAAATATATATTTTCTCGACCGTATAATATTACATTCGTTGTTTTAAATCTGCTGGGTTAGAAAACACAATCCATTATAATGCTTCAAGACCATAGAAAGTCGAAATACATTAACATAATATAATATTTACTTAAATAAACATTAAAATGTACTCAGCTGAATCCAACCGCCTACGCCGCGAGCCGAGCACATGGAAGTAATGAGTACAAAGTTAATCGATATCACTTAACTTGGATTTATATTCTACGTATCCTTCACAATATGAAATTAATTCTTTTGCTTCCCAGAGCAATACGTTGTTAGTAAAGCAAAGTAGCCAACACACTGTTACCTTTTTAGAATATGTTATAATTATGAAATATTATATATACACTGGCAGACACATAAACTGCATCATAGTGCAAGAACACATTCAATCAAATTTTATTACGAAATATGCGAACTTTTTACATTTATTGGTATTGGAAAATAAAGGCTGGTTTATAAACACAAAAACAATATCAAATTTAAATACGGTACTGTCACAAAAGAAAGAAAATATTCTATAGAATAAATCTTGTCAATTTACTAAAGATTAACTCGTTTTTACGTTAATGTTATGATTGATGGTTATTTTTTTGTTTTGTTACATGTTGAATTATCGTTACTAATTGTTTAATTGCTAGTCTGTTTTCATTTTAAACACGTTTTTCTCTCACGAATATGGACGTATCGTTCGAAAAAGCCGCACGAATTGTTGCTCTAGTGCAGCAAGGCCTAGACCAACGAACAATTGCTGCAGATATAAATGTAAACCAGTCTACGGTTTCCCGAGTTTACAGAAGGTTTATGGAGACAGGTTCATTCAAAAGAAGACGTGGAACCGGCAGAACTTGGGTGACAACGTCTCGTGACGACAGGTTTATTGTGTCAACTTCCTTGCGAAATAGGTTTTTAACATCTATATGCATTAAAAATTAGCTCCACCAGGTACGTGACGTAGCAGTTAGTGTACTAACAATAAGAAGAAGGCTAAAAGAGCTTGATATCACACCTTTCAGACCCGAAAATGGACCAAATTTGTCTGCAGCTCAGAGGCAAGCTCGACTAAGATTTTCTTGTGAACACTTAAATTAGACTGAAGAGCAATGGGCTTCCGTATTATTAAATGATGAGTGTAGGACTTGTTTGTACGGTGCTGATGGTCGCAGACTAGTCTACCGTAGACGAGGAGAGCAATATGCTCAAAATTGCATTGAGGAGAGGATTCCATTTGGAGGTGGGTCTCGTATGGTTCGGGGCAACATATCGATAGATGCTCGAACTGAAACTTGTGTTTATTGACACAGACACACATGGCCTTGGTAACCGTGGTTTAACATCACATCGCTATATAACGGAGATATTGGACCCTCATGTGGCACCTTTTAGCGGATTTATAGGCGAAAACTTCATTCTGATGCAGGATAATGCTCGTCCGCACGCAGCGAGACAAGTTGAGCAATACTTTACACAGGTTGTGATTCGTTCCATGGAATGTGCAGCACGTAGCCCGGACCTCAATCCGATAGAACACGTGTGGGACAACCTAAAAAGAGCTGTATTTACAAGAAATCCGGTCCAACAACGGTTGAAGAGCTCTTAAGGTTGAAGTAGCATTGTCATAAGAATGGAATAATACTCCGCAAGATCTATTAAAAACACTGATCAGGTTGATGCGAAACCGACTTGAATCAGTTATTAGGGCAAGAGGAGGTAATACACCTTATTAAAAACAAAAAAAACTTTTTATTTTCTTAGTATTGTAAAATTTTCATAATAAAGCCGTTTTTGTTCTATTCACATTTTCATTCCAAAAAGTTGCAAAAGGAGTAATTTGATTCTCTTAGTGAGAAAAGTTGACCTATACAGACATGAATTGATTTTTTTATCAGATTAAGAACCAGTCTTAGCATTATCATTGAAATAAATCAAAATAGTTTGCACTTTCACTAATTATATTTCAATGAAAGTTATCTTGCACTATGATGAAGTTTATGTGTCCGCCAGTGTATATCATATAATAAAATCGTAACTGGTCGCTGTCTGTACAAGGAAGATATTTAAGAAAAACTGTTACAGCGTAACTTTATGAACGACATAGAACCCAAAACATGATTTTTAGAATTTTTGTCTGTTTGTCTGTATGTTTGTCTGTCTGTTTATCTGTTTGTCTGTACGTTTGTACGCGCTAATCTCAGAATGTACTGAATGGATTTTGATGAGATTTGGTATGGAAGTAGTTTAGACTCTGGATTAACATATAGGCTACTTTTACTGCCGAAAAATATACGGTTCCTGCGATATTCGTTTTTGCGCGTACGAAGTCAACGGCTTAACCGATTTGAATGCGGTTTCCACTAATGCGTTTTGGTTACTCCTCTCCACTTGAAATTTAATTAACCGACTTCCAAAAAAGGAGGCGGTTATACATTCGGTTGTTTATAATTTTTTTTGTATGTTCAACGATTACTCCACCGCCTGTGGACCGATTTTCAAAAATTATTTTTTGCTGTAAAGGGTATAATCCCTTATTGGTATTTTTGACACCAAAATGGTGACCTGATGATTGTATTCATAAGGAATCGAGGGCACTCCTCGAAATTTATATGGACATATAGTGATTTTGACATTTTCTGAAGTAACGCAAGCATATGCTACCAATAAATAAGATTTTGATGTAGCCTGGATCCTAAAGCACTAAACAGAACTCCTCAGTCTTTTATGATAGGCGTTTGGAAATTTCGTTTGTTAAAAGAACTGCAAGCATATGCCACTATGTAACTTACACAAATGTAGGTAGTCCCGTTGCAATTAAATTAATCAATGTACAAACATCAATATTTTTGTTCGCTTCCAAAAAAGTCTCTTCTTTTTCAAGGCATAGTCTTGTCTAATAAATAACCTTATCTGTATTGAAATAAAATTGCATACTTGACTGGTGACTAACCTTCGTCAGCATAAGTTTCAAAGAAACATTCCTTCCATATTTTTCATTACGAATTAATTGTATATTTTGTCATCATGGAGGTATACCAGTCTAGGTCTTCTAAAATGCTGTTATAATAACAATTTTCTTTGCATCTTCAACAATTGATAATCGTGAACATATCCTCTTCAAATATATTCATCCATTGAGATGCATTAGATGTCCTCCTGTTAAACTTTTCCAATATTAATTTGTCTTCTATGTTTCCCGAAATTTGTGGTTTATTTGATTCCGTGCATTTATGTTATAATTCCATCAAAGACTCTTTCGAAATTCCTATATGCTGTGGTAGTCTTTCAGTTTTTGAGGTAATTTCCTCTTAAAAAAATTAAATTGAATGTTTCCATCGTGATCTATATAGGTATCATGTATTTCTTGTGTCATTGCAATCCACACTTGTCTTCTCTCATGCCTTTTCTTCCATGTTTTTTTTTTGATATTTTCATATACTTGCGTCTTCAGAATAGCATCATGTAATTTAGCCGGCTGAAGTTCTTGCGGAATCAAGTATATTTTATTATCAGTATCAGTAATCGAAGTTAAGCAGATAATATTAGATTTTGGATCATTACTTGCTTTTACCACAAATTCAAATCTCAGTTTTTCCATTGTTCATAAGTTATAGCGCAAAAAATCTTATTATAAAAAATAATGTTTATAATAAGATTTTTTGACAATATGGAAATAAAAGATAATGTGTTGCTTTACAACTAAAGAAACAACATTTAATGCTAATATTTCACAAATTAAATAATATTTTCAAACACAAATTATTCACTTGACAGATGACATTCACTGTCAAGTGTAAAAAGTACATCAAGGAGAAGCAATGAGGTTCGTATATATTACATTTCACTGTCATAATTTAAATAGATATACATATTCTAATGAAAAATAGATTAAATTAAACAAAGGACAAAACTCTACGAAATTGAAAAATCATATTAGACATTATTATATATATATAAGAACTCACGGAGCCATTTTCAGTCACGCCCGCCGCGATTGCGGGCCCGCAGCTTCTGTAGAATGCAAATATATATGTAAAAACTCAGTTGTCTGTAAAGTCGATTTACTGACGATAGTTGAACGTGACAACGTCATAAGAAAATACTGATGGATCACTCACTCAAGTAAGAGAGAGATAGATTCCGCACTTTCGCTTGCACTTCAAGCCTCAAATGGAACGCCTCAGAGCGAGGTAACGCCGCATGAGTCATATTTTTTCGTGCGTGCAGCCGGCTCCATCGAATCATCCATCCATCGTTATCACGTCAAAAATTAAAGCAAAACTCACGCGATTTACGCCCGCGCGGCGGCGTGCGCGATTGTTTGCGGGTGTCGCTGCACGGGCGCGGGGCGACTAGGACCGCGCGGGCCGCGTTCACCCGCAGCCTCGGCGATTTGCGCCCTATAATGCGCGAATAAAAATATTTAAATTAAAATAATTGACACCCTAGTCACCCCTGTCGACCCCTGTGAACCGGCCGCGCTTCGCTCTCCGTCGTCCGCGCTCTTTCGCCCGCGGCGGCGAGTCGAGTACTTTAATTCACGCGCACTACTATAGGGCGACAAAAATCATGTTCTTTTTAAGATTTTCCAACGTTCAAATACTTGAGCTTTGGCACAAATACTTATTTCTTTTTCAGACGGAGTAAAAAATCACCCAGTATAAAAGGACCGTCCACCTGGCATGCGATAAATGCTGTTTTTGAACTCATTCCTTTGTAATTTATGTACAATTAATGTATCTTATGCTGTTTATAAAACTTTCAATTCCAAAATATAACTACGCTTTATCTTTGATTGAATCACAGTGGATTATCCAGTAAATTCGGCGAAGTATGAATTCCGCAATATTCTGTGTGTACATTTCCTCAATCATATTATCGCCCGGGGGAGCTACGAGTGGCCTAGGATTTAGGTCATTTAGATTACGATCAGGGACCTAGATGTCGGATCTAATTGATTGTTCAAATCCGGAACGTTGTCCTGATTGTTACTCGGACTATTGTTGAAATATTTTAACTATTTACGTCTTTGAAAATTTTATATAAAACTAGCTTTTTTGCGCGACTTCGTCCGCGTCGATCCCATTGCATCCCCGTTGGGTATGTAATTCGAAAAACCATAATAGATTTCTGCGACAACGGATAACTGCACAACAAAATTCAACGTAACCGAACAGCTGTTTCTCTATACAAACTTTGGACCCCCATTTCAGCCCTTTAGGGGGTGAATTTCAAAAAATTGTAAAATACGTACTTAATATTTTTTATTAAGTCCGTATTATACAATTAAATATTTTTAAGCTTTGATATTAAATTACACGGAAATCGGAGCAGATTTTAAATATTTTTCATAAAAACTTTCAACCCTTATTTTACACCCTCAGAGGGTGAATTCTAATAAACCCTGAAAGATGTATTTAATTAAATGTACCTATTTAAGAGCATGAATCTCAATTTTCATCGAAATCGTGCTCCGTTTTAAAAGTCGGTTAAAAATGCAGCGCCGCATCGGGTCGTGTATCGTCGTGGTGTGAACTGACCCTAAGGCTTTCCAATTACTGCAGCTTTCAAATACCACTTTCAAAATGCAAGCGTTTGTATGGGTGTTTATTAATCGTGCTGGCCTGCTGCTGCTGCTCAGAGACCGATAGAGGCCTAGAGCACAGGACATAGAGGCCTACAGTGCTATATACTCAACATAGAAGTTTTTTATCCGGACTCGACACGACGTAGAAATGTAACCGAAATCTACTCGCAAATCTTGTAAAAAACAATGTTAAAAAGAGCTCCATTTTTTGTATAAAGTGACGGGAAGTCCGTAAAGGCGTCACATTATTGCCGAAGCGATCGGCCGCCAGCTACAAAAACGTGTTCGTAGCCTCGTGATGTAAATGCAGGACTACCCAAATGTTTCTTTAAACGCCCGATCCCACTTTATACCGAATACGACACGAGTTTTTTCCTCCATAAAAAAGGGTTTTCGTTTTGCGGATTTTGTAGGATGCATCAGTCGGGTTATTGCAGGAATTTTTATTAAAAGCAGTACCCGGGTAACCATGCTTTGCTCGGAGTTCTAGTAGATTTAAATAACCTAACCAAGAGCATGTCAGGACATATTTAAGGAGGGTTCCGTAACTATCAACGCACAACAGGTTTTCTTTGAATTACTTCAAATGTTAATGTCCGATTTCGCTGAAGAATTTATATTTCGCTGTTGTTTATTCGATTTAATTATGTTCTTATGGCGTAACTTACAAGAAAAATATGGCGGCTGGCGTTTGAGGTCACGTGACATACAGCTATAATAAAACTACAGTTTTATTTCGAAACTATAAATAAATCGCATATATATATATATATATATATATATATATATATATATATATATATATATATATATATATATATATATATATATATATATATATATATATATATATATATATATATATATATATATCAAAATAGTGTTGTATTCGTATTTCCTATGATAGAAACTATATTAATAACACTAATATAGAAACTAGGCTACTACCTCACGCTGTGCGATTTCGCCACACCCGCAAAGTCTGTTAGCTAATACCTTTCCCACCTAAGTTTCGTCGCTTATGCTAATCTAACATAATGCTAATGCAAATTTGCAAATTATTTCTCAATAGTGGCCTGGTTACGCGTTGATTCACCACCTGACGTGAAAATCCATGTCCATGCATTCTTATCGAAATGAATGTGTTTTTCCGAGAAAAACGACCCCAAGACTTGTTGATAACACCACATTTTAGCCTGGGCCTATATGATCCGGAATCCAGAAGTCCGAGGAAAATTAAGAGCATTGAAAATAGAACTCCGTGTTATTAGCTGAAGAGCTGAAGATCGAGCACACAAGTGTCGAGTCAAATGTCAATGTCATATATGACAGCTCGACACTTCGATTTTCAACTCTATCATATTAGCGCAGAATTCTATTTTCAGTGCTCTGAATTTTCCCGGGCCCGCCGGATACCGGATCATATAGTCCCAGCCTTAAATGAAAAATCCTGATTATATGAGCGAAGATATTGACATTTCCGACGGACAGTCTCCGTTGTCTCTCAACGTCTTCGCTCTACCTGCAGCCACTTTACACGTCAAAGGCGAAACGGGAGCGAGATTTGACCATGCAAAAACTTAATTCTTAACAGCTTTCCTGAAACAATAATCTTTCCCAGCCGCAAATACACAAAAATGTGAAAACGCTGAACGTTACTCGTGATTACCTACATGATATTATTATGCATTAGTTAAGTGACACAATATTTCTATGTTACTTTATAAAAAATATATACTATCAGGGAATCTAATTCACAAGCATTCGGAGTGCTCTTATAATTTATTAGTATGATAGTGACGGCATGATAGTGCATGACATGTTTGATTACAGTGGGTCGATTCTGCTAATTAAATCTTACAATAATACAGTATCGTTGCAGATTTGATATTTTAAAACAGCAAAATGGTATTCTCGTAAACGTCAGGGCGTATAGAGCGTTTTGATTGGTCCAAACTACAAAAATCAGTTTATGATATCAAGACTATTCATTTATAATTCATTGAAAGTCTAAGTTAAACACGAGTATTAGAGTTCATAATATTAATAACAATACGAAATTAGAATACCAGCTTCTGAACTAGATGCCCTGTTAGTACTTTAATTTTTGTAATTTCGATTTATGTTTCAATGTTTTTTATAGCGGCATAAAATATATAAAACTTCGTAGAATAGATTTTATACAGCAATTATATACAAACACCACGCACATACAAAAAAGACTGCATATAAAACACAGGTGAAGATTTCAGCGCTAGTTTTAATTGAACGAAAACTCTAGAACAAACGTCCCGAAAGCCAGACATCTTTTGTAAACAACTCATACCTTTTAGTGGAACAATGCGAGGGCCCGCGCTAACCACGCACATGTCGTCTGCACGCCCCTGTGTTACAGCCTCCCCATGCATGTGCATAGCTCTGTAAGGGGATTGGGGAAACGACAACTGCACAAATGAGATATTAAGCCTGCATTGGAGATTTACAAGTTGTTCTATATGTTACACTAGCTTTAGCGCACGACTTCGTCCGCTGGGATCCGCATTGGTATGGTATATGGTATCCCGTGGGGTATGTATTGCAAAAAATCTTTTTAACGGATCTCTACGTCATAATCTGAGTGCCAAAATTCAACGCAATCCGACCATTTGTAGATATTTCACTATAGAAACTTCGGACTCCCATTTCACCCCTTAAATGGACGAATTTAAAAAAATTGTAATATACGTACTTCATATTTTTTTATTAGCTCGGATATTAAATTAAATGGAAATCGAAGCAGATTTTAAATATTTTTCATACAAACTTTCAAATGACATTTCACCCTTTTAAGGGTGAAATTTTTGAAAATCCCTTCTTAGTGCGCGTCTACATTGTAGATTAAAACTACTCACTACTGTCCATTTCACGTTTCTACTATTAGCGGTTACGGCTGTGCGAGCGTCTATACGTCAGTCAGTCAGTCAGTCAGTCAGTCAGTCAGTCAGTCAGTCAGTCGGTCAGTGGGGATATCTCCTTTTATATCTATACATCTATCTTCTATACATAATATATACCCTTACTAATAAAAGTATTTACACAACAGATAACATAAAGAACGTTGCTGTCTTTGTCTGATACGTTGGAAATGTCACATGATAGAAAAAGATAGCAACGTTGTTTAAGTTCTCCGTTGTGTAAATGTTTTTATTAGTAATTAGTAAGTTAGTAAGAGGGATAGTAAATTTGAAACTGGTCGCCCCGTCACGGCTGTGTAAAAACGGACTTTCGATAGACATGCGCTCGACGGTAATATAATATATAATCAGCGCGCGAAATAAATAAGCACTGATCTCAGAATTCAGAATCGTGGCGCTAATTGGTCCGCCACACTACTAAACGGATTTTGATGAAATTTGGTATGGTAGCAGTTTAGACTCTGGATTAACACATTGGCTACTTTATATTGCGGAATAATGTACGGTTCCCGTGATATTTCTTTTTGCACGTACGAAGTCAACGGGTTAACCGATTTGAATGCGGTTTTCACTAATGCGTTTTGGTTTGTTCTACTAAAAATTTAGTGTTTGTTTCATTTCAATCGGTTCATAAATATTGTTATTCTAAAGGATAGAACATATAAAATGCTATAGAATAACTGATTAGTTGAGCTGGCTGAAACTTTACATGGGTATTACCTAATCATTGATGTATATTAATACCAGGAGTAATAAGCAAGAAGTTCTATTATAGTCGTAGCGCTTAACTCATGTTAAGCAACGCCGGTCCTGGATACAACTAGAATGCGTGACCACAATCACAAATAATTTTTAAGATCAAAATCTATACGCCTAATAACTTCTAATGTATGGATGTATGAATGTTCGTTACTCTTTCACTTAATAACAGCTGAACGGATTTTAATGAAATTTGATATGGTAGTAGTTTAGTCTCTGGATTAACACATAGGCATTTATCGCAGGAAAAAGTATCTACGGTTCTGCCAAGATTTCTTTTTCGCGTACGAAGTCGCGGCTAACATCTGAACTATACTAATACATATTATAAAGAGGTAAAGATAATATTATAAAGAGGTAAAGATAATATTATAAAGAGGTAAAGCTAATATTATAAAGATGTAAAGTTAATATTATAAAGAGGTAAAGCTAATATTATAAAGAGATAAAGTTTGTTTCTTTGTGACTTTGTGACCGAGATTGTAAGGGGTAATCTCTGGATCTACTTCAAACTATTTTAAAATTCTTTTACCAATAGAAAGCCACATTATTTGTGAGTCCATAGGCTATAATATATTAACCCAAAAAATTATAAGTCTTTTCCATGGTAGTCGGATTTGTAAAATAAATCGAAAAAAAACGAGTAAACGAAATCGTTTTTGAGAAACGATGAGAGATGAGAGATGCACTGAATAGAGTTCCAGAGAAAAGTTTTAGAGTTTGATAGTGCTTGCAAAAATATAAATAGCATTTGAGATTGGGTTTTAAACGATATCTTTATAATAATTTAAAACTTTCATTTACTTTCTTAGGGGTTGAATATTGAAAAACGCTATAATCCGTAACTCATTATTTTCCGTACTAAATTCATACGAAATTTCATGCGAATATATACAAGGAATAAAAAGTTCATACAAACTTTTATCACCTATTTCACCACCTTGGAGGGTTGAATTTTGAGAAATCCTTCTTTCTCTTGAAATTCTTGAAAGAGATAAGGCTGGGAAGGCCGGAGAGAATTCAGAACGCTAAAAATAGAACTCTGCGTTAATACAATAGAACTGGAAATCGAACACACAAGTGTCGAGTCAAATGTCAATGTCATATATTATGACAATTTGACTGACACTTTGATTTTCAGCTTATTAGCGCAGAGTTCTGTTAACAATGCTCTGAATTTTTCCCGGCCTATTGGATTCCGGACAATATAGTTCCAGCCTAAGGTCGTGTTAACTAACGTAGGTGGGTCAATACGCACACTTTCCACTTTTCTCTAAAATTTACCAAAAATTTAAGTCCCCCGCTGAGTCTGTCTCTCTGTATGTTCGCGATAATCTCAAAAATTACTGAAAGGATGTTCATGCTGTTTACATTTACCGACAGAGTGGTTCCTTAGGAAGGTCGATAATAATAATTTGTTGAGGTTTTGTGGAAATTGTTTGAGATTTTGTGACGATAACTGTTGAAGGTGTCGAAAATAAAATTCGACTAGAATTTTAACTATTTCTCTACTCAATCTTCATTATTTTGAAATCGGTACCAGCCCAAACAATATCCTGATAAAACAATATTTTATAGAACTACCGACTTCAAAAGTACGAAGATTGAGTAGATAAATAGTTAAAGTTCTTGCCGAATTTAAAAGGGATATTTTTTAGAATATAAGATTTATTTCATAATTGTATGTGCATTTTTACTTTGGAAGTCGGTTTAATATAAAATGATGATGATGATTTCTGTAAGTTACATAATGGCATATTCTTGCAGTTCTTAAAACAATGCCGAAATTTCCAAACGTGTATCTTTAAAGACTGAGGAGTTCTGTTCAGTGCTTTTGGATCCAGGGTACACTCTTGGCACAAAATTTTACTTTTTGGTAGTATATGCTTTATTTACTTCACAAAACTCCAATCCCTATAGATAGATGTCCCTATAAATTTGGAGTTTCCTCAATTACTCATACCATCATACCATCATCAGATCTCCACTTTGATGACTAAAGGACCAATTTTGAATATACCCTTTACAAAAACAAAAGAATTTTCCAAATGGGTCCACACACGGCAGAGTAATATTCAAGGATATGTATCGATGTAAAAGACTATGAAAAGTACCAATTAATATCATAATGTGGATGACGTATGGTGTGATTGTGGTGGTGATGATGATGATTACTGTAATTGACATAGTGGCATATGCTTGCACCGAAAAAACGGCTAATGTAAACTCTGGTGATGTATAGTGTATACGAATATTACGCGGGGCCATAGACCGCGATCTTCTTATACAACGCGACCGCGCATATTTTGGTGAGGATCATTACGCGTGCCGCGACATTTAAATATCGACATCATGATTATACCGCGGTAGGTCGATTGGTCGCCGATTTACGTTTGTTGACGATACATATCGTAAAATAAACGTCATCATCATCATCATCGTGATGTAGCCACTAGTAGAGCAAGGCCCTCTCTCCAATGTTAGTGTAAAGGTCAATTCACACCAAAACGAAACGATACGCAACATGGCGCTGCATTATTATTACGATAGCTATTAGCTATTCAAAATTGAACTTAATTAATTACTAGATGTTGCCCGCGACGCGGTTTGAACTGACCCTTAGTCCGTGCCCGTCGCTACCCTCGTGTAGGATGAAACAGTAGAGTTTGAGGACAGTTCGTCTACCTATCCTACATTTTTGCTCCTGAAAAAGTATAAAATTTACAAACTGTTCGATTATTTGCTTCGCTTGAAGCAAATAATCGAACAGTTTGTAAAAAGTTAAATATTCGATTTAAATCGTCGATAAAAAGCGGTACTATCGAGTCTCTTTTCACAGAGATTTGTTGGTAAAAGTCCAATACCGCAGTAGAGGGGAAAAGTAGCTCGCGCCGGAAGAGCTTTGACCGGCCAGTCGTAAGGCACTTCTTTATCTTTATTTTATTCCGTGGCTTTTTTCGAATTGCAAGGATTTGCTGGAAATGTAGCAAAGGATCTTTGGTGACTACTGAGGCGGCAGAATACTTTGCGAATGGGTTGCTGACTGAAGACGGGTACGGCACTCGGCAGACGGAGCTCACACGTGCGGCACTCCGATGTATCAAACGATGAAACGCGCCACGTCACCTTACAGACTAGGGATTTGCTACATATCGATAAAAGGTACACTTTAAACCATAGACTTATATGTCAACGTAAAATTGTAAATACCGTAAGATTGCAATATTACTAGCGAGATTGTAAAATGTCGATAGATTGCGAACCCGAACATTCTCCTTATACTTTAACGTATTATTTTTCGTTAGATTATAATATATCGCAAAAAATCTTCCGACTTAATTTTACAATCGCGCTAGTTATATTACAATGTAACGGTTTTAACAGTTTTACGGTGACATATATATTATTATAGACGGAGCATGTCGAGGCGAAAAATGTCCCCACTTAAATGGCCCCACTTTTGGGTTTATTTGGGGCCATTTTGTAATTTGAGGTATGGTGAAATCAAGATGGCGGAACTTTTTCTTGTATGTAAACAAGGGTCTCAGCCAATCACAGCAAGCCAATGCCATGCCTTGCCGAGGCCCCCACCACTCGCCAACGCCAGCCAGCCGTGCCTCGCTGGTGGGGAGCAAGCCTTAAATACCCTGTACTCGCTCATTTTGCTGATTTTTGGTATCGAGTCAAATTGTTAAGCAGAAACTCTGCCCAATTATTTTGTGAAAGTGATTAAAGTATTAAGTAATAGTGGTCAAATTGTTACTCCACGTTTTATTTCACCCTGGTTTACAATCAGAAGTGGGATGAAAAGAAATCGACCTCGAGAGGAAGATCGGCATTTGGTTCGGCCGCCAGGGTGGAGTGATTCATCGCCACTACGAGATGATATCCCCGACCCACATGAAGATTCGCCACCTCCCGCCAGAAAAATGCTCAAAAATCTTCTCGAGCATGAGGTGCAGAGGGCTGTTCGTGACCTCAATGCAGAATTACCCACATCTGCTAAAACGAGAGAACATCGAGCTGCTTCGTTGATTCCCGAGTTTGACCCCGACAACGAGGACTGCACAGTAGTGGCTTGGATCAGGAAAATTGAGCAGCTAGGCGAGATACACGGATGGGATGATAAAACAAAAGCATTTTACCTCCAAGACAAATTAAGAGGTCAAGCCAGGAAGTGGTATAATAGACTAGAAGATTACGATTACAGTTGGGAAGATTGGAAGCTGATGCTGATAAGAGCTTTTCCTCGTTATCGTGATTACGGAAATTTGTTAGAAGAAATGATGCAACGACGAAAACTACCCTCAGAAACTATGACAAAGTACTACCAGGAAAAAGTTGCATTATGTTTTCGTTGTAAGTTATCGGATAGTGCAACCGTCTCATGCATTATTCGTGGCCTACCCGCATCTCTTCAAGCTAATGCACGGGCATATCAGTGTGAGCGACCGGATGAATTGTATGAGGGCTTTCTCTGTGCCTTAGACGACTATAAATCGCCACAATTTTCCGATTCACGAATGTTCAATCGAGAGAACAAGAATTCGTCTGAAAAGAAAAGGGTCACTATTAATCCAGATGTAGACCCCTGTCCGCGCTGCAAAAAGACTGGCCACATTCTTCGTAACTGCCCTCAACCTGACCAGCGTACATGTTTTAAATGTGGTGCTCAAGGTCACATAGCCACTCGATGTACCAGTGCCTCTACTTCAAAGCCAATAACATCTGGCGTATCACAGTCAGTCAAGGAAATCAAGATAATACAGAATTACAGCGATATTTACAAAAAGGTGGTCAAGGTCAATAACATTTTCATTAAAGCCTATCTAGATACCGGAAGCCAGGTAAATGTATTGACTACAAACATGGCACGACTGCTAAATTTGGAAATTAGTCCAACGAGCACAGTATTGAAGGGATTTTCAGGTGGTTTTGTGACTAGTCGAGGAGAAGTGACCTTTGAGCTGGAAGTTGATGGCATACCGCTGAAATGCACGGCACACCTAGCAAATGTCGACATGCAAGGAATTAATTTGTTGATTGGCCAGCCTGTTATAAATGGGAATGGTATGTCGTTAGTTATCAGCAACGGCACTGCAACACTTAAACAAGAGGACATAGATTTTATCAAAGACATAAATGCAATTGAAGAACGTGAACGGTTTCCAGTGATCTGTGCTGAAGATGAATGTTTACAGCCCGGAACCTCCATTATAAAAGTCAAGATAGTAGGTAATGGAGACACGAACGACGTCGTCACTGCACCCCGTCACTTCGAGTTGCAAGGTGTTTCCTATTCACTGCCGGCTACACTGCTGCGTGGAGCCGACGGATACATGAAGGTGGTCAACACGGGCACCAGCAACATCACCTGGCGCCAGGGTGAGGTGCTGACGAGAGCCGACAACCATGAGCCACATAACGAGCCACAGCCAAACATTCAGGTTAGTCAATCTGCCATAATATCTGCCTTACCTTTGCCATTAGCCAGTCCTATATTAAGTACCAGTCTTGCAACCGATGCTACTATTGGTGGAGTAAATGTTTCCGATATTAAGTCAGGGCCAATAAATGAAACAGATCGTGATAAGTTATTAACTTTATTACATCGTTACAATAATTGTTTCGCATCTGCCACTAGTGATTTAGGTTGTACAGATTTGCTAAAAATGAAAATAAGATTAACATCAGATCAGCCTATTTATCGCCATCCGTATAGATTATCACACAGCGAACAGGCAGTAGTCAGGTCCAAAGTTTCCGATTTACTTGACGCTGGAATTATCAAAGAATCCGATTCCAATTATGCATCGCCAGTCATTTTAGTTAAAAAGAAAAATGGTGATTTTAGACTCTGTGTAGATTATCGTGCCCTTAATGCTATCACCATAAAGGATAGGTATCCATTACCAAATATCGACGACCAAATTTCTAAACTTGCTGGAAAGAATTTTTTTACTAGTCTCGACTTAGCACAAGGTTATCATCAGCTTCAAATACAAGCCGAAGATACACATAAAACTGCTTTTATCACAAACGAAGGTCAGTACGAGTACGTACGTGTCCCTTTTGGTTTTGCTAATGCCCCATCTGTTTTTATGCGACTTATAAACAAAATTGTCAGTTCGATTAACGTTAATAATTCGAAAAACGGCGAATCAGTGTACGATATACTAGCGTTCTTAGACGATTTACTTCTACCGTCTATTGACGTTGAGTCGGGTTTAAAAATTTTGGAGGTAGTTCTAAAAAAATTTCTTGATGAGAATTTAAAGTTAAATATGGCGAAATGTTCATTTTTACAAAACAAAATTACGTATTTAACGTACGAAATCTCCCCGGACGGTATCCAGCCGAGTGAATTGAAGTTCGCAGCGGTTTCACAGTTTAATGCCCCTACTAGTGTACACGAAATACGCCAATTTATTGGATTGTGCAGTTATTTTAGGAAGTTTATAAAAAATTTTGCTCTTATTGCCCGACCATTGACCGAAATGACAAAGAAAAACGCAACCTGGGTTTGGGGCCCCCAACAAATAAATAGCTTTGAGGAATTAAAAAAATGCTTATGTACCAGGCCTACTCTCGCGTTATATGACCCCGCGCTGCCAACCGAAATTCACACGGACGCATGCAAATTAGGCATAGCAGGTATATTATTGCAGAAACAGAGAGATGGTACACTGCGCCCTGTTATGTATTTTAGTCGCGTAACAAGTAAAGAAGAAAGCAATTATCATAGTTACGAGTTAGAGACTCTCGAGGTAGTCGAATCACTTCGTAGGTTTAGGGTCTATGTGGTAGGAAAGCGTGTGAAAGTCGTTACGGACTGTACTGCCGTAAGAGCGACCATGACGAAACGTGATATCCTTCCCTGCATCGCTAGATGGTGGTTTCTCATTCAGGACTATGACATTAATGTCGAATATAGGCCTGGAGAACGCATGCAACACGTAGATGCGCTAAGTAGGAATCCGTGTGATGTAATGAATGTCAATCGTCTCGAAGTCTGCGACTGGTTTTATACGGTTCAATATCAGGACGATAGACTAAAACAAATTATTGAACAGCTGAAAGCAAATTCGGCGGATACAAGCATTACTAATAACTACGTTATTGTGGATGATAGGCTCTATAGGAAAACGCCTAATGGAAATCGTTTGGTAGTCCCCGATTTGGCAAGATGGCGAATAGTTCAAATGCATCACGATGATGTAGGCCATGTAGGGTTAGATAGGTGTATGGCACTTATAAAGAACGATTACTGGTTCCCTAAAAGGACACGATTCATTCGCAAATACGTTTCTTCATGTTTACATTCTGCATATGGTAAGGGAGAACATGGAAAAAAACAAGGTTTATTAAATCCCATACCTGAGCCTACTGAGCCGATGCGAATGATTCATGTCGATCATCTAGGTCCTTTCTGTAGGTCAAAGAAAGGTTATACTTATTTGTTGGTCATCACTGATGCCTTTTCGAAGTTTGTAATTTCAGAACCTGTACGAACGGTGAATTCTGTAGAAACAATTAGAATTCTTAAGAGAATTTTTAGCCTGTTCGGTTATCCAAATCGTGTCGTAACCGATCATGGAAAAGCATTTACCAGTAGATATTTTAAGAAATTTGCTACCGATAAACAATTTAAACATATTTTAAATGCCATTGCATGCCCCAGAGCCAACGGGCAGGTAGAGCGGACAAATCGTACCATACTCGACGCATTACGGGTTACAGATTCGAGCGAAGCGTCTCCTAACTGGGTTAATTGTTTACCGGATATAGTCTGGGGTATCAACAACTCCCTAAATTCCAGCACAGGTTACAAACCATATGACCTCATGTTTGCTCGTAGCGGTCGACCACGGTGTGACGTTGAAATTCCTGACAGACCTGTCGAGCCAGCGGCAGCTAGGCGGGAGAAGGCAAGTGCACGAATTAAGAAAGCGTCAGAACGTATGAAGCGTAACTTTGATAAGAGGCGTAAACCCGCTCGTATTTATAAGAAAGGGGATCTAGTGCTCTGGAAACAAGCTCCCACCAATAGTGCATCTAAAGTGAATACCAAGTTAGATGACTTATATTCTGGTCCCTATAAAATTGTAAAAGTAGTTGGTAATGACAGATATAGGATCCGCAGCATAAAAGGGCTAAGGGGATACAAAAGTTTCACTGGTTTAGTAGCTGCGGATTCATTGAGACCCTATAGAAGCGTGGCTCCTATATCTGACTCTGCCAGCAGCTCCGATGAACAATTAGAAACGGAAGACCTGATTGATCTATTAGAAAGCTAGTTGATTTGGTATTAATTGTGGCGTTCTCCCAATTGCGGGAGCAACTGTTTCAGGATGGCCGAGTGTAAACAAGGGTCTCAGCCAATCACAGCAAGCCAGACAAGCCAGCCAATGCCATGCCTTGCCGAGGCCCCCACCACTCGCCAACGCCAGCCAGCCGTGCCTCGCTGGTGGGGAGCAAGCCTTAAATACCCTGTACTCGCTCATTTTGCTGATTTTTGGTATCGAGTCAAATTGTTAAGCAGAAACTCTGCCCAATTATTTTGTGAAAGTGATTAAAGTATTAAGTAATAGTTGTCAAATTGTTACTCCACGTATTATTTCACCCTGGTTTACATGTATAAAGATTTGTTCTGTCAAATGTATTATGTACGTTATAGCCCATCCTTAGTTTTGAAATCATTATTTTAAACTATTTTTTGTTTTCGACTTAGACTATCTGATGAGTTCTTTGTGGTAATGTTGTGGTTTATGTTCCATCGAGCATGACGCCAACTAAACATAAATTTCATTTTATTTATAGATCGTAGGCTTTGAAACGAGAAACTGTTATATATTTGGATAACATTTTATTCAATGTTTAATTTACTGATGCCCTGTGGAGACGCATGTCCGGTTTCTAAGGTTTTTAGTCGATATTTTATCTATTCAATAGAGCCTTTGATTGGATAACGCAGTTTTCGTTAAACAATCAGAAGCGCTACTGAATAGACAAACTACCGACGAAAAACCTCAGAAACCGGACATGACTCATGAGTCTCATTTATATCCTACTACTGCTATAAATGTGTAACTTTGTGATGATGAATGGATAAATAGAGGTTTATTGCTCTTTCACGCAAAAACTACGAAAGTAAGTTTAGATATATGATAGTATTTGAGGCTCTGAATTGACACAGTCTACTTTTTTCCGAAAAGGTGCAGTGTTCCCGTTGCATACTGTTTTACGCGGGCGGGCCCACGGGCAAAATCTAGTTTCATAAATACGATTGATAAAAATGCTTATTTTTTTAAGTCGAGCAATAACCATAAACCGTACTTGCAAGTAAGCTCTTATTGTATCTAGATAATAAAAACAGTACTTCGAGCTGGAAATGAACGCACTATTGTAAGCTCATCGATATAGTTTTGTCATCGACACGTCACAGAACATCCCTATATCCCCCTCCCACTAGTTTATCTCCGCCGGTTCATTATGCAGCTTCCTTGCCCTCGCCGCACCAATCACACCTCTCTAGATAGAGGTTAGAAATTAGAACTGTTTTTATGTATTTCATATCACGACCTCTGGGGCTCAGTGATCGAGCGCTAATGTGCTCAAGCCGGAATCAGAAAAGAAAAAAAATATGTGTTCCTGAGGGTTAGATGTGTACAGTATAATAAAAATCGTAAATATTATCCAACACAACACAAGCTCTTCGAGAAATAACCACGGGACATTAACGTGGGGTGAAAACAAGCCTTTGCCCGCGGCTCCACCACGTAGATACAGCTGTATCCCTCGGGAAAACTGAACTATTCTGGGATAAAATGATGCTTTTGTGTTATTCCAGGGCTTAAACTACTACCATACAATCCGTTCAGTAGTTTTTGCGTGATTGAGTATCTAACATCCATCCATCAATCCAACAAAAGTATTATACACAGACCTTCATGTTGAGTCTTTATCAGAAAACCAAGGTCATTAAAATTAAGAGAAAAATCTACCTTATTTAATACGTAAAGTAATGTGGACACAATATGTGGGACTAATTCCCACATTACGTTATGAAATAAGTAATCTGTTTGTAATATTTTCCAAAATGTCATCCTAATAGAGGTCTGTAATCCTCAGCTACTTGTATTGTAAATGTACTTAATAGACTCGAGATCTTAGAGATCGTGGAGAAGATATAACATTTTAGAATTTAGGTACCTATATTTAATTTTGAAAGTATTTACTGGTTTCATTCAACTCAACAAAATAATTTATGTATCAATATTACAACGTGGAAGTCGATTGTAGAGGAAATTATAATGCGTTAGGGAACTCCATTCGCCTGCAATGCTTCGTTTAAGCAGCTACTCGTTAATTTCATATTTCTTTTGTATTTTACACATCACTCGCTGTCCCGACTCACGTTATGTCTAAGTATGAACTGGAATAAATAAATACCTACAACCTACACCTACAACAACTACCTACATCTATACCTTTTACGGAGACCCGAATTTATTCTACCGGCGGAATGAACATCAAAAGGTTGTTAGGTATATTATGCATTAGGTATCTTATACTTTAAACGAGACGATCTTGTATATATAAAATCGGTATCTCGACAACGGCTACAAGTATTACCATGAAATTTAGTATGCAGGGGGTTTTGGGGGAGAAAAGTCGATCTAGCTAGGTCGTATCCCTTAGAAACTACGTATTTTCAAGTAGCATAATGTTTTTTTTTCGTCGTGCAACAATATGTCAATAACTAGCTGTCCCGACACACGTTGTTCTGTCTCAACTATTAACTGGAATAAATAAACACTACACCTACTGTAGATACACCTACATCTACACCTACATTTACACCTACAACCTACACCTACATTTACAGTATTTTCTCCGTAGTTTTTCCAATATTTCTCACCGTTTAAACCTTCCCTGAACTTCCACAATTACTTCAAGTTTGTTAGGCTATAATGGGACTGGCATAGTGAAATACACTAAAAGTCCCTAATTAAAAATATATTAAAAAAAGAAAAAATGCATGTAAATGTTTTTCAGTTTTAAATAGTGCTCAAATTAACAAATTAGTTAATTATACTTCTGTTATTACGAGGAAATTAAAACATTAAAGTTTGAAACTATTTTCAGTGTTTTATTATAACCCGAAATAGAGCAGGTCACCCACTTCTGAAAAAATATTAGGTCCTTACATATGAAATCGGCGTTTTGTCGTACTGGCCACTTTGATCTCAAATATATCTTCTTTGGTTAGGAATTCCAATTTCAAAATACCGCTATTTACTCATGCATTTGTGTTTCGAAAACCGTAATTCATTTGTTTTTTCCTCTTTTGGTTTTTTCTTTGCGTCACTCTGTTTACAAAATGGAAAACTTGAAATATCGTATTATTTTCGAGTACGAGTTCCACCGTGGCACCAGTGCTGCAGAAACGGCTCGAAGGATTAATGATGTGTATGGCGGCGTTGTCGCAAAAAAAAACACAGGGCGTATTTGGTTCCAACGTTATCGTTCTGGAAATTTCGACCTGCAGAACAAGCCCCGTGGACGGGGGCAGTCCAAAGTTGATAATGAAGAATTGAAGACTATTGTGGAAGTGAATCCATCGCAAACCACGTCCGAGTTAACTGCAGGCTGCGGTGTTAGTGATAAAACTGTTTTAATCCACTTGAAGCAAATTGGGAAAGTGAAGGTAGTTAAAGAACGTTTGTGTGCTAAAGCTTATTATAGGATCAATGATTTTATTGACGATCGCACACAATGGGAATACGATGGCCGCCTGCAAGGCTACTTCTATGTACTATTGTACTCTTTTTATGTACTTTTAGTCATAACATTGTTATATGCTTTTTTTATTCTAAAAGAACAATTTTCCATCTTTTTGGTAAAAGATGGCCCCGCGCGAGTTTCTTACGCCAGTTCTTCTCGCCGGGCTAGTTCCCGAACAGGTGGTAGGCATCACGTATACCGACGTTCAGAAAGTGTATAATAATACCAACTTTGAATGAAAATTTTTGACTTTGACTTTGACAAAAATGAATCAGTACGACATAGAACGTCAGAAGTCGACAGAAGAGAACAGAACGTCAAACTACTAACTCGTACTACCAACACAGATTAAAGAAAGAGGAACAGATAAACAGCTACATAGTTAGCTTTCGATTTGATTGTACCACTACTAGCATACGGTGTGTCCACAATTGTGTGGAAAAAATGCAGCCTGTTGAAGGGGACGTCAAAACAACACGCGGCGCGGCGTGCGTACCGTACCAAACGCAGGAAGAAAAAAAACATATAATTTGTCACGCATACTTCGAACCCACGACTCACCGCCATTTCACGCACCACAACGACAGACAGTGAACGGAATCGCTTGATAATAATAATATCAGCTACCACTCGTCGAATAGCTACGAATGTATACCTACTCTATATAATATGTATTAATAATAATAATAATTATTATTATTATTATTATATAATATGTATTAGGTCTTTACCTATGAAATTGCCGTTTTGTATGAAAAAATTTAAATGAATTTTTTTTAATGTATTTTTTATTTGTATTAATAGAAGTAATCACCCATGCAATCAATGCGTCTTTGCCAACGCAGTGGCAGTTTATTGATGCCCTTCTTAAAGAAATCAGCTGGACGGGAGGAAACAAATTCTTCAAAGGCATTTTGTACTGCCTCTCGGGTATTGAATTTTTTCCCGCCAAGAAGTTATCCAAATCCTGGAAAAAGTAGTAGTCTGTAGGCGCAAGGTCTGGTGAGTAGGGCGGATGACGGAGAGCTTCCAACCCCAGATCTTGCAACTTGGAGACCGTCTGCTGTGCAGTATGAGGTCGCGCGTTGTCGTGCAGGAGCAGCGGAGACGAGCGATTGACCAATGCTGGTTGGAGATGTGCCACCTTCTCCATCATTGTGTTCAGTTCTTCACAGTACACATCTGCAGTAATACTCACCCCGTTTGGTAAGAAGCTGTGATGAATCACACCGGCGCTAGATCACCAAACAGTGACCATCACTTTTCTAGGGGTAAGTTTTCGTTTAGGGCATTGTTTAGGTGCTGAACCAGGATGCAACCAACTTGCTGAGCGCTTGCGGTTATCAAACAGAATCCATTTTTCATCGCAGGTAATAATGCGGTTCAAAATTCCTTCATTTGTGTGTTTGTTGAGCAGTGCAAGGCACGTCTCGACGCGTACTTCGCGCTGGCGATCATTGAGTTCGTGGGGCACCCATTTGTCAAGCTTTTTTACGTTGCCAATTTCACGCAAATGGACCAATATTTTTTTGACATTAACGTCGAAAGCTGCTGCTAATTCAGCCGTAGATTGTGTATCATCAGCTTCCACAATCGCCTTTAATTCGTCATTGTCAACCAAAGTCTTCGGACGACCACGAGGTTCATTTTTCAGGTCGAAATTTCCAGAACGGAAGCGAGCAAACGAATAAGTGGTGCGTTGGTTTGTAGTGTTAGCTCCGTAAACGTCGTTGATTTTGCGTGCCGATTGGGCCGCGTTGCTGCCACTTTGCTGCTACTCATAATCCATAATTACTCGAATTTTTAACGTATCTATGATGACGAAAAAGATTGAAATGCGATGAAAATGTAACACTAATCAATAAACAAATGACTACTTTTGGAAATTTAATTTTTTTTAAGTAAAATTAATTTCAAATTAGAATTCTTAGCCAAACAAAAATTATTTTGATTTGAAATGGCCAGTACTGCAGAACGGCAATTTCATAGGTAAAGACCTATTATCAAATTTAAGTTAAACGTAAACAAAAAAGACAAAACTCTACCAAATTAATGCGACATTGCATCTCATTATTGCACGGTAAATAAGTGACATTTGTATTGAGAGCCATCGCCGTATATATTATAGACGAGGCATGCTGAGGCAAAACCTGTCTCCACTTAAATTGCTCCACTTTTGGAGTTTTTGGGGCCATTTCGACATTTTAAGTATGGTGAAATCAAGATGACTGACATTTGAGGTATGGTGAAAACCAAGATGGCGTAACTTGTTCTTGTATGAAGATATTTTGTTCTGTCAAATGTACGTCATAGCTCATAGCCTATCTTTAGTTTTGAAATCTTTGTTGGTAGCATTATAGTGTGCTCTTGTGTATGTTCAGATGAAGTTTATGAACAGAAGCTCAATTCTCGTATTTAAAGTAAACTTCATTTTACTTTGATTGTATTAATTATAAGTGAAGCGACTTGTTATCATAGACTGATTTCATGACGTTTGGACCAATCAGGAGGCGTTAGACGCTGTTAGTTAGAGCGTGTCGGGTCTTGATTGTAATTGCATTATTGCAGGTTTTCTTTAGCAGAACTAACCAGCAAAGTGAGACTGAAGACGACTATTAGGTACGCAGTTCAATCTGTAGCCAATATGAAACTTCGTAAAGTGTCACGTGTTCACGAGTGATTTTAACTACAATATTGTAGAGTTCGCCATAAATTCTGATAATATTTGAACCGTCGATCCAAGAAGAAGCCTCATCAATAATCAACTTGCGAGAATTCACACAAACAAAAATATGCTAATGATTATCTTACTAATACTGAATATTGTTAAGAATTTTTTTATCGATCACAAACATTGTGTTAAGTTAATAATTAGATAGCTACCTACTTAATAGATACAATATTAATTAATAACAGCCTCCGTGGTCTAGTGGTTATCGAATCGAATCGAATCCGCGACTTTCGGCTTGAGCACTGACACACACAACCACTGAGTCACAGAGGTCGTCATACATATAAATGTTATACACCCGGCTCCGCGCAGTCTCCAGATCAGATGCCACTGGTTCGAAGCCAGTTACATACAGGAAGTTGCCATTATAAATTCATCATTCAGCCAAGTTGTCGCACCCTGTCCGAGAAAAAACAATCAGGAATGTGACGTCTGGCTCGGGGCCCGGGAGTGAGGGCCCACAATAGAGCACGCCGGACCAGGCTGTTTTTACTGACGACACAGCCTTTTGAATAATGTATCGCGGCGGGCGGCGCGGGCGAGCCTGATCGACTATTTCCGTCCGATGACACATTATTTTTGTCTACACATATTGAAAATGACATTAATTAATTATGAATATACATTTCGCTCTATGAATACAAATTAAAATTAGGATTCAATATTTATAAAGCGCATGTTAGCACAATGCGACCATTTGTCAGTATAAATACACCGATGATACTAAAGTCGCGCAATATTTCAATGTTATATATCCGCTTTGCGTTTCATAAAATTTAAAACTACCATTTTATTCCTTGTTCCTTCTTTTCATTCTTATTGGACACAGAGTGGACATAGAGTCAAAATACCCCTACGGCTTATGCAGAAACACTAAATACTCATATTTTATTTTACGACAATATTTACCTCATATCATATTCCTCGACTATTAGGGATAATCTATTCTTGCAGAAACCAATCCAATTCATACTTGTTGCTGATATTTCATATTTTGAATAGAAAATGAGTAACTTTATGTGAAGTCTATGTCATATTAATATTTATGTACTTAAAACTCGAGAGCTTTTTCCAGCGTATTCGTTTGTATCTTGGAGGAGCAATACACGAATTTTGTTCTGTTTAATTACATAGAGGCATTTGTTACTACACCACCACACCACACTTCTACTACACCACACCACTACACTACACTACTACACCACAGTTATGAACGATTGCGCAATACTGTCATACAGCTCCCAAAGTACTCAAATAAATGATTACTAAAGCCAGCCGCACACGTGTTTACCTGACAGTTGTACACGCCATGTCAGGTAAACTTGGGCTGCTACTTTATGGAAACCAGAAGCTCAATTCTCGTATTAAAAGTAGACTTTTATTTTACTTTTAATGTATTGAATTGTATTGATTATAAGTGAAGCGATCATAAACTGATTCTATGAAGTTTCTACCAATCAGAACGCGTTTCACGCTGGTATAACGTTTACGAGACTACCAGTTTGGCAGTTTGAGCGTGTCGGGACATGATTGTAATTGTATTATTGCAGGTTTTATTTTGCAGAATTCACCCTCGGCACAGCTGTTGTGCAACACGCTCCGGTTTACCTGTAAAACTCAACTGTACAGGCAAACCTGTCAGGTATACCGTTACGTGTATGGCTACCATAATAATATTATACAAGATTATGCAGTCGTTTGCCCTTTCTTTACTGTAAAGTTGCCTTTGGCTAAGTCACAAAAATATGAATTTTCAGTTTTGCTTTGAAGATTTTTCATATTTGCACATCTTTAAAGACTCGACATATCTACAATCTATACTAATATCATAATAAAGAGGAAAAGTATATTTGTTTGTTTGCATCGAATAAGTTACGAAACTGTTGGACCGATTTTGATGAAATGTTGGCTCAGATAGTAGACCACGGGATAGGCTACTTTTTATTGCGGCAAAATGTTCGGTTCCTGCTATATTTATTTTAGCGCGCACGAAGCCGCGGGCAACACCTATTCTAGTAAGTAGTATTGTATTCCGCTGTATTTCAGTAAGTGTACACGAGTCTGAACAACGAGCGCGCAATCATAATGACATTTAAAGACATAAATGGCAGCTTTATGGAGGATTCACAGTTTATTCCTTCTTCTAACCGAACAGAAAAAAGGCTCAATCGTAATATTTATTGTGTCAAACACAAAAATGGAAATTTGTTTTCATCTTATTGAAAATAGCGACATGCCACGTGCAGGGCTTCGCGCGATAGCTGAGTATGATTTATATTAAGAAATCCAAAGAGCACTTGTGGCTTACCGGGTTACTGTGCTTATGTTCCTTTGGTAAAGCTGGCTTTACTTCACAATCAGTTTATCAACTGAATAAATATTTAAAATAGGCTTACTATATTATGTTGTAAGCATCGTATTAGTTAAACTGCAAAGATCAATTAAGTATGAACGATGAAAATTGATAAAAAGTAAAACAATATGCATAGAAAATTATTGTAAGATATAATTTATTAAATTCCAAAACTATTAAATTCAAAATTATATTGAGGTAAAATATCCCACATAATGTTCATAGCCATTATATCTAATCAAAAACAAAAATGTTAAAAATGTAAAGGTGCGTTTATTGGACAATAATGGGCGTTGCAGTTGTCGATAAAAAACGAATCTCTATCGACCCTTGTGTCGAGCTTTGGGCTCTACAAAGTTAGATCCAAACAAAAGTTTAATGTTATGAACCTGCATAGAGAATGTTCTGTGTTCTTATCTGTAGACAAATAATAATATAGATATATAATTATATTAAATTAAAACGAGGATGATAATAATAGTTCCCACACCGATTTCGTGTTATTATAGTAACAGTGTTGAAACCAGACCAGTAGCTGGGCTACGCAGGTTTATTATGTAGTCCCAAGTGTGTGCGCAATACACAAGAGCACTCCCTTCCTTTACAGGTTCCCCGTGTAACAGTGGGACGACCGACACGACTGGCGAGAGATCAGGCGCAGGACCGAGTTTTCACGTACGGATGGATCCGACGTATGGATGGATCATCTTTCTTGTCAGATGATCAGGTGATCAGCCATCAGTCCTAACCAGACTTGAAAACAACATTTTTTGTTGTTCCAACACGGGGATCGAATCCACGACCTCCGCAGTCCAGAGCCAAGCTCGAAACCATTGGAGGCGACAATCTCGATCTCTATCTGTAGATTAATAATAATAATAATAATAATAATAATAATAATAATAATAATAATAATAATAATAATAATAATAATATCTATGGACGCTTCACACCACGTCAATCTGGCCCCGTGCTAAGTATCCGAAGAACTTGTGTTACAGGTACCAGAAAACGGGAAGTATATTTCATACGATTATTATTAGAATTTAATAATAAAATAGTATAATATATATAATTTATACTATACTTTTAAAAATATAATATTTAAGATTTTTTTATAATATTATACACATATTTAATACACATGACCCAGGAGCACATAAAAACTCTTTGTTTCTTCGGCGGGATTCGAACCCGTGACCCCCGGCTTGATCACCAACGCGCTGAACCACTGAGCCACAGAGGTCGTTATTATGAAAGTAGTAAGCAAGTAGTATAATATACTATATTATAACCAATCTAACCTATATAATATAATATATATTTCTAAAAGTCTCTAAGAATTAACTTTAGTGTCAAATTGACTGTCTCTATTGTAATACTCTAGTGCTCTACATGATTTGAATTCGCAGAAGAAGTGTCTAGTTCTGTTACCTTAGCCCCAGTAAGTTGTTGACTGTCGATAGTATAACGCTATCAGTGAGCAACTGTGTGCCCGCGCTAACATGTCTCGACTTGTCTCTACAATGCTCTGCAACCTTGGGCAGACTGTCTAACGCTATCGCTATATGAAATATTTGCAGATGTTAGTCATAAACTCATAACAAGCTAGTTTGGCCGGGAATGTTAATGTGCAACGTTGTTGTTTTTGTATTCCTCCAAAATTTGTGTTCTTCCTGTTTTTAAGGTGTAAATTGATAGAATATTATTATATAATATAACCATTAAATATTCGTTGATGTACACAAGTGTGGGCAAGTGGTACAACTACAAAAAGCGTGCTATTTTGTGTTCCCTCCAAAACTCCCTAGGAAGTTTCAGTAAAGCGTCTACCACTTTGCTGAATCGACGATTGTTTTTTTTCTTGATTGATGTGGACTTTGACTAGACTTTGGACTTGACAATTTAGAAAAACGGTGTTGAAAGTATATAAGAAAATTCAATTCCCGCATTTTTTAATTGACACTGGCAATGGTTTAATATCTTCCGCCATATATTTAAAAAAAACTAAAAAAAAAACTCATTACAAATACATAAGGCCTGCAAGCACAAGTGTGCTTCATATACTTAGTTTTGGAATCATTGATCTAGAATCAATGATTCAATCAATGTAACAATGGTGACATCATCATGAGTCGTTCATCATCAGTCGACATCATCATCAGTTTGTTTTGAGGTCAAACATTAAATGATTCACTCGTCGCGGTTCATCACAGACCAAATGCACCGCGGAATGAGTGTCTACCGTGTAGGAGCGTTTCCACATTATACGATAACGACATTCGATATCGCGCACGACCGCACGATGATGTGAGACCCAGCTATATTATGTTTTAAATACATTGAAACATATGGCAGGTATGGCCTTTGTCATTACACCTCAAGCCGTAGGTCGCGGGTTCGAATCCCGCCGAAGAAACAAAAAGTTTTCTGTGTACCTGTATCATGGATATGTATTAAATATGTGTATCTATAATATAATAAAAATCTTAAATATATGTATAATATAAAAGCATTAGGGCCATTGAGTATATTTTCATTGTCTGGTACCCGTAACACAAGTTCTTGAAGAACTTACCACCGGACCAGATTGACGTGATGTGAAAACGACCGACTGGAAACGACCATATTAGATATTATTATTATTATTACATAACATATTGGAGTGATATAGGATATCGTACCTCATCAATGTGAAAACGCTCGTATGCCGACGATATAAGAACGTTTTCCGGTACAATATCGGCTATCGTATCGTGTAATGTGAAAACGCTGTAATAATGACCATGTGTCAGGCTGACGCACGCCTTTCACAGAATCGCCCAAAACGTGCTATTTCAAAGCCTTCATTTTAGGTCACGTGACTCAGCCGAGACAAAACACGCTCTAGCGCTCTGTGCTTGCTTTTCATGAGTAGCTTATACAGTTTGTGTCTTCTCGAGGCTAAGAGATTTTAACGGCAGATAATAGGTTTAATTTTATTTGAAAAACACTTTTGGGGCTCGCAGCACTCACTGGCTGCAAGTTACAACCACCCAAAAGGGGAGAGCGGTATTTTGTAATTTTTGTATACAATTTCAGCATTGTTATACGTTCAACAGCTGATTGTCTGTGAAAGGAATAAACTTTTGGTATTATGTTTACGCCAAATTGTAGGCAGTATCATGAGGAATTCTGATACTAAATACAATTTTGGGGTTAATGGGCTAAAATACAAAATATTTAAGAAGAATTTAAGTTTTTTTTTATTTGAGAAAATTAAAAAATATATATTCAAAAATATTAAAAAATATTCTTAGGTATAACATAAGACCCTCTTGATGTATGTGGGTCATAAACAAGATTATTTATTTATTATTTTTGAACGTAGGGTAAACTTAGGGGCATGTGTAAAATGTGAACTTAAGAGTTCGTCATGTGGCATGCGATATTGTTAACTTTCTTCGGAACGCTAAATTTACTTTACATTAGCCTTTTGAGCTAATACAGTCTTAATATCTGTCACCGATAAATTTAATTCTGTCTGTGATAATGTTAACAGCGTCTTTTTCATGGATGCATTAATGGAAAACATTTATTTCTTTCGTTTTCTGTGGTGCTCTACAATCTACATGCGGGTGAAAAACGAACACTCTCCTGGTTTAACGCTGCAGCTAGACAAAAGCGCATTTTTCAGTTTTCGCGATGAACGAAAGAACCAAAGTAAAAACCGCAATTAAATGTACAATTACTTTAAACAACGCTTCTCGTGTAATGGGATCGGTTTTTGTGACACGGATGATATTTGTCGCGCGACGCGGGGCAGATGATCGCGGCAGTCTGTCATATACACTCCCAAGTCCCAACTCCCTTGTTACAGGGAAATGGAAGTGCTTACAAATGAGGACTCATGAAAAATATCACAAGCACCTCAGGTCTACAATTATTATTTCAGGCTCTTGTTACATAAAATTATACTCGAGGTTATACATGAGCTTATTAGTTATACGCAATTTATGAAAAACATTATGAAACACTTTCGTTGGGTTGCAATTTGTTACTGCCCTATTCGTTTTTGTCATTTTGAAATAAGACGGTTACGGACCATTTGAAAAATTAATCAGTCACGTAATAACACTAACTCGAAAGTAAATTGGAACGATTCAAATGGACGTCTCAATTGTAATTGGCTAGCTGTCCCGACTCCCGAGTCCCGACACACGTTGTTCTGTCTTAACTTTGAACTGCAATAAATAACTACACCTATACCAACATAATATACAACTACAAGCTACATCTTCACCTACCTTACCTTACTCGGGCCGGCCGTTTTTTTTTTAAATAAACCTAATAACCAATTGAACATAGTAAACAATTGCCGTGAGAAAATTCAATCTCTCTTCTCAGTATTTTTCCCGCAATTTTTCTAATATTTCTCACCATTTCAATAAGCCAAATCGGTCCAGCCGTTCTTGAGTTTTGGCGAGACATTTGAATTGCAATGCATTTTCATACTAGACTAGATGTGGCCCACGACTTCGTGCAAAAGGAAATCCTGCAGGAACCATACATTGTGTCGCAATAAAAAGTAGCCTATGTCCCTCCCCTCTCCTCAAAATAGGTATATTAATTTAGGAGCCTATTCAGTGCAAACAAACATATCTTTCCTCTTTATAATATTAGCATAGATAAGAAGAAGGTATCAGGTTAATGTAAACATAGTACCTAGTGTGCACATAGAAGTAACATTAGTAAGTGGGTACAAATCCCGCAGACAAGACAGATGGTCCGTAAGAATCAACGTCAAATTTCCTAATGGGCGGCTCATAATTTGTGTGCGGAATCTGGGAAGTGGGAGCGCTTCATAAAAAGTTTCCTCTTTGTCGGGGAAAGTACGTGGCGGCAATTAGTATTCGAGTCAAAAAGTAAAAAAAAATGCTAATTGATGAAGACATTCATTGTTCTGCTTTGAGAGTAATGTAATGCGAAGCTATATAGCTCGACATATTATCTCTCTACCTATACTATATATATTATCCATTGAAGGATAAAGTAATAAAATACCATTCGGGCAGCTTCGCGCTAACCATTCCTCGAAACTCAGGCTTCGCCACTTCTCTATCTATACTATATACATGTATAGGTATATACTAACCCCCTTGCTAATAAAAATATTTACACAATGTATACGCTATATAATGTTTTGCCCTTGTCTGTCAAGCGACTTTTCTAACGTATCAGACAAAGACAAAATATCGTCTAGCTTATCCATAGTGTAAATATTTTTACTAGTACATATATTACCCTCTTAATATTATAAACAGAAAAGATTTTTTTAATTAGCCTAGATGGTTTTTGTTGTTTACAACCTGGATTCTATATCTTTATTTGCAATTTTTCAGTATAGTTTTTTTTATTTTCAGCAATATAACTTATTTTTACGAATCTTAAATGAATATTCGCGTCTTCCCTTCGATAATTCTTTTTAAATATTCAGTCACAACATTTACAACGTTTAACGCAGGACTTGGCACTAACGATAAAACAATAAAAGGAACAATCGCAAATGTTCAAATGAAAATAACTTTGCGATCGCCCTATTTGTGATCCCCGGCGGGGTGCGAGCGAATGCAAAGTGGGCGCCGCAATTTTTACCCTCTTGATTAGACTCGTCCTTATCAAATTTAATGTTCAGAAGTTTCGGTGGCATTCCCGAAGCGGGAAGAACAATCCCAGCGGGGGGCGCCGCAGCAAATGAAAACGTCCCCGGAGGCCGGAGCGACTCTAAATATATAATTGCTCTCCCGGCGAATTTATTACGCAGAAAAATTTTGACAAACTGCTAATTGGATTATTCTGCTTCATTACTTTTATTATACCGTATTACAAGGCGATCCGGCCGGGGATTTTCGATTACGAACTTCTGAATAATAGATGATGTGAACGAGATTATTAATGTTTTTCGTGTAACGGGAACTTCAGAGCTCATTATTTAACGATATTTTACAGGCCGAGGAGTGTTTCTCGAGTGATCTTGGTAATATTTAACTGTGTGACTAGCGAGTAGCGGCGTTAAACATACAGCGAGGGCCTTCTGTACACATTAATTTCAGCGAAAGGAAAATCAGTCTTAAGCTTAAGCCTATTTACCATTCGAGTGGGCATACGCTACAAAATTATACCGAGTGAGGCTCCCGTTAGCAAAGCAACAATTTCAAATTAAATTAAATAACTTTTATTTCTGACTGCATAGGCCCATGTCATAAATTACCTTACAGACTAACATATATAAATCTTCTGTGCGTGTGTTTTGTTATTGAGCTCTTTCTAAACAGCTGAACCGATGAAATTTTTTGTGTGTGTACAAGTGGATTCGGGAATGGTTTTAGTCGTTACCACAGGCAGTTTGGATCTTTCGCCACAAAGGTCAGCACGTCGTCTGGATCCGTCTGTTTTAGCTGGGAGATGATGTCGTGCACTCTTCTTTCGCTACCATCTGGCCTGCGTTCCGTCCGGTTCCGACAGAGCGTCTCGCAGAACAGAGCAGCTGCTTGCCCTTACAAATCTTCTCGCTGATGAAGGTAGATTTGCAGATGCTGACCTCGTCCATGTGTCGATGGATACCTGCAACTCGTTGGCCACAAGTGCCGCTGACGTCCGCGGCAGTCAGCCGCGCGACTTTAACTTCCAAATTTTAAATTCAAGTTTTTCACACAAAATGTAACGCTTTATTTAACTGTTACAAGTATGCCTGTATAAACAGGCATACTTGTATCATAAATCAATCCTATAAATTGACGTGTTTCTTTCTCAAGTAACGCAGCTACTCCCTTCCACCCTTGAGCATTTGCATTTGGCTACGAAATCTCAAGTCGCGTCCCCGATCTACCCTCCCTAACGGCTACATCAAAGCTCAGGTACCTTTATTTGCACGCGAATTATTCACACTTCATACACACGAGGTAACAAATTCCCCGGCTCACCCGCTCCACGGAAAATGCTCTTAATTGAATCAAATACTACGACTCCGTGGAAACGGGAGATTACGTGTAAGTATAATATAATGATCGAAATTGCCGAATGATAAATTAGGCTATCAACCATGTTCAGACAACTCAAGAACGTTGAACATAAATTCTGTATACATTAAATCATAAGTACACATAAAATCTGTATACATTAAAGGGAATTCACTGAGCGCACTGGCTTCAACCACTGAACTAAATGTCCTGAGACTTGTCATTCATAATGACTATGAAGTGGGTATCTGTAAAGAGACGATTCACAAGCGGTACTACAGTGGGGGTTAAACGACCTTCTTAAATGTTTCTACGATTTTCACACTCGTACGCCAGAAGCAAAAGCTAATTATTATGGAAAAAAATATATTATTCTCATTATACCTACCAGGTGTAAACATTTAAAAATACCTTTTGAAAGGCCAAAAGTTCTTTTAAAACGTAAACGCTGTATGTCTTATTTTCGACGTCATCAATTTTCATATCAACGCACAAATGTTCGTACATTTTATTTAGCTTAGTTACTTTTAAACCTCTTCAAATAATTTATCCAGCCGCCCTTCGAAGCCTTCGAAAGTAGGTTACGGCGCGCGGTTGACTGACAACAAGAAATCCTACGACTCGGGCTTTTATTTCATTCAACGTCATACAAAATACATCTTTGCGACTCGTAAATACCGCATTTTATTCGAAGTTATTTTACCTTTCCAAGTCGTGCTACCTAGTTTTAATGTTTTGAATATAGGTACTTATAGTAATATTCATTTTGCACAACTTAATTAAATTATTTAACACGAGCGATGGCTTATTTATACGTTTGCAAATGTGACTTTAATAGGTCGCGTCGGGAAATGAGAAAATCGGTATTGGCCAGCGTAAACTGGATACTAATTCCTGTTTAATTATAATGTTGTGTGTAATTTCAGCAGTCCCCGGGCGCCGGGCGCAGGGCGCGGGGCTGATCAGCGGATCGGGTGTACTGAACACACACGATCCGATATTAACGATACTTGTTTACGTCGCTAACGAACGTAATCCGTCATCGTGCCGAAGCTGTAATTATATACATACACGTGCATCATGCATGTTTACAGCTCAACTGTCACGGACAATGACGCTAATGACGCTAATCACAACACAAAACTAGTGTCCTACTTAACAGTGAACGCTGATTGGGGTGGCTATATAACGTACATGCGGATATGGATATTCCTGGGGGCCTAGCGGGAACAATTGACAACAACGTAATCGTTGCGTCATCGAAAGAGAAGTGTATGAGAAACATGACAGAGCCTATATGTATAAATTTCATTCGACAACGTTACGATTACATACTTGTCAATTGTTCGTGCTTATACCACACTCCACAGTAACCCAAGCAGAAACAATTGACGATTACGTATTATCGACTGTCAACTGTATGGTATGGTCATGGCGAGGTCATTATTTTCATACAATTCTCTTTCGATAACGTTGCGAATACATAGTCGCAAATTGTTCCTGCTTGGGCTACTGATGTGTTAATGTTGGCAGTTGGTTGTTGTGTATGTACTTTTATTTAACATTTCTCTTAAATATTTGAGTTCAATAAAAATATCAAGCAATAGAACTGGCACTTAGCGAGTAGTCCTGTAACTATGATGGTACAACGTCATCTAGGGACCAGGTAACAAAGACTTAGTTTAAATTTTACCGTGTCTATACTAGTTACATCTGTATAATCTATGACTAATTGGGCTCGCGTACGGATTATGAAACGATTAGAAAATAGTGGCAAGCGATAAATCCAGCTAGGTTCAAACCAGCGACTGATGATCGCGACTTGTGGCTGTAGCGTAGTATATTTTGAGCGCGTGCGTGACAGCAACCCGAGTTCCGACTTCATCTACTTCTTCTTACGTGTGTTGTGTATTAGTATGTTCATTATTGAGAATCATTTAATACGCGTAGCATAACCACCGTAGAAATGGTAACTTTCTATGGAACATTTTGTCTACAAAATGAAATATTGATAAAGGAATAACTGTAAGTGTAATTTTGTCCGTATTATTTGTCAGTAATCTATAATTCTTGTGTAGACAAAACACATTTCTTTGGTGGTCAAGCTATGCGTGCAGATTACAAATACCTTTAAAATTGCATTTAATACAAAATATTGCAATCAAGAAATCTTTTGCCATAATATTATTTAAGATAATTGCATAATAATATTTAAGGTAATTCGCCGCACTAAGAGGTCGTTAGATGCCATATCTACGAGTTTATTCAAATTAGTGGATATTATGAACTGCAAGAATGCTGCCGCTCTGAGGCTCCCTTCGGAGATGCAGAATTCCAATCACGTTAAGACGGCATAGTTAATGTAGTATTTGATCGATCGAACGTAAAGTTGTCGAATGAAATGTGTACGGGCGCTGTCAGGATTTTGACAGATTTTTATACAATACTCATTCGATAACGTTACGTATACGCCGCTGTCAAATGTTCCTGCTAGGCCCCCAGTATGTACTATGCACAGCGAATATTTCTCAAGTAAAAAGAAACACAAATATTATACTATTTAACCCCAACGCTGCGGACAAGAAAATGAACTGGCAATATAATACAACTCCTCCCCGGTGTAAACAGAATTGTACAGCGCACCAATCGTGCACATCGTGTTAGAAAAAGAACGTACCTTTTCTCGTAGCGAGCGTTTTCAGCTTTTCATTTCGATTGTTTATAACGTAAATGAATGCGTTCTGTAATTTAATTTAACATGCACGGAGGCATTAGCGTACAACAGCGCGGCGGGAGACAACGTATGCTGATTGGTTCTGAAAATTCCATTACACGGCTATGATTAGATTTTTTCAATTTCGGTGAGCAGCGTTTTGAAATGTTGGTTTAGGACCTCTCTATTAAACGGCGAAATGGAGGTCGTTTAATTAACCGCCGCGGCACACGTCGGACTATTTCCTCTGCACCTGAGCCTGAGTGGAATCTGTAACGACAACTACATACCTACGTCCAACACACAAACATACATGTTAGGCGTAGGCTGGAGCTACACTCGTACAATCACGATTTTAGTCTCATCTATTTTCATGCCTTTTGCAAATACATGTAAATTGAAACATACTACATAAAAACACACATCATAGCGCTTTGAATGCTTCTGACTACACTGGAGCTTAATGAGCCCCATATACGGTCCGGTTTTCCTTCAGTTCGGCCTGAACGGATGCAAAATCGTATCGTCTGTGTGCAACTTCGAAATCACATCAGTCGGCTGGATGGACTGAATCGATTCGTTCCTGTGTTGCCAGAACTGTTTTTGCAAAACTACTAAACCGCGTCGATTTCTACTAAAAACTACTAAAATAATACTGAAAACTATAAAAAAGCTTCTAAACTTAGGAATCCGTAAAGCCCCCAAAAAGCCACTGCATTTTAGTTTTGTTATATTAAAAAAATATTATATTGAATTTTATAATAAATTTTACCGTTAAATTAAAATATACTAGGAAATATTACGTATATAGTAATTAAACGGGTAGTTTTAAGCAAATTACGGACGAATGTATTATTATGATGAGGTGTATTTTTTTTTGTGCCTAACGTAGACCATTTTGCATATGATTACTGTCTGGATCTTTCCTACTAAAACACTACTAACAACTAAATTCCTACTAAGGAGGGAATAAAATACTTAATGTAGTAGTAAAACTTTGTAAAATAACTAAGTTGGCAACTTTAATAAGGGACTGTACGGATGGACTGAACGGACCATGTGTGGACAAATCGCTTCAGTTCTCGCCAGTGAGTAAGTGTATGTGCTCGAATCCGTTCAGGCCGAACTGACGTCAGTTCTAACTAAAACGATCGGCCTCTCGTCTGTGGAGACCTTTAGCCTTGAGATATCCTCCTACTATTGTAATCGTAAAAGTTTGTGAGGATAGATGGATGAATGGATAGATGGATGGATGTTTGTGACTCTTTCACGCAAAAACTACTGAATGGATTTTTATGAAGTTCGATATGACAGAGCCTAAGCTCTAGATTAAAACAAAGGGTACATTTTATCCCGAAAAATTACAGTGATCCAGTGAAATTGTTCGACTGTATTCACGCGGGTGGAGCCGCGGGCAAAAGCTAGGGATTTCCCTAAACTAATTTCTAAGACATGTTCAGGGATCGAGCCGTGGCCCGTGCGACATTTGGGTGACTGATGGTATAACCTCATATCGAGCGGAACATATTTACGGTTTTAATACTATAATTCACGTTTCTCGTTCAATCCTTCATTATTAATCTGTCACTTTTCAGTGATTCATCACTTTTTCATGTGAGCAATTTAGTGTTATATTTTTGTGTAACTATGATTGATGAATAAAATGGGGGCGCTTCAGGTTTTTAAGCGGATCTTATCGCTACTCCTAATTCTATATTACTCTGATGTGTACATTTGTGTATGTTTTATATACTCATTTTTCTTCATTTTCTGAAGAAATCCTGCTAAAGTGCATATCTAGCGTAAATCCTGAAGATAAGGAGAAGCGGTGCACGCGACTGGTTTAATTTAAAATATGACAGTAGATTTGAACACTGGCTCCGCGCCCACTGCAGCCGGCGACAGACTCGGCTCATTCGCACCGATTTATTTCCCAACAAAACGACTTTGTTTCCGACGGCCAGTGTATCTGTTATTTATCGCGGCTCCCACTTTATTTATTAAAATTTCATTTCATAGCGCCCAGTAACGAATTGACACGTAATGCTGACAAATGGGGGGCTGGGGGGGGCGTCTGGCGCGGGATGCGGCTCCGTCCATTGTTTACCAATGAGCTCATGTCCGGACCGCCACGCTACCCCACGAATACATTTTTAGTGATTTGGGAATTGTTATTCTCGTATGGTTTGGAGGTTCATAAAGTTTACCCGTCATGGGTCAATGACCGCTTCAATATGCTCGGTCAGCAAACATCAGCAGTCAGCATAATCGTCATAATCATATAAATTAATACATAAAGCGAAAACTTTCAGTACAGTTTTTGTGAACTGTTCGAACGGGGAAGTATGCTATTTTAAAGTTTTTAAAGGCACAGTTAAAGTTTATGTGGAAGGTGTGCGGAAAGCTAAAAATGTTTTAAAAATAATGCTTAGAAATCCATACAATTATTAAAAATAACAACAACACACGCTACCACAGGGCTCAGACTATTAAAACACACTACCGTGCGTTTGATATATACAATATATTTTAGAGGCAAAATATAAAGTTATAATATTATTATTTAATTATAAAGTTCAAACTTAAAAATTATATTAATTATTACGGGCGAATTTCGACCACCGGGCGACCTCGAGTAATAAATCATTGTGTATTTATAAAACTTTAATTTAGCGCTAGCAACAACTTTCTAAATGTATTTGCTTATTTGATTAAAAGCGTCATTTGCCAATTTCAAGTGATCATTTGGGACCAATTACTGATTATCATTAACAATTAATCGACCAAATTCGATCCAAAACTAGTATAGAAATATTTTCTAATTGTACGTCATTGAAAAAATAACAAGTACGCAGTGAACTAGTAACAAACAGGACTCGGAGTCAGAGGTCGAAGCGCTACGCCGCGCGCCGCGCCGGTAAACTGGTGGCCGAAAGAAATCTCTGCGATAATCCAATTAGCCCGGTAATTTGTGAAGCGCCTGTTTACTGCCGAATGTTCTCGACTCATTGCTAGTGTGGAAATAAATCCTTATCTTTATATTAATGTTTTTATTATTTATAGTAAACAGCCTCCGTGGTTGCTGAGAGTTGTGAGAACGTTGCAGAGCTTGGCTCTCGATTAGAAGGTCGTGGGTTCGATTGCCGCGTTGTAACAAAAAAAATGTTGTTTCCAAGTTTGGATAGGACAATGCAGCCTGATCACCTGATTGTCTGATAAGAAAGATGGTCCAATCATCGAATGGGCATGTAAAGAGTCGGTCCTACGCCTTATCTTTTGCCAGTCGTGTTGATTAAATCCATCCTACTTGGTTATGAGAGTAAAGGAAGAGAGTGTGCTCTTGTGCACTGCCCACTCTCCTCTCAACGCAACTCCTGCGTAGCCGAGCTGGTTTCCACGAAATCCGCCACCGCCACCGCCACCGAAATCGGTGTGCTCCCACATATGTGGGATTTTACATACGACAAAACACCGAACTAATAATGTGGGAATTTGTACCAATAGTACAATACCAAGTACAGTAGGAATGTAGGCACGTGCTTAGATTTTCATTTAAAAAATTAAAGCAAACGTGAACATCGAAATTTAATTGAGATATGTTAATTTAAAATAACTTGAACCTGACTTGTTATGTGAAAAATTATAGACGTATATGTATATTATAGACGAGGCATGTTGAGTCAAAAAGTGTTTCCAGTTAGATGGCCCCAATTTTGAGATTTTTGGGGCCGTTTTGACATTTTAAGTAAGATGAAAACAAGATGGCTGACATTTGGAGTATGATGAAAACCAAGATGGCATAACTTTTTGTCGTATGAAGATTTGTTCTGTCACATGTACGTCATAGCCTACTCGTATCTTGAGTTTTGAAAATTTTGTTAAAAAATTCTTAATTTTAAATGTCGCATGATATGCTCTACTCGCAAATAATTTAAAGACAATTTACTCATAAAACAGGGACAGAAACGGGGAAAACCGGGACAGATAGGACATGATCCATTGGCTTTATTTAGGTATACACAATTTGAGCGTGCCGCAGCGCGCAGTAACAATTCATTGCGGTTACTTCCCTGATTACTGACCGCGCTCCCTAATGCCCGCCATTAGCACAGCTTCCCTTACGATTTGCTCTAATTATCAGTGCTTTTACTTCATAAATCGTAATTATTATTTATAAAATATATTATCTAATTAAAATATATTATAATATATATTATCAACAATCGAGGAAAATGATTATTATGATCGTTCTCATCTACTTATAGACGGTTAGTAGTTAGTTAGTATATATATCGCTGGCCCCGGGCAATAAAGCGGTAATGTCAAAAATCAAATTTTACAGGAGAAAAAAAAGAAGCAAATTTTTTTATAGTGCAGCGTACAGTTATCCTAAACAGGCGGTCAAAATGTCAAATGAAAGCTAATTTTTTTATCTTTTTAACCTATAAAAAATAATGTTATTAACACAAGTATTTAAATAAATAATTAAAAAAATGTATAATACAAATTATAGACGATTCTGTTTCAGTTGCAACATCACTAATGACTTTATAAACGCACTAACAAACGAGATTCAGGAATGTAAGAAAATAATACGACGTAATTTCCGCTTTAGGTCTGGAGCGTACTTGCCGATTACCACCTTCTTCAGGGAAATTTTATGGCCAAATATTAGCTGTATCATCCACTAATCGCTATTTTAGAATCCTATCAATGAAACATATTTAAATGTAACCATTGTAACAGATCGGCCTTATACTGTGATTTATTTTTATTTTTTACCATTTTAGACAGTATTTTATTAAAATTAACCATTATTTTTACTGTTACTACTACCATTTTTTTTTGTTTAGTTACAATTAAAAGGATAATTATTTTTAAGTATAAAAACCTTTTAAATCACATAATATTTTATTAAATACAAACCCTAGAAACATACATACAAAAACCCGTATAAAATATTATCCTACCTTAATTTCAATAAAATCACTTAACTTTAACATAAAATAAATAACAAACCTTGGAAACAAACAAAAACCTCTTCAAAAATAAAAATACTATGTTACCTTAATTTCAATAAAATCACAATATAGCTTAAACATAAATTAAATATCAAACTTTGGAAACAAACATAAAAATCTCTGAAAAAATAAAAATACTATGCTACCTTATTTTGAATAAAATCACAATACAATTTCTATTAAATACTAAACTTTGGAAACAAATACAAAAACACTTTAAGAATAAAAAATACTACGCTAGCCTAATTTAAATAAAATCACATAATTATTATTAACTTTTAGGCTTTGGATATAGAAACTAAATGGTCAAAACCTTCAAATGAAAAAATATAATACTACTTTAATTTGAATCTTCGCTTTCAGTATCAAATACTTCTTCTGAGTTCCCAACACAATGCAAATTGTTATAAAATGAATGATAATGTTTCGGTATTGCTTCAGTTTTGCAGAGACTCATCAAATCATCGTAAAGTGGTTTTGGTAAATCGATTGGCTCTCTGTACAGATTTCTTAGTTCTTCTCCTGATACATCAGTTACTGGGGTCTTTTTAGGTCTTCCTCTTGAAGATCTGGTGTTTGGTTCAGTATTTAAAGAAATATAATCATCGTCAAAGTTATACTTTAAATAAAGAACATCTGGATACTCCTGAGTAATCTTGATTTCGTGAATCTTTGTCCACATAATTTTTTCATTCATTTGATCTGCTCGCAACCAGTGTCTTTTGTTCATTAGCTCCTTTAAATCGAAGAAATTATGTTGTTCCATTTCCTTGAGATAAAATTTTTCACCATTGATCTTTGCATTCATGATTATGCCATACATTTGATCGGGAGTATAAATAGTGTGGTTTTTTTTTGCGCGTTCAATAAGAGAATGCATCAAATCTCCTTCAGACTGGCTGTGGCCAGTTTCAAAGTACCTATGAATTATGTTAACTCCATACTTTTTAGACAAATATAAATAAAGTGCAAAGATAATCCTATTTTTATTCTGCCCAGCACAACCATCAGAATAAAATATAAATTTTTTTATACCACGTTGGCTCTCTGTTTCAATGAAATTTAGGACGCAGCTGCCGATTTCATTAGCACCCCTTTTAGCAACTTGATAGTGCCAAAGATAGCAGTAACCTCTTCCACTTAATGAATTATAAATTGTAAAGTTATATATAGGGTATTTTCGCTTGTAATGAAAAATTCCTACTTCCGATTGAGGAATCGTGAGGACTTTTTCTAGATCATAAATAGCGACGACAGTGATACAAGAATCAACTTCTATTTTATCTATATTTTTGAGTTCACGAACACATTGCTTGTTTCTAATGTGCTTTGTGTAAGCTTCTTGGAGTTGGTCTTTTCTTTCACCATAAGATTGACGATACAATGTACATTGGCCGCACATGTCTTTTTTAGGTTTGTGAAAAGAATAATTGAATTTAGTATTAAACACCGTTTCATACTTGTGGTGTGTAGTCGTTTTGTGGCCATTTTTCCTTCATCATCATTTGGATAATTTGCACTCTTAAACCATTCAGAATACAGCCTGTACATTTTGGAAATGTTCAGTGTTTCTTCTAAGTATAACTTCTTTGTATCTCTTCGGACATAATGTGATTCTTTAACTGGAAATTGTTTTATATGTGCAATAACACTTTGTTCAGTTGAAACACTCATTTTACGTGGTCTATTTTCATGCTGACCCCTGTTATCTTTGACTTTTTCAGATTTCCCTTTCTCTATGGCTGTGTAAACTGTTTTTTCGCTAATACTAAGTGTATTCAAAAAAAATTTTTTGCAAACCTGAATATTTTCTGATTCATTCATCTTGAAAGAATAGCTAATAGTTTGTGTCCTGTTTTTTGTTCTAACCAGTTGCATTTTTTTGATATCTTTAGTATTCACATGTCGTAAAATATAGTGCCACTGATCCTCGTGATCACTAAGTTTCCAATATTCGTCGAATATAGCCTGCCTAAGGACTTGAGAAATCCTTTCACCACATTTCTTATTACATTTACAGGCGTCCTTCATCGTTTTGGAATCAAACTTTTTTTTGGAATTACTACCAGTATAAGCTTGGCCTAAATTTTTTTGTTTTTTATTTTTAACTTTTTCCCAATTTTCTTCGTGTCGCCTTCTTTTCCTAGTTAGTTCTTTATTGGTTGATGGTACGTCAGATACGGATGGAGCACTTTCTGTTGTTGTAGTTTGGTTGCAATTATTAGAGTCAACGTTAACATTTTCTATTGTCGTACATTGGTTTTCAACTAAGAAATTTGCAACAAAGCTTATATTATTATTGCAACCATTAGATTCGACGGCAGTTTTGTCACACTATGAAATTAAAATATTTGCATTATCATTATCGACCGGTGTTGTATATAGAATATTTTGGTCTATTGTGAAATCTTGGCGTACGGTTTCCAGTGTTGTGTATTGTATGTTTTCTTCTAGAGGTGTAGTTTGGTGGCACGTTTCTGTTACTTGTAGTAGCGATGTTGCTTGTTGCATCGTTGGGTCACGTAGTGTTGTAAAGTCAGGCGATTCACATACATTATAATTTTCTATAGACCAATTGACATGGCTATTTTTGAATTTGCGCTTCTGGTGACGAGGTGTACTAAATACTAAAGTTGGAGAAGCTACAAAGTCAACATTATCGAATATAGCAGACTCGTAGGAAATAGTAGAAGGAGATCGCAATAAATATTGTGATTGTACATCAAAATTGGGAGAAAGACATTGTAAGGTTTGGCTATGAGTTTCAGCGGGGTTTACGTCTTCCTCACTCTTCGAAATGTTGACTTCTTCTGTTTTTCCATAATTTCCACAGGGAAGATTTATGGCATCTAAAACAAAACAAATGGATACCTATTAAAATATCGAACCTGTCCTTTAACTATAGTCCATAACAAATCATTTTAAACTAACCCATTACATTGTGAATTCATTTAAAACACAATTACTTACTAAATTACGCACTTTTTTATACATTTAGCATAATCTTATACATAAGAGATTATGGTAAATTATGAGAGAATTTACAATGTAAAGGATTAGTTTAAAAACATTTAGAATGGACTATACATAACTTAGTGACATTTTAATATTCATCTTAGTAATAATTAATCACTTACCGTCAACCATGTATAACATTCTTCTTGCCCGAGTTTTTCCTGGTAATTGTCTTGCCATTTTAAAAACGCACAATTTATCGATATAGTATATTATAGTTAATTAATTTACTAATTAACTAAATCTTACTCTTAATTTCAACGCACTAAAATAATATTATTAGCGTATGACGCCACAACTGCACTGACACCGCTCGCCGATTGAAGTAATTATTTGTATTAATTTTTACCTAAACAAGATGCTAGAAAGCATGCGGTAATCATTTATGCGTGCGGAGTGAAAGAGATGGCGATTGGCGTAAACGGACAATACGGCGCCGAGGTTACAATAAATTTCCGGGAAGAAAGGCGTAATAGCTTATACAGAATAAAATCTCTTGTGATTGCTTCGTATTAAGTGTTAACAGTTTATTAATAGAATACGTTTATTTCCAAAAAAGCGGGAAAATTTATTACTGTTACTCTTTGTTCGTAAATTTAGTGTTTAGATGTACGCCGTTTTTTTGGGTTATGTTTATTAGAGTAATGCAATAATACATAACTTGTCGTAACAGGATTTTCCATGGAATAAAGCTGTTATTGTAGTTAATTTTAAAGAAATATTAATTTAAAAAAACTGAAAAAAATAAGAGTGATAGATTGATACTCAGAGAAGCCAAAAATAAAATAAAATTAATAAGGTCGTAACCGCCGTTTACCGCTTTATTGCCCGGGGCCAGCGATATATATATATATATATATATATATGTTCAACGATTACTCCGCCGTCTGAGGACCGATTTTCAAAATTCTTTTTTTGATAAGGGTATAATCCCAAATAGGTCCTTTTGATTTCAAAGTGGTGAATTAATGATGGGATTCATGAGGAACCGAAGGAACTCCTCGAAATTTGTGTCGACACATAATATGGTGATTTCGACTTTTTCTGAAGTAGTCCAAGCAAATGCTACCAAAAAGTAAGATTTTGCACCAAGGTATACCCTGGATCCAAAAGCACTGACCAGAACTTCCGAGTCCTTACAGATACATGTTTGATGATTCTGGCGTTGTTTAACACTGCCGAACTTGCGAACTGCAAGCATATGCCACTATGTAACTTACAGTAATCTTCATCATCATCTTATATATACAATACCTAATGGAAGCTTGGAGGGTATTCAATTATACATTCGAACGCTTATTTTAAACTTTCTTAAAATATGTTAATAATAATATAACAAACACGACTAAAAAGGGAAAAAAATTAAAATATTATTTTTAAACAAAAAATTAAACCGACTTCCAAAGTAAAAATGCACAAAAAAGTGTGAAATAAAACTTATTTTTTAAATAATTCCCCTTTGAAGTTCGGCTAAAATTTTAACTATTTCTCTACACTATCTTCATAATTTTGAAGTCGATACCAGCCAACTTAATCGAGAGTTCTATAAAATATTGTTTTATCAGAATATTATTTGGGCTGGTACCGACTTCAAAATTGTGTAAGAATTTAAAAGCCGAATTTAGAAAATAAGATTTATTTCATACTTTTTTGTGCCCTTTTACTCTGGAAGTCGGTTTTCAATTTTTGTTTAAAAAAAAGGGACGGGTATCCCTGGGCGTCGGTTAGATAGTTTTTTTACAAACACCAGAAGTGCCATAAGTGCGTTGCCGGCATTTCAAAAAAGGATACGCACTTTTTTTAAGGTTTGAAGGTTGTAGTGGTCCGGAAAAACTGCCGGCGACAATTAATTATTCCAGAGTTTTATTGTGCGCGGCAGAAAACCCAGAGAAAAGCGCACGGTGGAAGACTGCCATTCATGTAGCTGGTGGGGATGGAAGAGCCGGAGAGCGGCGCGGCGACGGGCGGCGACAGCAGTGGCGACGCGCGCAGGCGGGCACCATAGTCACCGCTAATGCACTGATGACGATGATGACGGAAATGCACTCCGCATTTCTGACAAGCGCGAGCAGTAATTATGGCACCTGCCTGCGCGCGTCATTGCCCGCCACAGTGCTCACTGCGGAATTCGAGGCAGCGACCTGACTTATTTCAAAAGTATAACAATTTGCTAAGCATTTATTTTACCTGACCACAGGGGCCAGACTCTCTACAAATGACAGCTCAAACACCGGTGAATGTCAGCCATGTTGACGTAAGCCTAATGTTGACACCGAAATAATTTTAAACGTCGCGTCATACAAATCTGTCATAAATATTATGAAATTATGTCAAAGCACAAAACGACCAGCGGAGCCTCGTGAACGAAAGTCCTGGCTGGAAAAAACTCGCACCCCGCTCGCCGCGCGCACCCCCGGCATTCGTCTAGCCACGCACACATAGCTGCGACCTGTCTATTGTGTAAGTCTCTCGAATGACGATTCTTTACGTTAGTAATATATATTCTTTGACCTGGCTGAATAAGAAAAAATCGATAAGACGTAGCAATATAGTTTGTATTATGTAAATGCTTCGTTCATTTTCATATTCTTCATTACAAAAATTTAAACCCGTGCAGCTGAGGATACCTTGGAGAACGTAACATTTCTGTTTTTGTTTATTTTGTAATACTCGTATCCTCCCTGCGGCTTTTATTAAGGTTTAAAATCCGAAGCGCAAAGAGTCCCCAGAATATTGTTCAACGTTGGCATTCACGTACAGCATCTAAGGACTTCGCACCTTGTACAATATGTAGACCATTGTTTTCAACCCTTCCCTTTAACTCCGTGTTCAACCCCTATATTTACAACCTTCACCCTACGTAACGTCGTTTAAGAACGAGGGTTGAAAATCTGGAGGTTGAACGTGGAATAAATCGACAGTGATGTGTGTGCTACACATACCCGGCAAATAACAGAAATTACAAACATTTATGTAATTCAGTCGTCATTAATCGACGGTTAAAGTGAGTAGTGGTTTAGTTGATTTATATAAAGTCCTCTCTACAATCGGTATTTATGTCCAGTTATTAAAACTCCAATCAATAATGTGCAGGATTTGTTCTCCTTAAACTATCATAACAATATGTGTCTCAATAAGTATTTTATATAACCTAAAGTAATAAGCTTAAACAAATATTCGTTCAAATCCAATTTAATCTAAACGTTAACAAATAAATAATAGCGTGATAAATGATAATGCTACAAATGTAAATGTAACTTATTTACCGTGCAAAAAATAAATACAATGACACAATAATTTCATCGAATTTTACGTTTTTTACGTGTAGATTAAATGGGATCTGATCATCTGATCGATCTGAACAAGGCTACGACTGGGACATCTATCCTATGTGACGTCAACGATCGTAATATTCCCCTGTTGCAGCGATCTTTGCATATCGCGATCGACTAAATGCTGACATTCCAGTCATCGTCTGAATAAGCTGTACGTACTACATTTTTATCAAGTATCAGAGAATATTGTATTCCTATAGGTTGACCATTATCCTAATTTGTTCGCATTATAATGATATCTAATGCGTGATTTAGATTGGATTTGCCGTGCGGCGGAAATCGTGCGGTGAAAAATTAAAATCGACCCATGTAAAAAACCACAATCAATTAATTTTGGCATGAAATTGACATTTTCATTGTGTAAACCACAGATTAAAGAAAGACGAACAGTGTTAAGGACAGCGGCCTCGTAACGAAAAACATGAGTGAATTTTAATGTGAACAATAAACGTGTAATTAAAACGGTACGTAAAACTAGAATAGTGGACACTCAGTGACTATATGTATAGATTTATATGGCATCAGTGTGGAAAAATAGTGTTAAAATGGTGTTTTATCAAGTGCGGGTTATTTTGATTATATATTTTTAACTAAAGCTAATTTTAACGTAGCTTCTTTTGATTTATATAAATAAACGTAGTACATAACGTGTAGTATAGCGCTTAAGGTTATATAATAAATGGTTAAGAAATTATTACGAAAACAGTGGTAAAAATGTACAACATTTCATATAAGTTGAACCTTAAAATGTAAATAACTTTTCTATAGAATAAGATGTTTAGTATATAAGGGTTTATATGTCTGGTTATGATAATAAAGTATTTCACACAACGCGTTTTGCTTCACCTGGCTCATGGAAAATGGGGAAAATTATGGACAATAGCCGTATAGAGAGGTAAAAATGAAATGGAAGATCGGCCCGAAAGAGGCGTACGGGCGGGGCTCTCTATACGGCATTGCCATGAGCCAGGTAAGCGAATCGAAAAAGTGAAAAAACGTTCTCCTCAAATAAGTGTTTTATTATCGCCCCGGCTCTGCCCAAATCGGTGTAACCTTGCTATCTTCGAGTCTAATCTGAGCCGGCGGTTGAACCCCTGTGAATTTATACAGTCCTGTACAGTAGTGCGCGGTCCTTTGGCGAGCCGAATTTCAAGATCGAAGAAAAATTCGAAGTCCATATCAAGTTGAAAATAACGAAGACGGCACTTAGAAAAATTTGAACAGCTGTTGTGGACATAGAAAAATTTCCGAAGAATCAAGATAGAAATTTTTACTGAAGACTGGACTTAGAAAATTTTCGTCAGCTGTTCTGAACATAGAAAAATTTCCGAAGAATCAAGATAGAAATTTTTACTGAAGACTGGACTTAGAAAATTTTCGTCAGCTGTTCTGAACATAGAAAAATTTCCGAAGAATCAAGATAGAAATTTTTACTGAAGACTGGACTTGAAAATTTTCGTCAGCTGTTCTGAACATAGAAATTTTTTGAAGATTCAAGTCAGAACATTGGAAACTTTATCAAGATTTATCAACGGGAGTCAACGCCAGGGATTAGATTGGACTCAGAAGATCGGACTCGAGGATACAAGGATACACCGCTGCGAACGGAAGCAAGGATCCGCAGATTTTTCATCGGAAAAACCTCCCGAAAATTCTTGAAAAGGAAGATTAATATGGAAGATTAACATTGAAGATTAACATTGAAGATTAACATTTGAAGATTAACACTGAAGATTAACATTTGAGATTAACATTTGAAGATTAACATTTGAAGATGGTTATAACAAGAAGTCAGAGTGGGGCCGAGGAGAACCAGCAGCAACCACATCGATTTCCGGATCCGCCACGATCGCCGTCCGCTGCCGCTACAAGCCAGCCGCCGCCGACCGAGGGAAGAGCGGATCTGCTTCAAACTATTTTGAAACCGAGACCAGGTACCAGCAAGGCGCCTGCATCCTCGGAAGTACGAACCCTAGCCAGAAAGAAGGCTATTTCAATTAGATCGCGTCGATCGACAGCAAGTGTCGTCGCGCGTATGCATTACGAGGCGGAGGAGAAACTCGCCGCTCTTCGTAAGAAGGAACTGCAGATCGAAGCAGAACTTATAAAGAAGAAGCTCGCCGCTGACGTCGCCGCTGCAGAAGATGGTAGCAGCCCCGACGACGACGAGCCATCAGAACAGGTGGAGCAACGTGTCCGAGCCTGGCTAAGCGAACAGGGTCCCGAACCCGAAGAGGCTAGACAAGAGCCGACATCAATGGAAGAAAGAGAGACGCCGAAGCCAGAAGACATGCCACCGAAGGGAGCCCAGAAGACGAGGTTCGAGTGGCCGCAGCAACGCCGCCCACGCTCACCCACACCGCCCACGTCTAGGGCTAATGGAGTGGAACAACTTGCCGAAACATTGGATAAACTGCTAAACCAACGCCAGTCGCGCCACACTACGGAGTTGCCCATATTCTCGGGCGCTCCCACTGAATGGTTGCCATTCAAAGCAGCCATGGAAGACACCACTGCGTTCTACAAGCTCAAGCCGATCGAGAACTTAGCTCGTCTGAGAAGCTGCCTACGGGGAGAAGCAAGAGAAGCCGTGGCACCACTGCTGAGCGTCGCGACGCCGCCTGAACAAATTATGAAGACCTTGGAACAATGCTTCGGTCGACCCGAGGTTATGGTCGATCGCATGATGGAAGATCTGAAGAAGATACCGAGGCTCGGAGGTTCGGCGGCAGAACTCAACCAATTTGCAGTGAAGATTCAGAACATGGTAACCATCCTGAGGAAGCTGAGGCACGGGTATCTCTTTAACCCATTGCTCACGAGAGACATCCTCGAGAAGCTCAGCCCATACGAGAAGAGCAAGTGGTACGACTACGCAGAAGAGACGTCGCGCTTCAGGAACGAGCCCGATGTCGTCCTTCTCTCTGAATTCTTAATGAGAGAAGCGGACAGGGCGCTGCGCTACGGGTTCAGCACGGCACTGAAGAAGGAAACACCGCGTCCACCTCCTAACAAGAACGAAGCCCGAACGAGGAAGCCAGTCTTCGCGATAGCAGACGAGGGCAGGGATTCGCCGAGTCGCAGCCAGCCAAAGAGAATACGCGAGGAGTCAACGAAGTGCCCGATATGTGCCGAAGATCACGCTCTATTTCGCTGCGCTGCTTTCAAGAAACTGAGCATGCAAAAGAGATGGGACACGGTCAAAAAGGAAGGGCTGTGTTTCCGGTGCATACGAAGCAGGCACAGAAGATACAACTGCAGGGCGAAGCCGTGCGGCGTGAAGGGCTGCAACTTGCCTCATCATGCGCTGCTGCACGAAGACAGGTCCGGCGGCGCCCCACAGACAGAGGACGCCGTGATTACCGCATCGGTCACCTCCGACCGTGCGGTGAAACTTAAGATGAGAAGAATTCAAGTTGTCGGTCCACGGGGCGAAGCGGATATCTTCGCGCTGTTCGACGAGGGCTCGACAGTGACACTACTGGATGAAGACGTCGCGAAGGCTATCGGCGCAGACGGCCCACCGAAGGTGCTGAGAATGCATGGGATCAATGCCGAGAGAAGGGAAGAAAAAAGCCGACTCGTACAACTTGGCGTACGGGGTCACGACGGTACCAGATATGACGTCACTGCGAGAACCGTGGCCGGATTGAACCTACTTACTCAGTCCGTCCCGGAATCACTGTTTCGACTTGCTCACCTGCATGATCTCAAGAACGAAGAGATATGCTATGAAGACAAGAAACCCCAACTTCTCATCGGCACGGACAACTGGCAGCTCATTGTATCCAGGGAGCTGAGGATCGGCAAGAGAAACCAGCCTGCAGCCTCGAAGACGAAGCTTGGCTGGGTAATCCATGGAAGCATCCCCAGACGCCTCATAAAGCAGGAAGAACACGAGAACATCCTGCACGTGTCTACGATCGAGACCCGAGGCGAACGACTGGAGGAAATGGTGAAGAAACACTTCGAAATAGACGCACTGGGAATAGCGTCCAAGGCTAAGCTGAGCGACGAGGAGCAGCGAGCCATCGACCTCTTTGGCAGAACGGCCAAACGGATGGAAGAAGGTCGATTCGAAGTGGGGCTCCAGTGGCGCAAAGAGGGCGTCACATTACCCCAGGGTTACAACGGGGGGAGCCGGACAATCTGCAGGGCGGGACCGGGATTCCAGTGGCACGCGGGAGGTGTCACAACCCCAGAGAACGGCGGGGGGAGTCGTGCGGACTGCAGATTGCAAGGAAATGGGGAAGTACGAGTCGTGTTGGCCGCCGCCAAGGCCAAGGTGGCGCCGCTGAAGGCACAGACAATACCAAGGATGGAGCTACAGGCTGCCCTGGTCGGAGCGAGGCTGGGAAACGCAGTCGCAGCAGAACACAGGTGGAAAACGGACACGGTTTTCTACTGGATCGACGCACAAGTGGTTCTGTGTTGGATACAGAACGGCAGCCGCAAATACACACCGTACGTCGCGCATCGGCTAGGGGAGATTGCCGAGCTGACGTCCGTTCACCAGTGGAGATGGCTGAGCACGAAGAGCAACGTCGCCGACTTAGCCACCAGAACGGGCTACGTTCCGAAGAGCGACGAGGACCCTTGGTTCCGGGGGCCGGACTTCCTGCGCAGGCCGATGAACGAGTGGCCCGCGGAGAGTCCCGCTAGAATCGAAAATCAAGAAGAATACGTCGCCTTCCACACCACGGAGGCGAGCGAGCTGAGCTGTCTACCAGATGTGACGCGCTTTTCAAACTACGAGCGCCTCGTAAGATGCACGGCGATGGTCTTGCTGTTCGTCGAGAAGTGCCGAGATCGTCGGGCCCACCTCGACGTACGACACCTGGAGAGGGCCGAGAGGTTGTGGTATCAAAAATCACAACGAGACAGCTTCGCACAAGAAATCGAGAAGATGGCAAGTGGCAAGACGGTGCCTAGATGGAGCTCCTTGTACCGGCTCAACCCGGTGTACAAGGACGGGCTGCTCGTACTAGACGGAAGGATCAAAGCGGCGCAGGTGCCGGCCGAAATGAAAAACCCTATCATCCTGGATGGAAGACATCGCTTCACAAGGTTACTGGTGGCAAGGGAGCACGCCAGAGCGGGACACGGGAGCCGCGAGAGAGTCGTGAACGACCTCAGGCAGAAATTCTGGATATTGAAGGTGCGGCCGACGGTGCGTACTATCATGAGCCGATGTGCGTTCTGTCGGCTACGACGGGCACACCCGAGGACCCCGCCAACTGGAGACCTGCCAGCCGAGCGCCTGGGGGCGTTCCAGAGACCATTTTCGTACTGTGGTCTCGACTGTTTCGGCCCGATGACGGTCACCATCGGCCGACGTCACGAGAAGAGGTGGGGAGCTCTCTTCACATGTCTGACGACGCGGGCAGTCCACCTGGAGCTGGTGGCTTCGCTGTCGACGGACTCTGCACTGATGGCAATGAGAAGAATGGCTGCGCGGCGAGGATGGCCGGCAGTCATGTACAGCGACAATGGGACAAATTTTAGAGGCGCGGACGTCGAGCTGCGGCAGGCGTACGCCGAGTGGGCGCCGGCTATGGCTCAGCTGGGCCTCACTCATCGGATGCAGTGGAAGTTTACACCGCCCGGGGCGCCGAGTCAAGGAGGTGCCTGGGAAAGACTGGTGAGGTCGGTGAAAACCGCCCTGCTAGCCACGCTGAACGAGAAGTCGCCCAGGGAAGAGGTACTCCAGACACTGATGGCCGAGGCGGAGTACTCAGTGAACGCTCGACCGCTTGTGCACGTATCGGTGGACCCCAACGACCCGGAGGCGATTACACCGAATCATTTCCTCCTCGGGTCGTCCACCGGACTGCCGTACGTCGGACCGTGTGTGCCGGCGGACAAAAAAACATGGAGGGTCGCGCAAGCCCTTGCCGACGAGTTCTGGAGGCGCTGGGTGAAGGAATACCTTCCCACGCTCACACCACGCTACGGGGCCCCGCTGAGCAACCGAGTCCTTGTACCAGGGGACCTGGTTGTCGTGGTCGACCCGACGCTGCCGCGTAATACGTGGCCGCGGGGGGTCGTGCACCGAGTCTACCCCGGCCAGGACGGACAAGTGCGCTGTGCGGACGTTCGCACGCGCAGTGGCGTGTTCCGGAGGCCGACGTCGAAGCTGGCGGTGCTGGAGGAGGCGCCACAGTCGCAGTTGCGACCGCTGGCGGAGCAGACGGAGCCGGGAGCGGAGCGGACGACGCCGGGAACGGCGCCGGGCGCGGAACGAGCGTCGGAGCAGCCTACAGCGAGCACGAACAGCTCGCAGTCGCCGGAGCGGCCCGCAGCGAGTTCACACAGCTCGCATTCGCCGGAGCAGTCTGCGGCGGGCGCGGACGGCCCGCAGTCGCCGCCGGAGCAGCCTATAGCGAGCTCGACCAGCTCGCAGTCACCGGAGCAGTCCACGGCGGGATCGGCGAGCCCGCAGTCACCTGAGGAGGCTGCGTAGACCCTGGCTACTGCGCCGGGGGGAGGATGTTAAGGACAGCGGCCTCGTAACGAAAAACATGAGTGAATTTTAATGTGAACAATAAACGTGTAATTAAAACGGTACGTAAAACTAGAATAGTGGACACTCAGTGACTATATGTATAGATTTATATGGCATCAGTGTGGAAAAATAGTGTTAAAATGGTGTTTTATCAAGTGCGGGTTATTTTGATTATATATTTTTAACTAAAGCTAATTTTAACGTAGCTTCTTTTGATTTATATAAATAAACGTAGTACATAACGTGTAGTATAGCGCTTAAGGTTATATAATAAATGGTTAAGAAATTATTACGAAAACAGTGGTAAAAATGTACAACATTTCATATAAGTTGAACCTTAAAATGTAAATAACTTTTCTATAGAATAAGATGTTTAGTATATAAGGGTTTATATGTCTGGTTATGATAATAAAGTATTTCACACAACGCGTTTTGCTTCACCTGGCTCATGGAAAATGGGGAAAATTATGGACAATAGCCGTATAGAGAGGTAAAAATGAAATGGAAGATCGGCCCGAAAGAGGCGTACGGGCGGGGCTCTCTATACGGCATTGCCATGAGCCAGGTAAGCGAATCGAAAAAGTGAAAAAACGTTCTCCTCAAATAAGTGTTTTATTATCGCCCCGGCTCTGCCCAAATCGGTGTAACCTTGCTATCTTCGAGTCTAATCTGAGCCGGCGGTTGAACCCCTGTGAATTTATACAGTCCTGTACAAACAGATAAACAGCTACATACATCTTTCGATTTGATTACACTACCACAAGCATACGGTGTGTCCACGATTGTGTGGAAAAATTGTGGGCCGTTGAAGGGGACGTCAAAGTTTTCAAATTTGGATCGATTTGGATCGTTCTATGAAAGCCGTTTCTCTGTAAGTATGTATGTATATAATAGTATATTTCCTACTCTGTGGTGTACACAGTACACACCTACACTAGGTTGTCACTTATGCAAAATATGAGAGCGCTCTACCTGGGGATTAGATTATCTGATAGCACATCGTACATGTTGCAAGAAGTTGTGGAAACAACTGGCCAAGGGCCAAGCCAGTTACGTCACGAGCGCCAAGCACAATTAAACAAAACGGTAAAGTAAATTGCCCTTTGATTATTAGAAGTAAACTGAGAAACTGGGGAAATGTTTTAGATAAAATAGAAGGCAGTTCTGACTTCTGACACATCGAAATCGCTTTGAGTCAGTATGTTGTATATTGGCGCGGCGACGCCTTACGACTCACGACACAAAGTAACGCCCATCAGATGGACCCTGATTACATCGACCAATTTGATGTTTTACGCCAAAATGAATTCAATCGAAAGGGAACATCATTTTGTTTTAGGTATAAGTACACATACAGGACAGACGGAAATACAGAAAACGATGGTTATTACAGATTAATAAACTTTATCTTTGACTTCAGAAGACCAATTCCCGTTATTATAAATGGTTAAATTATTGTAATATGGATAGGGAACTACCCAGCTTAGTAACATACGCATATATTATGTTTGCATTTTGTGACTAAAATGTCCGGACTTTTTTGAACTGTCAGGTTTTATGTCATTACTTTTCATATTTCTAAACGGTAACCCTTAGTATGGATTCAGTCTCAAAACATTCAAGTAAAACATTCGCACTCGCACCAATAAAATAGAGCGCGTGCAAGCGATTTGAACATTTTCAATAGCAAGAATTACGGAGATTAGCCCTCAGATTTACGCTTTTAGTTTTTTTTTTTTTTTGTAGCGGGAATCGAACTCGCGACCTCCATGTAGAAAGGCGTCGCGACGGTATAATAAACCTGCACTACGAAGCGTGCTGCTGTACATTTACAGTCGGAAATGAGGTGAGCATCGCTTTCAGATGGTTAGATCTGATACTGTAAACGCAATGAATGTTGAGTCGCTTAAAAACGCTGTAAATACACAATAGTATATATATTATATTATATATATTACGAGTGGGTATCATATTACCCTTACTTCCCTACTAATGTTATAAATGTGGATGTTAGTTTGTTTGTTTGCTACGCTTTCACGTAAAAACTACTAAACTGATAATCATGAAATTTTGCACAGATATACCTAGACCACGGGTAAGGACATAGGTTACTTTTTATCGCGGGAAAATATACGGTTCCCGTGGGATACTGTACTTACGCTTTCACGTAAAAACTACTTAACCGATCATCATAAAACTTGGTACAGATATAGAGTAGACTACGGGAAAGGACATGGGCTGCTCTTATCGCGGGAAAAAATGCAGTTCCCGTGGGATACTGTATTTACGCGGGTATGATTATACATTGCTAGTGTTGGGACATAGTTACATAGGTACTTACTTATTTCATAGAATGCTGACTTGGTAATCTTTGTAAGGCGACGTGGTGTCGGACTTTGTACTACTAAATACCTACACTCGCACATACCGTCGAAGTAATCCACGCTAATAGTAAATCCTATTCAACTTCATAAATGTGCAATGAGAGCCAATTTCATTGGTCAGTCCAGAAATTTAATTATAACTAGCTGTTTCCCGCGGCTCCGTCCGCGTAAATATAGTATCGAGTATCCCGCGGGAATACTTTACTTTTCCGGGATAAAAAGTAGCCTATGTTTTAATCCAGAGACTAAACTACTACCATACCAAATTTCATCAAAATCCGTTCAGTAGTTTTTGCGTGAAAGAGTGACAAACATCCATCCCTCCATCCTCACAAACTTTCACATTTATAGGTAATATCAGTAGGACTAGTAGGACAACATAATTCATTTCTTCTTATAACTGAGAATAATATTATTATATTGAAGTCTAAGGTTTGACTTGGCTAGCTATGGTCAAGCCAAGTTTTCGAAAGAATAATATTAGAACTTACAGCTTTAGAACTTGCGAAGGCTGTAATATAATTCTACTAGGTACTACGTGCGCGCGCACAAGATACAATAATTATGTTTGTGCGCGAATTTTTTATTAAAAAAATATATTTTTATTATAACCCGACTACGTAAATTATATAGCCCGTTTAGTATATGTTACCCGGTCTATTATTACGAATCTATTGGCACCTCATTGATTGACCACGGTGGAACAAACATACACACATAGGCTGCAAAATCAATACCTTATTTTGGCTTCGCCGTAGTCGAGTAAAAAATCGGCATCAGATTTTGTTTGACAAGGCTCTCTGTCTTAACTTTTATATTTGGTCTGAGATATGAGGTATCGCGCAGCTTCTCGCCGCGCTGCTCCATGGCCTTCCGCGCCGCGTCGTGCGTCGTGGTCCGAAATACCTATTATTTAATTATTTATAAGTATATATATATATTTATAGCTATAATATTTCAACCAATTACCACAAAATATTAACAAATTATAATCCTAAACGTGCCTAAGGAACCACTCAGTCGCTAGATGAAGACTGTTTAGTAGTAAATACATAATCGCTGTGTAGAGTACACATAGTTAAGAGCCAATTCATTCAAATTAGTGTTGTCCTCGGAGTAAGTTTACACGGAACCGCTCGTAACTCACGCGGAATATGACTCGACTTAATATACGACCGCCAACTTAATCCGACCACTTTTTTCCGCGATATTCATTCCGTGTTCATCGTTTCAATTAAGTAAGAAGACAAAGAATAGGAATGGAATCAGTTGATTTGGAAAATTGCTCGTATTACCATCTGTCCCTCTAGCATAAATTAGAGCTAGCGTTCACGGTCGAAAAAGAAGGTGATCAAGAACAAGCATTGGACTATTGTAGATCGCTAGGAACCCAAAAGTTTCATATGAAACCGGTCGGTCTGTCGGTTCTATACTTGGCAGTTTTTTTTATTGCGCGAAATGTGTGTTATTTTTTTTTAATGAAAAAGTTTTTATTCTTTCACTCAAAAAATTAGCTCTAATTCGCCACAATCAGCGCGACAAAGCGTTAAAATGTCAAAACGCAACGCAGTCTTCGAATGGTGTCACCTCGACTCTCTCGCTTGTGGTCTGAGTGCTAAGCGGAGTTTTTCATTTCGCATTCGATCGTGAGCGCATTTGGCGTTTACTAGGAATTTGTATGTGATTTGACCTAGTTCTCGCGTTTACAACTAGGTGGCGCTGTACAAATCCCATACAAATTCCTAGTAAACGCCGAACACGCTCATATTCGAATGCGAAAAGAAAAACTCACACTTAGCACTCTGTTTAGATTACATTTAATCTAAACATAAACAAAAACGGATTATACATGGGTTGATAATATCGATACGGTTGCTAATAAAGAACAAAATTCGAAATTGAGTGACTGATTGGGTTTTAAAGTACACAGGATAACATAGCCTCAATCCTAAGGCGAAGGAACTTACCAGACCCACCGGCGGCTTCCGTCGCAGATAAGGGGACCCTAAACCATCGGATATGAATTGTTATCCCTCATTTGATTGCCTCGCAAAATAGAACTTTATGTAACACTTAATACACAGTCCTTTGTCAGCGATTATTGTAAAACTAATTGTAGCAGACGGCCAATAAACTCTGGATCGTAAATTTTAAATCCTGAAGGACTCGTGATTACGTTTTACTACGTCGAAACGACTAGTGAAAAGTTTATCAGATGAAAGATTAGCGATTCAGGTAGAGTTTATTTTGTTCCGCCCGTAGCTTTTGCTTCTCTTGCCTTTGTTTGCTTCGCGTTTATACATTTATTTTTACATACGTGTGAATGGTTGGGGTTCCTTATCTCCTCTTGAATATATTTTTTTAAGATCGTATTTACTTCTTAATTTCCTCATTTCTGATCAGAAACGAGGAAATCCGTAGCAGAACCTAAGTTCCGCAATAGCCCAGAGCATTAGTAAGCTTAAGTGACAACGGGCTGGACATGTAGCCCGTAGAACCGATGGCCGCTGGGGCAGGAAGGTTATCGAGTGGAGACCACGAACTGGACGTCGAAGCGTAGGCCGGCCTCCCACCAGGTGGACCGACGACCTGAGAAAAGACCAATGGGCTGGACATATAGCCCGTAGAACCGATGGCCGCTGAGGCAGGAAGGTTCTCGAGTGGAGACCACGAACTGGACGTCGAAGCTTCGGCCGGCCTCCCACCAGGTGGACAGACGACCTGAGAAAAGTCACAGGGAGATATTATGGTCGCACTGGATGCCTATGGGGGAGGCCTATATCCTGCAGTGGACGTCACCAGGGTGAAACGATGGTTATACATTTTAATTACCAACGTTGATGGACATCCCGCGATGTGGGAAGTACTATCAGGAAATGTTATCCTTCAACAAGTCGGCTATTTTTATTGTGACTAAGTTATCATTATAACAAGTACATGCAAATTGTGACAGCTATATTTTTATTTTATTTTATATTAATTGTGACAACTTTCTAAAGGATCGAATTCCCTGACCATACATAGCTGGTCATTAATTTTTCTTTTGTCCTTAGGTTACACAGTTTAAATTTGAAGCAAATTATAAAAAGTTACCCACTTTCTTCACTGTTCAATTTATTTTTCCGTGTAGGGTGCAAAGGGCGATTTACGTGAGCACGGGCGTTAAAGGCTGGATGGAGGGAAGTGTCCGGACATCCTTCGTAACTCATACGTGTTTCCGGCAAAAACGGACGCCGGAATAGACCGCCCCACCGCATACCGACCACTGACATACATTTATGGCCTAGTAAACAGTAATGCAACTTATTTATGTGTTTTAACTTTAAAACCGTGATATCATAATATATAGTATCACTGAGGTATGAAATGTCGGCGTGAACCTGTTTATGTGCTTATGTACGACAACAGACTAAAGAAGTTCTGACGCGAAAGAGCACGTACGCACTAGTGCAGAGTTCTATTTATAATGATGTTTTTTGTTGTCGCGACCACTTAAAATCTCTCGTGGAAACGTAGCCTACTATATACGTATACCCAGCCGCCTAATTCAGTCGCACAAGCTAGACACAACAGCCAGCAACCTTTCTTCTGTCTATATCCTCTTTATAAAACGGAAATCTCGCGGAATTAAAAAGTAGCCTATGTCCTTCCCGTGGTCTACTCTATATATGTGCCAAATATCATTAAAATTGGTTCAGTAGCTTTGGAGCCTCTTCATTGCAAACAAACAAGCAAATATATCCTCTTTATAATATTATTAAACAATATGGGGTATATTGGTTTATAAAGAAAATACAGACCCAGCAACTTACATTTCATTTCTTGCCTATCTCCTCTTCATAAAAAACAATATACCCCGAACGCACGATCAATCATCAAATAACGCCGTGTTCAGCGCAATAAGCGAATAAGCGGATATGATATTCCCGCTGAAAGAACGGTCTGATTTCATTTAGTTTGCGGCGCGTGCGGGCGGCGCGGGCGGGCGGCGCAGGGCGGATCTAATATCCTGGCCTGGCTTCCGTCGGCAGACTTCCGGGACCGATATTAAACACTCATATCTAAAATATACTCTTAAAATATCTGCATTATTATTTCCCGTGTGCTTAGAAAACAAATGTGCAACAGGAAAACATTCATATTTAGCACCGAAAACACATAACTAGTTATAATTATTGTTAGCACAATAATAAGCTTTCCTACATTATGCTACTATATCTTAAAAAACGAAAAATTCAAGAAAACAAGCATGCTAACAGGAACAATCTAAAGGATTTAAAATTCAAATGTTTTACAATACTTGAGTGAATATTGAGGATAGACCTCATTTCCAAGAAAAAGTTTCTAGCGCTAACATATTAATACAGTGCAAGCGACTGGAAGATTTGAGATCTCGATCTTATTAAGGAGGGCGCAGGTTCGATTCCGTTCACGTAGACAATTATAGGTAGAGCGGGCGGATTCACTAACCGCGGGCGAACTTTTACAATAAATCCATCGGCGGCCGACAGTTAATCAGGGACGATAAAAGCTTAATCGTAGTACCTGCGGAGCTGTTCCATTCTATTACTCCGCGAACTTGGATGGGCGGCTCTTTGATGACAAAACCTGGACGTTTGTATTATATTTACAATATATGTATTATATTGTAAATATAATACACATATTTATAATCTATGTATTATATTTTTAACGGATTTCTATGTCATAATAATTATCTGCGAGTCAAAATTCAATGTCATCCGTTCAGTTATTGATATTTCACTATACAAACTTTGGACCCACATTTCACCCCTTTAGGGGACGAATTTCTATAAAATACGTACCTACTCAATGTGTTATATTTATTACAACGGATATAAAATTTCAAGGAATACAAACTTTTAACCCTTAACCGTGAATTGTAATACACCCTGAAACATGTATTTAACTAAATGTATTTAAGAACATGAATGTCAATTTTCATCCCATTTGACTTGAATTTTGGATGCGGGCGGTATACTCATGTGGATATGGTCTCATGGTCTTTTTTATGTAGGAAAGTAAAAAAAAATAGTACTCGTATATAAAAGAATATACATACTTATTACATACATATTGTTATCGCTTATGTAACACTACCCAGCACATTTCTTATGCCGGCGTAAAAGCTACAAAACACTGGAAAATTGTATCCTCGGTTGGTTGTTTAGCAATTGTAAATAGTTCCAAGAACCGCCCAGCGAGATTTTCTCTCGACAAAGTTTGGTGTATAATGTTTTTCAAATTGTCCTCTCGCATTCTCAATGCTATACAATATTATAATAAAATTGTTATGTACACAGGTTGGTTCATTTCTCTAATGTAGACAGTAAAAAATTTACAAACAATGCTATAATCTTTTTACATAATATAATAATATCAACAACGCACTTTGTAGGTTTACCAATGGCGGCGGCGATTTTTCACCTATGCATTCACCATTTGCCCATAACAGTACTCATAGTATTCAGTAGTTCTTGTTGCTACCTCGTAATAATAATAATATTGTCTATGGACGCTTCACAGTTCACACCACGTCAATCTGGCCCCGTGCTAAGTACTCGAAGAACTTGTATTACGGGGACCAGACAACGGGAAGTATCTATATTTAATACTCTTACATTATACATTGGCGTTTTGTCGTACTGGCCACTTTGATCTCAAATAGGTATATCTTCTTTGTTTGGAATTCCAATTTCAAATTTATACCGCTATTTACTCATGAGTTTATGTTTCGAAAACCGTAGTTCATTTGTTTATTCCTCTTTTGGTTTTTTCTTTGCGTCACTCTGTTTACAAAATGGAAAACTTGAAATATCGTATTATTTTCGAGTACGAGTTCCACCGTGGCACCAGTGCTGCAGAAACGGCTCGAAGGATTAATGATGTGTATGGCGGCGGTGTCGCAAAAGAAAACACAGTGCATTTTTGGTTCCGTTTTCGTTCTGGAAATTTCGCCCTGCAGAACAAGCCCTCTGGACGGCCGGAGACCAAAGTTGATAATGAAGAATTGAAGGCTATTGTGGAAGCGGATCATCGCAAACCACGTCCGAGTTAGCTGCAGGTTGCGGTGTTAGTGATAAAACGTTAGATAAAATATTAGTGATAGTGTTTTAATCCACTTGAAGCAAATTGGGAAGGTGAAAAAGCTTGAAAGGTGGGTACCTCATCAATTAAGTGCAGCACACCGACAAACGCGCGTCGACTGCTGCGTTACATTACTCAACCGGCACAATAATGAAGGGATTTTAAATCGAATCATTACCTGTGATGAAAAGTGGATCCTGTACAATAATCGGAAACGCTCATCGCAATAGCTGAACCCTGACGAACCAGCCAAAGCATGCCCTAAACGAAAATTGACTCAAAAAAAGTTACTTGTTAGCGTTTGATGGACTAGTGCCGGTGTCGTTCACTACAGCTTTCTTAAATCTGGCCAGACGATTACTGCAAATGTCTATTGTCAGCAACTGAAATCATGATGGAAAAGCTAGCTGCTAAACAACCGAGGTTGGTCATTCGCTCTAGGCCACTGCTGCTTCAGGGCAACGCTAGACCACACACTGCACAACAGACGGCTACCAAATTAGAGGAGCTTCAATTGGAATGTCCTTCTGTACTCCCCGGACCTTGCTCCAACAGATTAACATTTTTTTTCGAAATTTGGATAACTTCTTGCATGGAAAAAAATTCAACTCCGATGGGGCAGTCCAAAGCGCCTTCAAAGATTTTATTGATTCCTGTCCGAATGGTTTTTTTTTAGTAAAGGAATCAATGAACTACCTATGAGATGGCAATAGTGCAGAGATAGCAATGGTATATACTTTGATTAAATAAATATATTATGTTTAAAACAATCGACTTTATGTTCCTCCTTTACAAAACGCCAATTTCATATGTAATGACCTAATATATATATATACATATATATATATATATATATATATATATATTAATACTATGGTATTAATATATATTAATTAAATTATTTTAATAATAATAAATTATTAATAATAATTAATATTAATAAATTAAAAATTAATATATATTTATTAGATTATACACACATTTAAACACACGTACATGACCCAGGAACGCAGAAAAACTTTTAGTTCCCTCGGCGGGATGCGAACCCGCAACCCAACACGCTCAACCACTGGGCCATAGAGGTCGTAGTATAATGCTATACCATTATTTACACGTACAACGGCCACCGGCTTATCTTAATCGACGATAATAATTGTGGAAAGTTGCATCACCCGCCTCGCAATAAGTTCCATAAAGAACGTTATCTGCGGCGCGCATTGTCGAGGAACAAAGCGGGCTCTCGTTCGCTCGCGATTCGAATTTCGAACGGAACCAGTCCAACTCCGTCTTTGTTGGACAACTATTGATGCCTGATACAACTTCCCGCGTCCCACTGAACGTAATCACATCATATTTCATCCGTCCTCCCTATTATATCACCGTGCACTGCAAATCTCTCAATGGGAATCGTAGTTACATCAATAGAATATTGTAACATACTGTAACAGACAATGTAAGAGACATAATAAAGGAAATGAGTTATCTTCGTTATATTGAATTTTGCCCTGAGCCAAACACATTCAAGTTTACAAATTTTCGCATTTAAACAAAACCTATTGGGCGTTGATAGTTATGGAACCAGGAACCCTCCTTTTTTGATTCACAATCTTTCGACAGTTATAATCTCGCACCACGTCAATCTGGTCCCGTGGCAAGTTCTCGAAGAACTTGTGTTACGCGGGGTACCAGACAACGGAAATATATTTAATACTTTTATACTATACTTATATTTAAGGTGTTTATTATATAATACACATATTTAATACACATCCATGACCCAGGAACACAGAAAACTTTTTGTCCCCTGGCGGGATTAGAACCCGCGACCTCCAGCATGAGCGCCAACGTGATAACCACTGAGCCACAGAGGTCGTATTAAAATCTTACGGTATAAAATTTACTATTTTCGGTGTCAAATATATTAATGCTCGATAATGATGTGCGCCGTGCGCCATCCCATTTTTAACCGACAATATATAATATTTTTTTTATTTTTGTAAAGTGCATTGACGACTTGACACATCCAGCGCGCGGTGCAGTGAACTGAGACGAGCGCAGCCATGGCGCAGCGCCGTGTTACACATCTCTACTTCCAAGTAGTTACAAGTAGAGATGTGTAAATATTTCTCGTAAAACATTTTTGTATAGGTACTACACGTTATTAGAGATAACAAAAATATTGATTTAAAAAAACACACGCGCAAAGTTTTCTCTTGACTAAAATATATAAATAACTAAAATTCGAATGCCCTCTAGCGGTGCTATGGGTATAAATAATTATAGGCACTTTATCTATTAGTTAACCTGAATTTAAGTAGATGGCGCTGTTTAAATAATGATATATGTCTGCGAGATAGTCGTTTTGCGTATCAGGTGTGCCAACACTTAAGAGTAAAGGACATATTTTTTATTGAAGGGGGCCGAAATACCTGCAAACTTGATAAGCCTTATATTACATCAGGCTTCTTATCTATTTCATGTGTCAACAACACGAGCTCAGGCGGTGTTATTTTAATATTTTGATTTAAGCCTCTGTATAACGCCAGTGACCTTGAGGGTCAACTCCCATACTGATTTTGTAGGCGACAAGGACGTATCGCGCCGACCGGAGAGTATTGAAATCGGAGAAAAAATCACTATAAATATTTGAGACAAAAATTGCAAAAACTGAAACGGCGTACCCCTGAGTCTTGTGTTACTTAAAATACTGAAATAATTTTCACACTCGTGTGACTTATAGAAGAAGTGAAAAAAGGTTTTAACTTTTAAAAAAAGGGTGGACTTAGCATATTTTTAAAATCAATATTTAAATTAAAAAAATGTTTTCTAAAAAGACAGTCCTCGGCTTAATATAATGCAGATTTACATATTTTTTTTCAATACGACCGTGACTGAGAAAAAATGTTTCAAAGAACTCCAATTTTCAGTTCTATCGAGCGCACAACCCCTTAAGTAATTTGTTCCAACAGAAACATCACATTCAACACAAACAACAACAACACACAGGCGCGGCGGGAGGTATTAATTAAGTATAGGCTGACCCCACGTTAGGCGTGCGCGTTCCTTCCGCGTGAGTGGCGCGAGCAGCGCCCGCATCGCTATGTTGGAGATAATGTGGGAGAGGCCTTATATTTACCGGTTTAATATAGATAACATTAATTATATTTACTAGTATTTTAAGTAGTTCAAATTTTGAAAATGTCATATTTTTTTAGTAAAACTTAGGGCAAAAGAACAAAATCAGTGTAACTGGAAACAAAATATTGGGTGAACATCAAAATAATAAGGCGGGATATATTATTTAAATTCGTCGAAAGCCGCCTTATTAATATGTGAGATCGCTACATGAAGACACTCGCGAGGACGTGATTCAATTTGCATAGTGTGATGGACGGATTACCGAACCCTTTGGCAGCCGCGAGTCCTCTGATACTGACTTACTACCGACCTCGAATATTCCCCAATAACTGGAAAGTCCCTTTATGAGCTCCCGTCTCATTTCTACTTGATTCTAGAATAATTGAATTCGTACTTTTTAAATTCGGCAAGTTCGAGTGGGATCCATGCCTACGTTTGCATTATGTATATGTATGGGGAATAGATAAATACTTGGAGAATCTGTAATTTAAACAATATTCAAGGACCCTAGTCGACCTACGCCTGCTTAAATATTAACAGAAATCATTATTTAATCACCTACATCCCTACAGATGTTTTTCAATGTCTTTATTATCAACGTATCAGTACATTAAAATTACATGGAAGTAAATAATAACATGTATCTTGACGAGAAGTTTAGACTTTAGATCACAATTTACAAGTAGAGCTTCCGTGTGTTTGCTGCCCGTATCTACTGTTAACAAAATGTTTTATGCCGACCTACTTGTAAACTTTCGAATCTCAGTATTCTCAATACAATAAAATAAACAATTTTCTTTTGTTCATACTATTATTGACCAACTATTATTTATCGTCCGAACTGTCAACGACCAACGACCGAGGCACTGAGCTGTAAGCGGAACCCCCCGATAAAAATCGGCTCCTCAACGAAACCCTCCTTGTTCTGTTACTATTTGATGAGTTTAATTCGTTTTAACCGACATCCAAAATTAAAGAGTTTATAATATAATTAATAATTTTATATTCGTCTCATGGAGTTTTTCTTTTTTTTTCTAATAGACATTCTACAACAAAAAAAAAATCAATTATTTTTCTGTCTCAACGTCTTGACATAAGCAGTGGACCATATTGTGTCCATTATATCCGTCATTTATTTTCAAGAACCTTAAATATATTTATAGGTAGAGCAATAATTTACTCAGATGCAACACAATTCTGTTTTATGTTATTTATTAGTTATTACGTTAAAAGATTAAGGTGTATTTACTTCTAATATAAATGGATACATAATTACTGACGAAGCAATTATCAGGAGCAATTTATAATGAAATGTCCCGCTTGTGCCAGTCAGGCTTACTCCACACCTCACCGGTTAGGGACAATAACATACCATTACCGCATTACTGAAAAGCCTTGTCACGTCTCATTATATTAAGTACCTGGGTAAACGAGTTTTGCTCGGAGTTCTGATATATTTAAAAAAATAAAAAGAATCACAAAACGTTTATCTGACCAGGATTCAAACCCACCACTTCATTTCGTAAAATGTCCAATGTATGTTTTATGTAGACAATTTTTTATTCTTTGGAGCTGATTTTATAAAGATTTTATCGCCAAAAAGTTTCAGCAAGCCCCATTTAAGAACAAGCGGAACACGGACGCGCCGCGCGCCGCGCGCCGCGCCGGGTCTAACTCGCTAACTTATGTATTATTATATATTTATATAATTGCATAAAGCTTCTTAGTTCCTATACGTAGGTGCATTTTTTATTTAAATTCTTGATTTACAGTTTAACTACTTGTACTATTATGTATTCTGTGGTTTAATACAGAAGCGTTGCAAACTTACTTGCATCTATTGAGTCATTGTTGGTCATTCGGTTCTGAGTTTTACCTGTCTCGCCTACATTAAAAGCGATGTGTCATGTCACAATATGTGTTCCCCTAAATACATAATCTTACCCTTTAAACGAGACGATCTTGTATATATAATCGGTATCTCGGCAACGGCTACAAGTATTACCTTGAAATTTAGTATGCAGGGAGTTTTGGGGGAGAAAAATCGATCTAGCTAGGTCTTATTCCTTAGAAACTGCGCATTTTTAAGCAATATCTATATGTTTGGTTCTTTCGTCGTGCGACAATATATCAATAATTTCGACTCTCCTACGTCAGTCTGATCGGCACCTTAGTATGCGTACCTACGTTATAATTTTTGCATTGTTTGGAAATTCGGAATGTGGTGGGTTCGAATCCCGGTAAGATAAATGTTTTTGTGACTCCCATTATTTCTTTTTCTTTTTTATTTATTTTTAATTATTTTATCGTTGTACTAAAACTCTGAGCAAAGCTGGGTCCCGCAGGTACTCATACTTGATAAGAATTCCTGCCTTCTAACAAAAGAGTTAAGGGCATAGACGTATATATAATAGTCGAGGCATGTTAAGGCAAAAACCGTCCCCACTTAAATTGGGCCCCATTTTTGGAGTTGTTTGAGGCCATTTTGACATTTTAGGTATGGTGAAATCAAGATGGCTGACATATGAGGTATGGTGAAGACGAGATGGCGTAACTTTTTCTTGTATAGAGATTTGTTCTGTCAAATGTAGTACCTACGTGATAGTCTATCTTTAGTTTCGAAATCTTTGGTTAAGGGCGTCACAGACGGCGAAGATATTATGACGCCTGGATATATTTCACATTACAGTACGTAATATGTAAAGTAGGTAAACTGTACAGCAAGTGATATTTTATCTTAACATAATATATAGTAAATTCGCCGTCTGTGATGCCCCTACGCCTACCTATCGGTCGAAGTTTTGAAAATCTACTACATATTCTGAGTACATAATATTATATAGAATATAAACTAGTACTTACCTGCGATGTAGCCCGGCAATGTGCAGGTAATGCGGGGTCACGCGCGTTAGACCACTCAGCAACAAACCCTCTCGACCGGCAGATGACCCGCGTAGAATGTTCTGGAATGTAAACAAATGTTTGAGATTATCTTTGGTTTCCATTGGAACATGCAATGGAATGTTAGTATTATTTTACTTACTACGAAATACTATTCTTTAAGGCTGGGATATGATGCAGATACGGCAGGCCCGGAAAAATTCAGAACATTGTAAATAGAACTCTGCACTAATACAATAGATTGAAAAATCGATGGGTCGAGTATTGGGCTGTCATATATTTTATTGACATTTGATGATTTGACTCGACCTCAGAGTAATAACTGACTCGACACTTGTGTGTTCGATTTTCAGCTCTATTTTTCTAGCGCAGAGTTTATTTTAAAATGCATTGAATTTTTTTCAGCCCTCCTCGATTCCGTATCATATTTAGGCTTGAATTTTTTTAACTTTTTGAGAATAATACGTAAAAAGCTCTGGTATAGACTTGAATTGCTAACCCTTTTTTTATACGGTGTACAACCTCATAAACGTAGTGTATTGCATTATCTTTGGCTTAAACATAACGAGTTTGTCCGTTACCAGGCCATTAAATCTTAAAAAAAAAACTAGGCTGTCTACAGACATAGGCTGGGACTATATGAACCGGAATCCGGAAGGCCGTAGAAAATTCAGAACGCGTAAAATAGAAATCTGCGCTTATACAATAGAGCTGAAAATCGAACACACAAGTGTTGAGTCAAAATATGTCAATGTCATATATGACAGCTCGACACTCGACACTTCCAGTTTCAACTTTATTGTTTCAGCACAGAGTTCTATTTTCAATGCTCTGAATTTTCCCCTTCCTGGGTGACTTTATGTTCCGCCTGGATAAGAAAATGGTAGGTTAAATTGTATTAACAATAGAATATATACACAGAGGTATTTTGTGTCAAAGCTCAAGTATTTAAATCATTTCATTCATCAATTAACAAACCAATATGTCAGAACCGCAATCAGGGGGTCGATTTTGCTAATATATATTAAATCCTGCATTACTACAGGGGATCTAAAACGCCATACTCACCGTCCAGCCTGCAATCAAACGGTTTGACTCAAACCTTACGTGTTTGATGCAACTGTTGATCGGTTTGTTCGGTTTGTCAAACGGCACAACGGTTGTTTAGTTTCACTGTCACTTCACTGTCAAACAAAACAAAAGTATGTAATTCCATCAAACGAGCTTCAAACCCGTAAATGTTTGACAAACCGTTCAAACTAGCTTTGTAATAAACGATCAAATTGGTATGACTCAAACCAAAATTTACGTATTTGAGTCGAACCGTTCGATCATCTCGGGGGCTCTTTAGGCCGCCGCGCCGCGGACTTGTACAAAGAAATAGGCGTATCAATTGGTCTTAAATAAATAATCACGAACATGGGAGAAGGGAGCAAGTGCGGGACATTAACAAGGGTCCGCTCCAATTTTCGTCCTGTCTACGTTGATATATCGAAGGCCGATGCGAGTCCAACGTCCGCCCGCCCCCGCCCCCGCCCCCTCAAGCACTGATGGCTGAGGCTCGTTATTTTTAACTGACTTCCAAAAAAGGAGGTGGTTATGCATTCAGCTATATATATTGTATGGTCAACGACAATTCTGCCGTCTGTGGACCGATTTTCAAAATTATATTTTTGATGTAAAGGGTTTAATCCCAAGTTGGTCCCGTTTTCACCAAAGCGGTGACCTGATGATGGAATCCATGAGGAATCGAAGGAACTCCTCGAAATTTATATGGACATTATTATGGTGATTTCGACTTTTCCTGAAGTATTTCAAGCATATTATGCTACCAAAAAGTAAGCTTTTACACCAACTACCAAGGTATACCCTGGATCCAAAAGTACTCAACAGAACTCCTGAGTCATCCCACTTACAGTAATCACCACCATCTTCACAAAAAACACCAACATATTATTATGACGACATACGTACTCACTACTCATCAGAGTTTTGTGCACCGATATCAATGTGTTTATAATAATATAAGTAGTTAATAAATTTAACTAAAAAGAGAAAAAATATTATTTTTAAACAAAAAATTAAAACCGTCTTCCAAAATAAAAATGCACAAAAAAGTATGAAATAAAACTTATTTTCTAAATAATTCCCATTTTAAATTCGGCTAAAATTTTAACTACATATTTCTCTACTCAAAGTACCAGAAAATTTGAACGTGAGTTCGATAAAATATAATAGCATATTGTTTAAACTGGTACCGACTTCAACATTGGATTGAGTAGAGAAATAGTTAAATTTTATCCGCATTTAAAATGGGAATTATTTAGAAAATAAGTTTTATTTTATACTTTTTTGTGCATTTTTATTTTGGAAGTCGGTTTTAATATTTTGTTTAAAAATAATAATACCATGAAATAGTGATTCAGCACAATGAAACAAATTCTTTAAAAAAAATTTAATTTCATAAATACGAAGAACGAGAGAGATAACATGATATTTAACCCAGGGTTAATCTTAACCCAGATCTGCGCAAGTGGGCCTTAGAAATTTTGTAAATTGTAATTTTTGACTCTTCCGACTCAAACGGTTGCCGACTTCTGGTCTAGTCCGATCTACCATACCTAGCTTACTACCTGATGACGAGTTTTGAAAATAATTTACAAATTCTATAAGGGTGTATGATGGATAAATAGTGCTTGGATAATGACATCTCTACCAGTATCGGCCAAATAGTGGCAGTCGTTTATCCAAAGACAGCATTAATTGCCCGCGGCTTCACCCGCCTGAAATTAGGTTTTAAACTTTCATCCCCTATTGTACCCACCTAGGGGCTGAAATTTAGAAAATGCTGTAATACGTAATTCATTATAATTTCCGTACTCAATTCATACAAAACATCATGCAAATATATCCAAAGAATAAAAAGTTTCATACAAACTTTTATCACCTATTTTACCCCCTTGGGGGTTGAATTTTGAAAAATCCTTTCTTAGTGGAGCCCTACGTCATAATATGAGAAACACGTGTGCAAAATTTCAAATTTCTACCTGTGCGTTGATATAACAGTCAAAATCTTTAAACGACTTCACAAAAAACAAAGTTGCAACCTTATCAAGACGCAGGAGATACTTTACTATAACAACCTCCCTTACAAAAAGCTAAACAACCGAATAAGATTTTAGTTCAGTCTTCATAGTTGAAGTGAGCTTAAGCGGGTATACAGAGACGGCGAGAGTGAAAACGTATTTCTTCCCGGATAAAACGAATAGATAGAGCTCTTTAATATAAACGAAGCAGACTTTAGTACTGTCGAAAAATGCAACGCTGGCGGTCGCCGGTCGGATACACACTGAATTTTTTATTTAGCGCAAGATTCGTTACTTCACGCTGTAAAATACTTCATTATTATTGTCTAAACAAAGTTTAGTTAAAACTTTAACAATTTTACAATATTTACACCTAATATTAACGTAACGGAGATGAGATAATAATAAAAAAACTAAGGCAAACGAGCAGATCCATCACCTGATGATAAGTGACTACCATCATTCGTTACGACGCGACGACGGAAGTTAAACTTTTAATCCAAAAAATCGTAAACGACGCATCATTAAAATCCATGATCTATCTATGTCTACATTCTAAATTGTATCTAAGGATCCATGACACACTTTGATGCTTAGTGCCTACTTTTAAATTTTTTTGCAGTAACGTAGTCAACTCACTTGCTATGTATGTATGCCGGGCACCTGCAATAGAAAGTCTTTCTTTTATTGGTGAGAGCGAATAAGAGCGTTTTCACATTACGCGATACCATAATATACGTATAAATTGAAAAATTTAACTGTGACCTGTCTTTGTCATTAAATGACATATCGGTGCGATGTCGGTACTCGGATTTGTTAATAGGAATAATATGCTCTTATTATGCCGACGACAACGAAGACTTGAGAGCGTCTTCCGGTCCGATGTCGGCTATCGTGTTATTTGTATCGCGTAATGTGAAAGTACTCTTCACACGAGTGGTATGGAAAGTCGAGGGAAAGAATATACAGGCTACAATGAGGGTTTTCAAATTCGTGACATCTGACAGCTTTTTGACACGACAAGGACCGTCGGGCTCCCGAGCGCCGCCTGGTGATAGAAAATGAATCGAAAATGTTATTGACCGTTTTTGATACCTCTTACGCCACCAGATGACGCTTGTTTTGCGTTGGGTATGGCCCCCTAACGGCAGAAAAAATATCAAACATTTTTTCATTATTTTTTCTGTACGATGCACCGATTTAGAAGCGATCATAGAAGAAAATGGCTGGATGGTCAGGATGGCTCTTTTGCTGTGGACATTAAAAAAATCAGGATTATCAAAGTCACCTCTAAAACCTAAAAATTTCAAGGTAAAGTGTGTTTCATCAAATAAACACACCGGAACACATATTTAGCGGAACACAAAAAAAAGGTCCATAATTAAAAAAATATGGTTTTATTTTAAAATCTACTTACTACACTTCTTTTGTTATTTAAAGTTTCATTTGTTTTACTTAAAATGAGATCACATTAAGAACAGATTTTGCGAGTAAAGGCTGTTTGTGAAAAATGGTACATTTTTTAACTTTTCATGTAACCGGGAAAAGTGAAAATTAATATTAAAATAACAATTAATTAAATTAGAAAAATGGTGATTTATATTGCGTATTTCCTCCACGTGTTCTTATTAAAGTTTCTACCCGTCTAGGCATACTGAGAATGATGTTATCGATGGTCTCCTGGGATAATCTCCGCCATTCCTCAACTACGGCCGGCGATTCGCAGTTCACCCACGTTGGCAGGAGCTGGAATTCTGGACTTAACTTTTCTTTTCAGCAAGTCCCAAACGTGGTCTACTGGGTTCATATCCGGTGATCTCGCCTGCCACTCCATAACAGTGATATTCATATCATTAAGATAAGCTTGAGTTACCCGAGCGGTATGCGGCCGAGCATTATCCTGCATAAAAACAAAATCGTCACCGATATATGGGGCAAACGGTACGACATTTTCTTCTAAAACATTTCTGATATAGCGATCTGCAGTCAGACTCCCTCTGTCAATCACTACCAAGTCTGTGCGAGCTCCCAAATAAATGCCCGCCCAAACCATTATTGATCCACCACCGTATGCAACTGTAGTTTCAAAATTTGTCTGAATGTATCGTTCTCCTTTGCGTCTGTATATTCTTTGCCTGCCGTCAATTTGATTTAAGAGAATTCTGCACTCATCACTAAACAATACCTTACTCCATTGGTCCGCGTTCCAAAGTCGATGTTCCTGAGCAAAAGTTAACCTGTTTCTACGATGATTTACCTCGAGCCTTGGAGCCTTGGCGGGCACAAATGAACCCAAACCAGCTTCTTCGAACCTTCTTCGTACCGTACGCTCACTTACGGTTACACCCCGCACTGCTTCTAACTCATGTCGGGCTTGGACGGCCGTCAAACGGGGGTTCCTACGGACACGAAGCCGAATGAAACGATCATCCCTACTCGAAGTGCGTCTTTTTCTGCCTTGTCCTGCTCTTCTCACATAAGTACCGGTCTCCCTGAACCGTTGGATACTGCAATGGATCGTTGAAACTCGTCGACGAAGATCTCTGGATATCACTCTGTAGGTTTGACCATTTCTTCGCATTTCGAGTGCCCTGGCAATCTCCGTTGGGGCTAAGTCAGGCAAAATTCAGTCCTCAACTCCAAAAAGATACGCGATTAAAAAAAACTAACAAAAAACAGTATTTCAATGAAATTTTAAATCAAACTCAGAAGGAAGAAATACCTACTCGAAGTTCGCTCCTTCGCCGTTATGTTGGTAATAGTGTTGTCCAGTGTTGCAACATTGCATACTTAATCTTACCTATAATATTCAGGGAAAAGCATTTAAATTTTTAATTACTACTTTGATTTATTAAAATTGCTAACAAATATAAAAATATCAGGTATAATGATTAATAATAATTATTCTATACTGTTATTAAGAAGAAGGGTTTGTTTACTTCGAAACGACTGGATCAATTTTGATAAAATTTGGTGCAGTTATAGAGTAAACCACGGGGAAGGAAATAGGCTACTTTTTATCGCGGTAAAATGTACGGTTCCCGCGTGATACTGTATTTACGCAGGTAGAACCGCAGGCAAAAGCTTTCATACAAACTATATAACATCTCAAAAGTTTTTTTTAATTGACAGGAGAGTAATAAAATATACTAAATAATTTTAGTAACATTTTATTAAGTAAAAGTATTTATGAAGCTGTCCTTACTTAACACATAGGTTTTGAATAATTATGCTCATCTAATTTTCTTATACCCAGAATGCTCTCATCATCTTCAGATAAAACTATGGGTTTGCTCATCAAAGGCTGGGCCCTCAGCGTAATATTTTTCTTCAATTTTTATTATGTGAACACATATCTTTTTCCATTCTTCTTCTGTTATAGAGTAAAATGCTTCCTCTGTTATTTGCACAGTTTTATTAGATTCTTGGTACAAATTTTTTTCAGCAGTTCGCCTTTTTAAAAGACTCTATATGAGCTCTATCGGATTAAGCTCGAAGTGGTAAGTGCCACTTCATGGCTATGCTCTTCTAATATAAGATCAGCTTCACAAGCTGGTAGCTCTTTGTACTCTTTAATAATTTCATATAGTTGAATAAGTTCAACTATATGAAATTATTAAAGAGTACAAAGAGCTACGATAAAGGGTCTTTCGTCTTTGCCGATAATGGTAAGCCATTATCGGCAAAGACGAAAGACCCTTTATCGTTATCCAATTTTGCATTTATATTTTAGTACTTCTCATTGTAGGTGCTTTTATCTACTTTAACTCTATGGTAGGAGGCATTGTCCATGACCACAATTGAATGTGGTGGCAGATTACCTTAGGCAGATGGCAGATTAGGTACCTATGAGGTTTTTTGTAAGCCATTTTTGAAATTTTCTTTTATTCATGTCGTCGTGACAGTCGGCGTTTTTCAACAGCGATTTAAATATTAATCGTGCGTTCGGTATAAATCCCATAGGTGGTGACCTGCATTGACGATAATCCACCTTGGACCTTTGTAGTCAGACGATAATACGCCTTCTTCTGTTTCACTTTGCCAACATTTTCCAGCGCAATATGTTGAATGCATGTATGTCTCATCCAAATAGACAACTGGTTGCTGCTCTCCAAGTCACTTTTTTCGCAATTCTTCCAGATACCGATACCGCCATGCGACAATGTCATGTCTCTCCATCAGTACCTTCCTTTTGGATTTACATTTCTTAAAGAAAAAACCCCATGTCTTTAATAATTGTCCACAAAGTAGTACGGCTTCCTTGAAAATCAATTTCACTTCCCATTTCATGGCATAACTTTGTGAGGGTAGTTATAGTAAATGGCCTTTCTTACGGCATAAAATTCGTGAATTTTATGCCTTATGGCACACTGTTCAAAGTCATCCAGTTTGACTCTTTTAGGTTGAGGACCATTTTTACGTGGTGTTGTCACCTTTGTCGACGTGCTGGCTGCTACCTCACCTTCTTTTTGGAAACTGGGCTGTGATTTTCGAGACGGTTTTCTCGGATATACCTGAAAAATGATTTTGTTTAATACACAAAACAATAAAAGACGCTGTACACCTGTATTGCTCTAACAATTAATATAATATATAATAAGAATAAACTTAGATTCTGACACAATGAACGAGTAAGTTATTACCTGCAGCTGGTAACCCTATTTAACTGACCTGTTAAAGCGGCAACACGAACTTGAAACATCTAAACGGAATTATCGGCGACTCATTACGTTTTTCACGTTCACAAAAGTCCTTCACCTAAAGGTGATTTCTTCACCACCATTCTTTTTTCACCACTTTTCAACGTTTTGGCCATGACTAACATATTTTAAGCGGTCAGAAAACAAAGTAAAATCACTAAAAGCAGCAAAAGTGTCTTCGCGTGTTTATATCTTTGACAGACAGTGGTGCCAATCTTACGGCAAAGAGTCCCCCAGAAACCTAGAAAAGAAAACCCATATAAATTTTAATGAAAATAAATGTCCGCCATCTTAAAATTTTTAAATGAATTTCTTTCATATTGAGTATTCCTAAAAACCTTGAAAACGACACACATGTAAATTTTACAAAGAAATAAATATTCGCCATCTCGGAAATTCAAAATTGATGGCTTTTTTATATTTTAAAATCGATCTAATTTTGTATTCGTAACATTATTTCGTATTTTTTCCCATACATTTGGGGAGAAAACCGCTAAGGTGGCAACACTGTCGTCTGAAAGAACGTAATCCGTTGTCATGTAGTCAGCTCCATACAACAGGGATGTTGCCTACTGTGGAATATAACATTTTTATAAATTAAATTTTAAAATTGTTGATTATAGATACATAAATCTAAAAGAAATAGGTATTTTCATTGACGCGATTAAAAATTATAAGCAAATAAAAAATATTGCCCATCTCATTCTCGCAAAACTATTTGTTATGTCACAAGTTGCAACCACCTTACATTTTGTAATGACAAATGTTTGGCGGATGCACCTCGTGACGTCACAGGCCGATATATCGCTCTCTTTCATATTGTAAATTAAAATTGTTGGTATCTTCGTTATTTTTAAGATATACGAAAATAGGTTTAAGATTGTTTATTAACATGTTGTCTAACATCGAATTGACGACAAAAAAATTTTTGGCAACATGCCTACTGCATACAATATTGATAAGCTCCGCCCCTTTCGCCGAATAAAATCCGACCGGGTACCCGGCGAGAACCAGAACGTGTACCGGTTGCTTCCGGGTAAATTTCCGACCCGGATGGACCCGGCAGCAATGTAGTCGTGTATCGACAAAAAATACATATGATTGTTTGACAGACTGATTGGTACCGGAACCGTTTCCTCCCCGGAGCTGAGGATTTAGATGCCGTATAGTCCCAGCCGTAACGTCAACGGGACGTCAACGAGAACGAGATTATTAATTCTGGTCGAGATTAGATTGACGGGACGGGCGTGCGGTGGACAGACAGCTATAATAAATGTATGTATCGCTACTTCGGCGCCGTCATGTCTTTTTCGTTGACGTCCCGTTGACGGTGGCGGTGGACAATATTTTTTGAAGTCGGTATAAAAAAAACTAAACTATCATCACTCCATCTCTTATTGCTTACTTCATATCACACCCTCTTCTGACTCTAGCGCCATTATGGCCAGTTTTGGAAGTAAAGGATGTTTTTAGTGGTTAACTTTGAAATGGAATAAAACAAAGATGATTTTTTAAATTTATTAAAATAATTTAATTAATTGATATGAAATTTACTTTATTTGAAAGATTCTGTCATTATAATATAAATATGACTTCTGGCATATGACCGGCTGGCTCGGACGTAGTCTAATCTAGAGGTCCAATTTTCGATGACTTTTTCCAACATTTGTGGCCGTATATCGGCAATAACGCGGCGAATGTTGTCCAAGAGGTCAATCGTTTCGGGCTTATCGGCGTAGACTAGCGACTTCACATATCCCCACAGAAAATAGTCTAGCGGCGTTATATCGCACGATCTTGGAGACCAATTCACGGGTCCGAAGCGTGAAACTATGCGGTTACCAAACGTTTCCTTCAATAAGTAAATAGTTGCACGAGCTGTGCCACTATTGACTGTGATGTTGCGCCGACTTGTTGAAACCACAGCTCCTGCACATCATGGTTGTTTAATTGATGAACGAAAAAGTCAGTAATCATGGCTCTATAGCCGCCACCATTGTCTGTAACGTTTTGGCCAGCATCGTTTTTAAAGAAGTACAGACCAATTATTATACCAGCCCATAAAGCACACCAAACAGTCAGTTTTTCTGGATGTAACGAAGTCTCAACATACACTTGAGGATTATCATCACTTCAAATATGGCAGTTTTGTTTATACGTATCCATTCAACCAAAAGTGTGCTTCATCGCTAAACAAAATTCGCTTATGAAAATCGGGATCAACGGCAATCTTGTTTTGGGCGCATTTACCGGATCTACGCCTTGCTAGGTCGTGTGGCAAGTTCAGGTCCAGGAACGCCTGAGCGTGGACGTCCAGAGAGGGATTCTCTAACGCAGTTGGCCCTTTTGGGATAACAAATTAGATTTCAACTGCGGCATCAGTTGGGTTTGATGAAGGGTTGATGCCGCAGTTAAAATCTAATTTGTTAGGTAATTTTTTAGGGTAGGGGGATTGGGCCTCCGGTAAACTCACTCACTCGGCGAAACACAGCGCAAACGCTGTTTCACGCCGGTTTTCTGTGAGGCCGTGGAATACCACGAATGGGCCGGCTCGACCGGAGAAATATCTCCGGCCCATTCGTGCTGAAGTATGGCTCTTGACATTAAATTAAATTTTCTGTTTCAGACATATTTTGCGTCAGTATTAAAACAACAACAAAAACGGATTTATCCTCTGAATAAATAAAAAAGCGGTGACAGAAATTATTTGTCAAATTATTTAATTTACAGTCTGTGCACAATCTTAATATAAGTACGTGTGTCTCTATTGTATAGAAATAAATGGAAAATTGAGCGTTCTTTTCTTAATTCTGCCAGTTTGATGTTTATGTTCAGCTTCCTGATTATGAACGCATTCTATAAGTTCGAACTGACATATTATTGTGAATCTGATAGGTTATGCGCGTGTGTGGGCTATGCGTGTTTTGTATGGAAACTTTGCCTTTGACCTGAATTTGACGTTATAAAAGAATGTCAAATAAAGAACATCTGTGGCGGAGTTTTGCCGGGGAGTTCAATGGGTGACGTTGTGGAATTTGTAAAGTTTCATAAATTTGTGTTATCTCGGTTTCTTAATGTGTAATATTGGTAGAATATTAACTATTAAATATTCGTTAACGTGTACAAGTGTGGGCAAGTGGTACAACTTCTAAAAACGTGCTATTTTGTATTTTCCGCCAAAAATCCCTAGGAAGTTTCAGTAAAGCGCTACCACTTTACTGAATCGACTGACATGACTCATTGACTGTACTGACTATTTATTTGGACTTTGACTAGACTTTAGACTTGACGATATAGGAATACAGTGTTGAAAATTGAAACGAAAGTTCTATTTCCCGCCTTTTTTACTTGACACTGGCAAATGGTTTGAAGATAAGTCGACGCCATATATTAAAAACAAAAAAAAACATCTGTGGCCAGGATTTAGCTTTTCTGCCAGAGAGAGAGATCTTCCTTTCCTCTATCCATACTTAGCGGCAACACTCAACCTAGTTTTTTTTCGATCGAATACGAGTTTGACAAGTTCACTCGAGTAACTCGAGTAAAAATAGGGCTCTAAAGTCGAGTCGCATTACTTCTCTATATATACTGTCAACTGTATTGTCTATGGCATACAGTACCGATATCGACCAAATCGAGAGCTCCTCTATCGCGATAACTCGCACGCCGCTAGTCTCTGCTACCGCGCGCGAGCAACCTCACTCATCAGCGAGTGAGGAAGGGGTCGGACCCCTCAGCAGGAGAGACCCGCGTCTCCCCTGTCAAAATAATAGCTTCTAATCCGTAGCTGTCCCCAATATCCGGTTTGAACATCACCCGGGTGATGTTAGGGAGGGTCAAACCCTCCCATCGTCTACCACCAAACAAACTAGCCACCAGGCTAGTTATAGTCCGACTTAGCTACAGCGGTCTTAACCCGACCCTTAGCATAGACCCGTTCGAAAAAAAAAAAAAAAAAAAAAAAAAATATCTATGGCATAAGGCATTACAGGTCCAACGTCACTTGTGTTTTTAATTAAATTTTTTATTTTTTGCTTGAAAAGAGTTTGGAGTTTTTATTTTTTGTACTGAACGATGATTGATATTAGAAAAATAGTACTTATTATCTTATTTTATATTAAAATACAATGAATCTCTTTGTTTAAAAACTTTATTAACATTTAAGAAAATGGAAGATCTGCCTTGTTTAATAACTTGTAAGCCGTTGAAAGCTGAGTTTACAAATTTAAAGAAAATTCGTCTTACATCAACAGAAGTAACTACCTTATACCTTATGTAACTTCCTATACATAAATTTTTACTTAAAAAATGATCCCTTGTTTACTATTATCTTCTACTTTCTACATAAAGTAGAATCAAACATACGTCCTGATAAGATGGTCTACAAAATAGAGGTGGCAGATTATGAATTTCTAATCAGTGTGGTTAGTGTTTCTTTATAAATGGTTTTTCAATCGGGACGCTTGAAGTGTGACAGCAAATAGCGGCTAAGTTAATAGCTATAGACCATTTGAAAAGATACACGCTTCAACAACGTGTAGAAATTGTTAAAATTTATAATCCATATGATTGTGCTATTCACCTAACGTTCAGTCATTGTTAAAGAAATTGTGGCAGACGATGGATGGTATGGATCTCAGAAACATGAGGTACCAATAGAATGGTGCTATTTACCATACAGCACGCAAAAAAATAAATTCATTGAACATTTGTCATCTTGCATGATGGTCTGGGTCACGAATGTTATGATTTAAGATGGCTCGATTTCTTTCTCAGGGGCTATGAAACCTATAGACAAACTACAGTCAATTATTACTGCCCTAAAATCCAACATAACCCGGATTCTTAGTGAAATATAACCCCTTTTTAAGAGATAATGCTGTCAAAAATTCACGAAAAGTCTAAAAGAGGAGTTCAGGCACCCGTGCTGAAATTATTTTTCTGGGGAGCTGAAATTATTTCATGTACCTACATAATGTCATTGAATATTCTTTACAATATTTTTAAAACCATGGATATATCACTTTATTTATGGCTTGAGTGCTCTTTATGAAAAACCCTTTATATTAGCGTTAAAAACAAATTAATGGTATAGTCCATAACTTATTGCCTGATAATTTCTAGTAAAGGTTATTGTTATTATTTTGTAGACTCATTTCTCTCAGTTTTATCATGCGTTCATGACCTTGAATATTGGCTTACAAATTACAATATATTTGGAATAGTACTACATTACAATAATGAGATTTTCTTTTGTCCTATTTCCAGTTTACTTTAGGAAGATCTCTCAGTAACAGTGCTGTTATACCATTTATTGCCATTTCAAGAAATCACTGTAAGATAGAAAATGTAGATGATGTATGGATAATTCACGACCTTAGCTCCTTAGGTATCGAAATAAATGGTGTCACATTAGGCAAGGGAAAGAGCAAAAAACTTGAAAATGGTGACATAATAAGCATGGAACCCTCGAAGGAGTTTGTATACAAATTTGTGCATGAAGAAATTCCATCAGATTATCCAAGGAAAAGGAAAAAGTTGTTGCCAGAAGTGGACATGATAAATGATATGAAAATAAAATTTGAACAATCACAAGATTATGCCATGAAAAATTTAGAAGTTCAAATTCAGAATGCAAAACATATTCAAACAACTAATATCCTTCTAAAGGAGCAACTGGAGTCCAATATGAGGAAGAAAATTAGTCAAGTTGAAGAGAAGTTTGCAGTTCAAATTGAAAATTTGAAAGGCGAGAAATTTGAAGTTGAACAACAAAAGGCACATTTGGAAAAGGAAAAAAATTTTGAACTGGCCGAGTTAAAAAATGACATGGGAGGCAGAATAGAAGAACTCATGGTAAATTGTTCTTTTAAATATTTTAATCCTTTCCAAACCTTTTCTCTGATTAACAAATTATTCAATGGTTTACATATTACTACCATTAACAAATTTTTCCAATGCATTGCTATGAATGTTTTTTTTTTCTTTACTTCAGGAGCAAATAGAAAAACATAATCAAATAGAGACAGAGCTACTGTCAGAAAATAAACAACTCAAGGAAAAATTATTGAAGGAGAGAGAAGAGTTTTTGGCTGAATTAAATAGGGAGAACAGTTCAAAGCAAGATTTATTAAACAAGTTAGATATAAAGATTAAAGAACAGGAAGAGAGATTACAAGAAAAACAGGAGGTTGAACATAAATTAAGGCTAGAAACAGAACAACTACGGGAAGCTAAAGAAAAGGTAAATTAATAAATTATTTTCAACTCGGTTGGATTGGAATCTATTAGCAATAGGGTTAGGCTCAACTTACACCGGCGCAGAGTCGAGTGACGCGACGACATGTTTTTCATCATTCATGATCATAATATCCATCTTCTTTCCATTAATAAAGTACAAATTTGTATTATGAAAATGTGGCGACAAACGTAGACGCACGCCACAAACGTAGACACGCGTCGGCACGCAACGTTGCGCGCTACCATATTTCCATAATACTAATTTATACCTTATTAACGAAAAAAATAGAGATGAGTATTATGATATTCCTATGTGAAAAACATGACATGTCGCGTTGCTTCGACTCTGCGCCAGAATGAGTGGAGCCTTATTGTAATGGAAGTCACATTTTCATAACTTCATTTTAGGAACTAAATGAATTAGCAGAAGCCAAGCTAAGGAGGGAAGACGAGTTGATGGGTCAACTGAATGAACTGCGACAAAATCTCACAGAACAAATGTTCAAAACAGAGCAGGAGAAGCAACAAGCGGAACAACAGCTAAACGAGCAGATTGAACAGATGAAGAAAATTAACGAGGAGGAGAAAATGAGAGTAGAACAACTCGTTAGTATGCATTTGTTACTTGTAACTACAGTACACCCATGCTAATCCAGAGCACCTTGTACATGACACGCCTGTGGCTACAATGATTGACTAGTTACCACCTATGATTTGTCGAATTACAAGGTACTTTGTAATTCGACTTCGAAAAACAAGGCAGTGTTCGACTTTGTGATTCCATAGTCGAACACTGCCTTGCAAAAGGTTTGTGGATTATTGTGGGTCGACTGTATGTAACCTACAAACTACTGAGTGCCAATTTCACTAAAAGCCTGTTAAAGTTAATTGTTGATTAAATATCACGGGAGCATTCAAGTATTACATAACGCAATTTGAGGTGGAGGAGGTAGTCTTGTAAAACGTTACAATGGTAGGGGGGTTCGAACTACGCGTTACATAACATTTATTTTTTCTACCTAAATGAAAAAGGGAGTAACTTGGTCGGTTTATTTCTTGAAATTATTATGACTTAGATAAATTTGTCACTTGGGTGTTACATAACATTTCAAAGGGTCTAAAATATCCGAAAATTATGTTACATAATACTTGTTATGTTATGTTATGGTTAAGTTATGTTATCATGTTATCATGATCTGTTAATATGCCTCCTATGTTATCATCTTTCTTCGTACTAGTGCAAAATAAGGCATGATATTTTGAGAAACGATTAGCACTAGCAGGTGCTGCTAAAACTGCTACTAAACCTGCTAACCTGACTTCTTACTACAGGACAGTAGAGAACAATGCATGTTGAATATTAATTATGGCTTGATTCCAACTGTTAACAGTATGTGTAGCATGACCAATATAGAAATGCGTTTTTCTACACAAGAATTTACATAATTATAATAATACAGTAGACAAAACTACAGATTTTTTCTATGGTGGCCATACTGTGTGTCCAACTGCTTGTCTGCTGCTCAACTGCTGCTGCATTATGTTAATACACACTTTACATTAATTTTCTGAGATAGTAACTACTAAACATTAAATTTTCTGACTGTATGTATTGATTACTATCATTAATCTATTTATGTCACTTTGCAGATGAAAGAGAGGGCGGAAATGCAAAAACTGTTGAATGAAGCCCCACAAAAGTCACAACAACAACTGGAGGAATTACAGGTACTTATTTATCACTTATTGCTATTTTCTTTTACGCAGTTGCTATTTTATTTTGCACAGATGTATATGATCATCTATTAATTTTTTGTACAGGTAAGCGTCATGGTATACCGAATTATTAATGTACAAGTTGCGTCTAGTGACAACACTTATACAAGTTAAGTGGAAAACCCCACCTCTTACTGTCATAGGCCCATTTTTTGTAGGAAAAGTTGATGCATATTCGTATATCTGGAGACATTGATTTATGAATATGCATCAACACATCGATATGGTGTTCAGACAACCCAAGATTATATACATCTCCACTTGATACCTGAGGTTTTTTTATTTATTTATTGAATTACACCAACAGTACACACATAACTTATATACTATTGTTAAACAATATAAAACATTTAATTTTGATTAGAAGGCTAATTCTCGTAATCAAATAAGTTCGCAGTATGGCTTCAGTCTCATGTAAAGCGGTCGCATTCGCACATGCGTCATTGTGCGTGTGCGAGTGTGACAGAATATAGTGAGACTGGAGCCGTGCTGCGAATTGAACATTTTTTATTACGAGACTTAGTCTTCTGAACAAAGTATAGATCTGAAGAGAGAAATGATCAGTGTTGTTTGGGTATATTCCAGTCCCGCGTGGCGGCGCGCGAGGTGGAGCTGGCGGCGCTGGCGGCGGAGCGAATCCAGCAGCAGGCCGACCAGTCCGGCGAGGTCATCAAATCGCTGCAGGAACAGCTCGAAAAGGTTTGGGTATATTCCAGTGGCGTGGCGGCGGCGCGCGAGATATAACTGGCGGCGGAGCGGATCCAGCAGCTGGCGATTGCGATACAGCTATTTGTTTACATAATTTCGCTCACTAGCTCACTCATAAAACTTTCGTGAAAACGCTAATACAAAAGTCGTACCAAACTGTGACGTCACGATTAAGATGAACATATTTGTAAATATCTCCGAATTTTTAAGCTCATACTCACCATTATTAATGTTTTTGTGTATGGTCTAAGTAAAGTAATGATGTATTTTTACGTTTATCAAGTAGTTGTACCTCAATATTTCTAAGTATAAAACTAAATATTTCACATGTAGTTGTCTTCCCAATTCTTTTATTTATTTATATATACTTTATTTGCGCATAAACCTACAGATTATCAAAAAATGAACTAAATGGTTTACCGCTCAAAGCTGTTTCTTCCAGACAATATAATAAGTACATCGGGTTTGTCGGCGATCGTACGTGATTTTTTTTTTTTATTCTTACAGTAAAAATTATTTATACATTACTGTTTTTCGTTTTATTAAAAGTAATTCTAGAAAGACATAATTTAAAAAGATTCTATGTCACAAAGCACCTTCTTTCACAATACTTTGAAACAATTTTTATTTTATTAAATTATTAAACACCATGTTGCCCGCGGCTTCGTACGTGCAAAAGAAAATTCCACAGGAACAGCCGCGATAAAAAAGTAGCCTATGTCGATCACAATCGGTGCAGTGGTTACGGAGCCTATTCAATGAAAACAAACAAACAAATCTTCTCTCTTTATAATATTTGTATAGATAATCTTAAAAGTTGGCTAATAATTTGCAGTCACCTAAATACTTTTCTCGAATCTGAATTTAGGTTAAGAACCAGCTGCAGAGTGTGGAAAACGAAAAAAAATATCTGGAAACGACCGCCTCCACGAGCAAGGACGAGGACATTGCCAGTGCCTCCACCGCCCTGGTGGACTTCGGGGAGATGATGGAGAGTGAGCTGCAGTGCAGCATATGCGCGGAGCTGTTCGTGGCGGCCACCACGCTCAGCTGCTCGCACACCTTCTGCAAGTACTGTATCACTAAGTGGACGAAGAAGAAGAATGATTGTCCTGTGTGCAGGTAACTTATTTGTGGAATGGGGGATATTCATAGAACAGAAAATTTACTTTGTTATGTTAATTACAACAATGTTCAACGGTCAACGTTTTTAATTTATCTTTTTCTAGCAAGACGATATTAGTAAGAAGATTCTGTGCAAGTCGTGTAATGTGACATCACGTTTAACATTATTATAATAGACATCACATTACCAATCCAATGAATTTTTTAAATTTCCAAATGAATTTTACCAAGCTTTTTTTGGAAAGTCAACAAAAGTCTTTTAGCAAAAAGATGGAAAATTGATATTTTAAAAGTAATACAATAGTAATAAATTTTACACACATCGAATCATCGAAGCCCTCACTGTTTAGGTCTAATCAGGTCCCATCTAATAGCTACAATTCCTTTGTTAAAATGTTTCAGGACGCCTATAACCTCAAAGTGCAGGAGTTTGGTCTTGGACTCATTCATAGAGAAGGCCGTACAAAATCTCACTGAAGACATGAAAAAGAAAAGAGAAGAATTGCTCAAATGCCGAGAAGGTAAATATTAGACACTGTTATTTTAAATTCGATAAAGAATGATAAGAAGATCTTACTTTATAATAGTATAAGCAAGCTTTTGCTGAAACATTATTAGCTAATGTTAGCCATGTTGTACAATAATATAGCTTTGTATAAAATATTTGTCAGACAGAAATTATAAAGCCAAAATACATTGATCTACAAAATATAATGAACCTTTAAAATTCAATCTCTGAACTGGACAGCTTTATAAAAATTTAATATTTGTTACATAATTATTGTTTAATTAAACATAATTTTTTTCGTTTTTTATTCAAAATAAAATACTTATAAAGCTGTTTTGTTTACAGAACTTGAATCACAACTCGCTAACGAAAACAAGAGACCACTAACTACTAGGTATGATTTATGAATAATGTTAACGCAACAGCACCTTGTTATATATGTATCTTACTCTGTATTATAGATTAATTTGACATTATCATTGTTAAATTCAAATCAAATATAAAATGCGTAAGGTTGAATAATAGTTAAAGGTGGTATTACACTTATCATATGTCTTGGTCCAATCTAACTTTTAAATGTCATTAATATTTAATAAAATCTCGGATAGTTCCTGTAAATTTGATGAAGTTATCAAATTTATTTAGTCAAATCTACTATCAGGGAATCTAATTTTCCGCAACATGGCACGTTTTCTAGGGTTCCATACCCAAAGGGTGAAAATTGAACCCTATTACTATGACTCTGCTGTCCGTCCGTTCGCTAATAGGCTACTTGTATCTGTACTGTGACGTCATACTAGTACTATTTGTAATCTGTGCTATAGTCCGTAGTAGTAAAATGGCGGTGTTACGTTCCGTTTGACATTTTAACATAAATAACTTTTTAAAATGTCATGAACTATTTATTTACAGAAACGTTCCGTTTCCCTACTACATATGTGTTTAGTGTGTTTGTGTCGTCACATCCTTGCCGGGAGTTGCTTTGAGGTGTTTTCATCCGTGGAAATTATTAAACAAAAATACATAATTTAACAACTTTATTTATCAATCTTAAGTGTCTAATTTATGATATCGCTAGAATATGTTTTCCTAAGCTAAGTACTAAAGGAAATACTCCTTCAATGTTTGAAATTAAATATGTGTCAAGTAGCCTACTGTGATAGTTAAACAGTTGAATTTTTTACATATGATGAATACATTTATTTTTGTATTTGTTGTTTTAAAACAACAAAAGCTAAAAACAGAATATTATAAATAGATGCATAGATTCACCCGATGACTTCTCTCTCTCTCTCGGTGACCTATCTCTCTCTCCCTCGCAGCGGAGGAGACGGCTGGGATGCGCAATCCGACAGCGGCAGCGGCTCGGAGGTCGACGACCTCATCGAGGAGGAGGAGCTCGAGGAGGAACACGACTACGGCGACCCCTTCGACGACCCAGAGGAGTATTTCTCGTCGTGAGTACTAAGAAGCCGTTGATTAATTACGTAAGAGGAGAGGGGGGAGAGAAAATCTCTACATGCCGTTACCTTGATGGGGAGTAAAATCGACATTATGTAATTAAGTCGCCCCTAATAAGTAGAAGTCGCCTAATGGCAAGCGATTACTGAGTTGAGTTAGATGAGTTCTTGCCGAACTTCTGAAACTGAGAAACAAGCCGGAATGATTTTTGGATCAAAAGCTTTTTTAAATGTTACAACACTTAGTTTATAAATGTTACAACGCTACCGCTACAAAATTTTCATACACTTTGAGTTGCCACGACTAAACGCTAATAGGGACGCGTCGCGTCGCACTGTGATCCCGATTTAATAAAACATGGACATTGATGCTAGACGCACAAAATTTAATTGATGGTTAACATTAGGATAACTATTAAGACAGTAAAATATTATCTAACCATGAATATTTCTTGGTAAAATAAAAATTACTTTTTTTATATGGAAGAAATTACTTTTAAGTTAATTTCTTGAAATTCTTAAAAGTTGTCAAGATGGTGATCAAGCGATCACACATGTCATGTTAGAAAACGAGTGATTCTGAGTATTTCATGCGATGATTTTCTTACCTCTGCTTACTTTTGAGTTATTGCGGGTTGAAAAATCGTTTATATATATATATAAACGATTGCTAAAACGGTGGCTAAAATACGCGAACTATACACAGTATTTTTTATACAAATCCACTCCATCAATTGTTGATCAGATTCAAATGGGCCAATCAGTGGCTACCTTTTTTACGATTGGTTGTATTCTATTGTGCGCTGTTGCCACTTCGCTACAAAAATCGCGTAACATCTTGTTAGTTAAACTGCTGTGTTCGGAAGACCTATGTATCATGTATGTATATACTATAACAACCTAAATGTGAGGTTGATTGTAGGTAGGTACTTTAATCTTACTACAAAAAGGTATTGTGTCGTCATATAGATAATATTATGTTAATAATAAAGTGGATCAAAAATCAAAATACCTTTCACAACCATAAATATTTTTATTCATTTAAATGCCATCAATAATCATATCTCTTATGAGGAGTGTGAAGCTGTAAATTTTTATTTTTACCAAATGTCATTCATACTTATTTCCAATAGAAATAAGTACGATCCCAATGTCTACGCCAATGCTGCGGGTTTGATTTCTAAGCTTTAGAATTTGAATCGTATTAGTACTATGTTTGAACATCATTTGGTAAAATCAAAATCATTTGGTAAATTATCTTCTAAAACTAACATAATTCGAAAACGTATAATCTTACACAATCTTAATTCAAAAAGGGAGGTACATTAAATTACACAGCCCATATTGCTCGAGTGAGACTATGCTACTTATCACTATACAACATTTCAATAAGTCTTGCTCTGCCATCGAAATGCAGTCACAAAACGATACGATTGCTGTAAATAGGTACTCTTTCACCTCTCTCGCGCGAAGAGAGGGTTTTTGTTACTTGAAAAGGTGAGCAATATCGGTTCTTGCTCACTGTTGTGACTTTTTCTTGCGCACCCAAAGACAGTGAGGAAAAATCACTTTTCCTCACGCGCGCAAAAACAATGAGCGAGAACGGATTTTGCTCAGTTATTTTATTGGTTTATTCCAAAAACGGTGATCAACGAACAAACCGTTTCTGGATATACTTAAGCTTTCATTTTGCACTATTTTTAACATAGGTACCTAAAATTAAAACAATAGTTTCGCTTAAATTAAGCTTTCTACGAGGGCTGATTGATAAGTTTCCGAAACGACAAAGAAAAACTTCAAAAATCTATTTAAAATAAATTTATTTCTCAACGTAGTTTCCTTCTACCTCGATGCATTTAGTCCAGCGCTTCTCCAATGCCGTTACACCAGTTTGATAAAATGTTTTCTCCAACCCCTCAAAATACTCATCCACGGCAACAATGACTTCTTTATTTGATGAAAATCTCTGGCCACCTAACCATGTCTTCAGGTTTGGGAATAAGTGGAAGTCGCACGGGGCCAGATCCGGGGAATAGGGTGGATGCGGTAGCAATTCGAACCGCAATTCATGGAGTTTGGCGACTGCAACCATTGACGTGTGTGCAGGCGCGTTGTCATGGTGGAACAAAATTTTTTTCTTGGCCAAATGTGGTCGTTTCTTCTGGATTTCTTCATTTAATTTTTGCAGCAAGCTTGCGTAGTACTCTCTATTTATTGTTTTTCCTTTTTGCAGATAATCCACTAAAATAATCCCTCGAGCATCCCAAAAAACAGTCGCCATCACTTTGCCGGCCGACAAAACCGTTTTTGCTTTCTTCGTCGCAGGTTTTCCGCTCTCAGTCCACTGCTTAGATTGTTCTTTTGTCTCGGGAGTATAATGATGTATCCAGGTTTCATCGACTGTTACATAACGCCGCAAAAACTCATTAGGATCTCGGTTAAACAGCGCCAAACACTCCGATGAATCGTCCACTCGACGTTGCTTTTGGTCTACAGTGAGCAAACGCGGCACCCATCGTGCGCAAAGCTTTTTCATTCCCAAATGTTGGTGCAAAATATTAAAAACGCGTTCAGATGAAATGCTCACCATCTCTGCTATCTCTCGCAACTTTAAGCGCCGATCATTCAATACAATTTTGTGATTTTTTTTGATCATGTCCGGATTCGTGACTTCATTTGGACGGCCAGACCTGTGGGCGTCTTTGCAGCTCTGTCTTCCACGTTTAAAATCAGTTACCCAGGTGGGAATTGTACTCAATGCAGGAGCAGAATTACCTAAAACACTGTCTAGCTTGGTTTTAATCTGGGTTGCTGTTTTCTCTTTTAAAACGTAAAACTTTATCACCGCACGAATTTCGTTTCTTTCCATTGTTAAGAAAATTTACGACAGAGAAAGTTCTACGTCCTCTCAAACAAATTCCATCAGTTCGATTAAATTCAAATTTGGCGTTCTATTTTGGCGTTCTATTTTCAAAAAGATGCCAGAATATAATGTAATATTCCTTTTTTGCGTTTAATTTTTTTAAGTTCGTCGTTCCGGCCAGTTATCAATCAGCCCAGGTAATTTGAAGTACGCATTATTTGTAATTTAAAATAAAAATCACAGATTAGTAAATAGTAACTTCCTATGAAAACTTTGGTTTTTGTTTTAGGTTAGTTAGTAGGTAACTAACTTGTCCTTTTCAATAACATACTTATTAGGCATTGGAAATGACGAAACATCACAAAATTAATATCTATAATAAATTGTTCAGAAGTGGCTATGTTATTTTCGATGCATACTTTGTTCTAGAAAATTTTGATGGAGGTAGGTAAAGCCTTTCACTCGAGACGTGATACGCGACATAAAAATTAAATTGAAAAAAAAACCCGCGATACAAATAATCCTAAAAAACAAATGACCTAACGCGTATTTGAGAGATGTACACATACTAAAAGTATAGACCTTAGTCTATACTTTTAGTATGTGTACATCTCTCTCATCTCTCATAGTAGTAGGTATGTTAAGTATAAGTAGATAAACATTTGAATAGCAGGAAAGTTTTTATGTAAGTTAAGTTTTAGGTTAAAGTGTAGGTACTTTAAGGGTTAGTTTTGATTAGTTATTTGTCAGATTTAGATATAGACGTAGCTTATAGCTTGATTATAACTATAGGATTATTTATATTTTTTTCTTATAAATGTTATTGATTTGCGTATTTATCTGCATCCAGGTCCTTCTAGATAGCACAGGGGCTTTTTTTAATACCTCAAGGCATTTTGTTTTTCCAGGGTTCGTTTTATTTTTAATATTGTCCTTAAAATAAGTTCGTACTGTCTTTAACTCTTCATTTGTCCATCAAGTAAGAGTTTTCTTTCGCCTATGCGTTTCTACTACACTTAGTAATTCATCCGAACTAGAAGGCGATTCTTCTGAAAGATTATGTGCTTTGCGTTTTCTGGTTACTTTATAATTTTTGACTCCATCAATCTTTGGATTTATATCCTTTTCATCACTATTTTCACTTGGCGAATCGCCCGGCTTTGAATTCAAATTTACGATTGCTATCATTTGGTTTTCTTCGTCATCATTACTTTCAGCATTGTGCAAATGAATTATCTCAGAATATGTTTCCAGTTTGTGATTATGTATCTTACTTTTGTGTGGAACGCCTTGAAACTGCCCCTTAACATTTCTCACTATTCCATTTGCCTGAGATACTCCATTTCGATCATGAAATTTAGAAAAAATTTGTGCTGTATCGGAGATTTTTTTCTGTCTCAGTTCACACAGTTTGTCTTCTACTAGATTTTCGCTAGGATGTCGTTCTTCAATTCCAATTTTCGCATTTTCTACAGTTTCATCTGTATCTTCCAAATCATTTTTTTCTTGCATCTCTTCACCAACTTGGTCATTTTCAAATGTTTTCTCATTTTCTTCTTTTTCTAGCAGGATTCGTTCATCTTGGCTTATATTCATCACATGTGTTGATTCTTGTTGTTTTGTCTGTTTTATAAAATAATTTTCTAGCTCTATAGATTTCGATGTCACAGTTTCCGGCTTTTTATTAATATATTTATCTTAACCCTTTTCCAAGTCCAATTCTATAATTTTCCTTTTTTATTTTTTTCAAATTCCATTTGAAATGATCCAATTATTGCCTTTTGGATCACTTTTAAGGATCACTATGTTAACAAAAGTATCCTCAGTGTAAAAAAAAGACGGTTAAAAGATCAACAATTACCGTGACAGTTGTTGACGAGCGACGAGTCTTTACGTCGCATTTAAGCATAGCGTCGTAAGGTGGAGAATTCATATATAGCAGAATTAGCACTATAAGCTAAAAACTGCCTAAGTAATAGGCGAGTAAAAGTGGATCAACAATTAATGCGGATTTCAGCCTGATCAACAATGGCTGAAAGGAGGACTATATATATATACAGGGTGACCTGAAATTCGATACATTCCTTTGAAAGACAGAAAGTAGACCTCATTTACAGTAATATTTTTCATGGCATCCCCTATCCGAAAGTTGATATTTACAAAGTAATTGAAATTTCAAAAAAAAATTCTTTATTTTCGACTTTTTGACTTTGACATGACGTATTTTTAAAAATGTTTGTCTTTTTAGTGATTTTTTTATGTATTTTAACCGTCAATGAGTCAAATATTATTTTTAAGGAATAAATAGGGACAAACTAAGCGAGAATTTTTCATTATGAGACATGAAACAGAATTTTCTTTTAAGAAAAATGCACATTTTTCTTAAAAACAGGTGATTTTCTAAAAAAATGTATGATACAATGCGTATAAATATTCTAAATAACTTCCTTATCTCATTAGCTTTCCAAAAAGGTGCAAATGTCTACATAAAAATTGTTGTAGTAAACATATTAGAAGTAAAATGAAATAATGTCTAAATCGATTTATTTGCGATAAGGTTAAAATAAAAGGAAAAACTTGAATTTAATTACGTTTATTGTGTTTAAAAAACATCAATGTTTAATTAAATTTAATAATAAATATTCTACTTTAGGTCTTGTTCAAAATGTGAACCTCTGTTTCTGATACAGGCCCGTAGTCTCCTCCGTACCTCTGTTTTGATTATTCTGGTAGTAAGACTAGTTTTGATTTCTTCTGCTGCATTTCTTATGCGGCTTCTGAGCTCCTCTACAGTAGTTATGGGTGTAGTATACACCAAAGCCTTCATATGACCCCAAAGATAAAAATCACACGGGGTCAAATCGGGACACCGTGCTGGCCAAGGAATTGGCCCGCCTCGACCTATCCAGCGATGTGGGTAAGTTTGGTCTAGCCACTGGCGTACGCCGAGGCGGAAGTGGGCCGGGCAACCATCATGCTGGAAAATCATATTACGACGAGTTGCTATTGGCACATCTTCCATTAAACCAGTAATCTCCTCTCTTAGGAAATGTTCGTACATTTCACCATTTAAATTTTGAGGCAAAAAATGAGGTCCAACTAAATTATTATTAATTATACCCATCCAGACATTTAGACTGAATCTGGTTTGATGGGCCCTTTCTTATTTCATCCTGGGGTTTTCTCCTTTTGGTGCCCAGTAATGTGTGTTGTGGAAATTGTTTATCCCGTCACGGTCAAATTTCGATTCATCCGTCCACAATATTCTTGAGAAGAAATTGCGATCCTCCATGTCTACATTTATCATAAAACGGCAGAATTCCATTCTTCTAACCGGGTCTCCCTCATCCAACGCTTGGACAGGTGTGTAGTGAAATGGATGTAGACGCGCTGTGTGTACTGTAAACCACACCTTCCATTGACTCAACCCAAGTCTTCTAGCTGCCGCTCTTGTAGAAATAGAAGGATCATTTTGAAAAAGCGTTAAAATTTCTTCTTCTTCTTCTGGAGCATACAAACGAGGTCTGCCTGAATCGCCACGTCTTCTATCAACACGGCCGCTTTCCCGAATTCGTCGAAATGTTGTTGAAAACACTCTAACGTTTGGCACTCGTCGATTCGGAAAACGTTCAACGTATGTTCTTCGTGCAGCAGCAGCATTACCATTACAAAGTCCGTAACAAAACAAGATGTCAGCGTATTCATCGTACTCAAAAGCAGCCATCGCGATACAAAAAAATCACAAGTAGAAGTAAGGGTGTAGTTTAAAGCAACAATACGTCCGTACACGGCAATAGTTGACTTAAAACTAATATTAGCTACTAAATTTGCTCTCTAAGCCAGTCGGTAACTCATTGACAAAGGGCCGCGACGACAGTAGCCGAAACATCCCGAAGTTTGAACAAAGGAAACAATTGAAAGAAAAGGTCGCCTCAGGTAGAGTAATTCTTGAGATAACGTTACCTGATGATTGTTTTGTCTTTGTTTATTACATGTTCATATTTTTATATACATATTTGTACCTTTTTTGGAAGCTTTTGAGGTAAGAAAGTTATTTAAGGTATTTGTACGCATTGTATCATACATTTTTTTAAGAAAATCACCTGTTTTTAAGAAAAATGTGCATTTTTCTTAAAAGAAAATTCTGTTTCATGTCTCATAATGAAAATTTCTCGCTTAGTTTGTCCCTATTTATTCCTTAAAAATAGTATTTGACTCATTGACGGTTAAAATACATAAAAAAATTACTAAAAAGACAAACTTTTTTAAAAATACGTCATGTCAAAGTCAAAAAGTCGAAAATAAAGAAAAATTTTTTGAAATTTCAATAACTTTGTAAATATCAACTTTCGGATAGGGGATGCCATGAAAAATATTACTGTAAATGAGGTCTACTTTCTGTCTTTCAAAGGAATGTATCGAATTTCAGGTCACCTGTATATATACGAGGGCGGCACTGAAAATTTCGGGAATCAAGGAAGTGACGCAACATTACTATTTAAAAATGTATTTATTGCTTTTCGAAGTATTCTCCGCGAAATTTGACAAATTTTTTCCATACGATGGAACCAATCATTGAAGCAACCATTCCATTCGGAAGTTGGGGTCTCCAAAATGGCCGTTTTGTAGGCGTCCACAGCTTCGTCAGGTGATGAAAATCTCTGACCACGCAATTTATTCTTTATTTTAGGGAAAGTATAGAAATCATTAGGGCTTAGGTCGGGGCTGTACGGCGGATGGTCTAATAATTCTATGATTTCTTGCAACACTCCGTGAACGAACAATTTTTGTTGGCTTTAACTCATTTTCGAACACCCAAACTCGTGACTGGTTTTTTGTTTCGGGTTCGTACGCGTATATCCAGGATTCGTCACCTGATACGATGTTGTATACAGCATTTGAGGATCCTGCGTGGAATCTTTCGAGAGTTCTGACGCACCAAGTAACGCGAGCCGCTTTTTGCTCTTCACAGAGCAAATGCGGTATCCATCAGGAAAACAACTTTTTTACACCTAATTGTTCATGCAAGATTATTTGTATTTGACTCATGCCAATGTCTAAAGTTGCCTGAATTTCGCGGTATGTCACATGTCGATCTTCCTCAATCAGCTTACGCACAACATCAACGTTTTCTTGGGTGACTGCAGTTTTTGGACGACCTTGACGGGGATCATCACTGAGCTTGACACGTCAACGTTGAAATTCAGCAAACCAGCGATAAATTGTGGTTTTGGATGGGGCTTCATCACCAAATGCAGAAATCATCCGGTCAACACACTGTTTTTGTGTTAAACCACTTCGAAAGTCATAATAAATCATCGCTCTAGAATTTTCTCGAGTCAATTCCATTTTCTCAACGACTAAACAAGTTTGACAAGACCTTGTGACATGACCGAGAATCTTTTTTTAAATAAATAAACGGTATTCGATTTTTAAAACCAAGGAGTTTTAAATTAAAAAGATTTTAATATGACAGGAGCAGTGGAAATATTCCATTCCCGATACTTTTAATGCAGCCCTATATATATATATATATATATATATATATATATATATATATACACACACACATATACATATTATAGTAACTGAAATGCTTACAATGTTTGAAAATTTTAAATTTAATAATAGTTTTTGAGATTAATTCGCAGAAATACAAACTCAACGCAGCGGGGTAGCTTCATTTATCAGTAGTAGTTTAGTACACTAGAAACAAATTTCACATAATGCCAGCGCCTCTGGGAATAATTGTTTTTGCGATCTGTTAGACAACACTCCACAGTTGTCTTTTTAAAAAAGTTTTACTATACAAACTGAAATAGTAATGAAATAGAAAAACGAAATAGTTATTATAGAAACAACTGCCGCGGTCGGGAGATGGAAACGGAGTCTCCAATGGTCTGGGACTTAGGATATAGGATGACAGAAGAAATGCAGCATCAGCAGATGGGAAAGCTAGGTTGACCATATTAGCATACAGGAGCGGGATTTAACAGATCGAACAAATTTTGGTTTAATATTAGTTGTTTATTATGTCCAAATTAGTTTGAACTTTATCGATTTTTCTTGTGTGGGCCAGTCTTAACGTTCCGGAAATCTTGATTTCGGGCTTCGGATGCTTCTTCGGAAAGCATGCCTATGGGAATAAATGAGAAACTTTCACAAATGTCTGCACCATGAAGCATATTATGTATAAGTTAATATATTATAAAAGATATAGTATTGCTATTTCTCTGCAATATTCCCTAAAAATGCTAGTATCAATGAGTTGCCCAGATGAAATAGCTTATGAGATAACTGCAAACCTTTTGATTAAATCAGGGTGAATGCCAGTTATTTCAGCAGATAGTTCAGAATTCGTGAAAAACCTTCGTGCTATATTACCGTCGTTGGTGGTGCCAAATCCCTGTTTAATTATATCAATTAACAAACCAGTTCCTTCCCGGAATTATTCTTGGGTAATTTTTTTTTTGTTATTCTTTTAACAATTTGACATCACTTCGAGCTGCCCACTTTTTAAAGTATAAGTTGTAGGAAATATGTAAAATACATTCCATGTATCTTATCCACATATGAAGAGAGGACAAACCATATTTGTACATATCTCTGATAGGTTGTTTGGACACAAAGTCCAAGTCATTCATTTTACTCGGTGGAGTACCACATATTTTACAAACCGCTGCAGAAGAAGTATTAGAAATCACAGTGGATATTTATTTTCGCATCAATCATTAGTCATATACAAATCATGATGTATCTCAAGATTTTCTACAATTATCGGGACAAGATTGCAGATTTCTTCATTTATGGAAGCATTTTCCTTCTGGGTCAAATTATTTGTTGATCATCAATTTGTTGAAGATGGAGCAGGATTCTGCCATAAGATACTACCACTATCTTCTACCAAACGAAGCGGAACCAAACTGATCATAAACAGACTGTGACTTTTGTTTAAAGTTACTATTAGATGACCCATCAAACCCCCATTTGCTTATAAATTTTAATGACTTTGTGGTTGCAGAATCAAGCTGAAATCCCAGTATTTTTATTAAACATAATATTTATGTACATGTTTATATATTATCCAGTCCATTTTTATCCTACTTTTATTTTATTTTTTTATGGTTCTTCTCATGTTTCAAGCTAATAAGTTAGAAAAACAAAATATTTTTCAACCCGCAATAACTCAAAAGTACGCAGAGATAAGTAAAAAGTATATTCACATGAAATACTCAGAATCACTTGTTTTCTAACATGTGTGATCGCCATCTTGACAACTTTAAGAATTTCTAGAAATTAACAGAAATATAATTTCTTGAATACAAAAAAAGTATTTTTTTACCAAGAAATAGTCTAGGTAGGATAATAATATTTTTTTGTCTTATTAGTTATCCTAGTGTTAACCATCAATTAAATTTTCGTGCCTCTAGCATCAATGTTCATGTTTTACTAAATCGGGACCACTGTGCGACGCTCTGCTGCTGCCTAGGGCGGTCTTACCTTTATGAGGCTTTTCTATTGACAATATTTTTCTACTTTGTTTTTTTTTTTTTTTCAGAGATTCCTATTATAACTTATCCGACAGTGGACCTGACGAATTCGACTTCTTTTAATGCTCCGCTCCGGCAAATTGAGGTAATTAAATTTTTTATTGACAAACATTTAATATTAATGAAAAGGTATTATCCCTAGGAAACTGCGCAACATGAAATTGGCGTTTTGTAAAGGAGGAACATAAAGTCGATTTTTTTTAAACATAATATATTTATTTAATCAAAATACATACCATTGCTATCTATACACTTTTGCCATCTCATAGGTAGTTCATTTATTCCTTCACTAAAAAACCATTCGGACAGGAGTCAATAGGACCTTTGAAGGCTCTTTGGACAGCCCCATCGGAGTTGAATTTTTTCCCTTGCAAGAAGTTATCCGTGCATTGTGCATTGCATTGTGCAAGGTGTCCTGGTAAGTTGAAATCACCTGCTATATGCACTGTTTTTCAGTGGCTGCTTTATTAATAGTATTAAATAGCACTTCGTCTGAACTAGATAGACTGTTTGACGGTGGTCATATACATGCTAACAAAAAATCAATTTCTCCATATTGAATATCAAGCCAAAGTCCCTCCACGCTGTCATTGTGATATTGGTTGTTTATTTTGGATACAAGGACGATATTGTTACCTGATGTGCGATATATGTCACAACGCCACCCCCCTTTTCTGTCATTTCTGTCTAAGCGGTAGAATGTGTAACCTGTTATATTTATTAGACTATTAGCAATTCCAGAGTTAATTTGCCGTTAACTATGCCAAGTTCGTGTATAATAAGCTTAATTCTGAAATAGCCACTGTAGATAGTTATTTGTAGGGGGGGGGGGGGGGGGGGGGGGGGTCCAGCGCTGGTAATTCTTGGTATTTTATTAATATATTTAATGGTTAAGTTTGACTCACCGTTATCAGTTCCGGCAGCCAATTCTTCCCGTAGTTTTTTACGTTGATCTCGCTGATATGGTGTCATATCAGACTGTACTTTTATTGTTTTAGACAGCTTACCTTTGTTTTTCAATATATTTATTGCGTTTTGTTTATTGATTAGTACTACTTTCAATGGGCGTGACTTGCCATTATTTGCTCCAGGTTTACCAAGACGGATTGTTGCTACAATTTCAGGTTTTGATATAGGCGACTCTTTCGATCTTCAATCTCGTTAATCACTGCATTCAAGTTAACAGTACATGCCCCTTGTTCTTTCAACCCTTGGACCTGTTGCTGGAGTTCAGTAACAAGCTTACGCAGTTGTGGAATCTACCTTAGACCTTCCTCACATTCTCCGCACAGGTACGACAGTTTAGGGTTTTGAAGGCTAATCACTCGCATTTCTGTTGCGGTCAGACCGGAGCACTTGACACATATAACCCTATTACAGCTCTTGCATAATATTTTCGAACTCTTATCATCTTGAACTTGGAGGTAAGACTTAAAGCACTGAGCCATTTTAGTGTCGGAGCCAGGTCCGGGGAGTACGGTGGATGTCTTAGACATTCCAATTGAAGCTCCTCTAATTTAGTCATCTGTTGTGCAGTGTGTGGTCTAATGTTGTCCCGAAGCAACAGTGGCCTAGAGCGAATGACTAACCTCGGTTGTTTTCCAGCTAGCTTTTCCATCATGATTTGCACTTGCTGGCAATAGACATCTGCCGTAATCGTCTGGCCAGATTTAAGAAAGCTTTAGTGAACGACACCGGCACTAGTCCATCAAACGCTAACAAGCAACTTTTTTTGAGTCAATTTTCGCTTGGAGCAGGCTTTGGCTGGTTCGCCAGGGTTCAGCCATTGCGATGAGCGTTTCCGATTATTGTACAGGATCCACTTTTCATCACAGGTAATGATTCGATTTAAAATCCCTTCATTATTGTGCCGGTTGAGTAATGTAACGCAGCAGTCGACGCGCGTTTGTCGGTGTGCTGTACTTAATTGATGAGGTTCCCATCATTCAAGCTTTTTCACCTTCCCAATTTGCTTCAAGTGGATTAAAACAGTTTTATCACTAACACTGCAGCCTGCAGCTAACTCGGACGTGATTTGCGATGAATCCACTTCCACAATAGCCTTCAATTCTTAATTATCAACTTTGGTCTCCGGCCGTCCACGGGCTTGTTCTGCAGGTCGAAATTTCTAGTACGAAAAGTGAACCAAAAACGCACTGTGTTTTCTTTTGCGACACTGCCGCCATACACATCATTAATCCTTCGAGTCGTTTCTGCAGCACTGGTGTGATACATAGTGGAACTCGTACTCGAAAATAATACGATATTTCAAGTTTTCCATTTTGTAAATAGAGTGACGCAAAGAAAAAACCAAAAGAGGAAAAAACAAATGAATTACGGGTTTTGAAACACAAATGCATGAGTAAAAAGCTGTATAAATTTGAAATTGGAATTCCTAAACAAAGAACATACATTTGAGATCAAAGTGTCCAGTAAAGACCTTATATGTCTTTTCTTTCGTCGTGCAACAATATATCAATAATTTCGACACTTATGTTAGTCAGATTGGCAGTCAGTATGCGTATGTATAATTTTTGCTTTGTTCGAAAATTCGGAATGTGGTGGGTTCGAATCCCGGTAAGATAAATATTTTTGTGGTTCTTTTTATTTTTTAACCAACTGCCAAGAAGGGTATTGTTAAATTTATCAAAACTCCGCAAAGCTCGTTTACCCAGGTAGTGTGTTTAATATTCGTAAATTAACAACAGAACAGGGAATCTCTTACGATGCAAAGCGAGACAGAATGTGTGACTAAAAGTCAGTAACTTGTCAGTCAGTAATATTGTTGGTGTAGGCTACTTACCTACTTATTATAGTGTATTAACACAATTACACATTTACAATAATTTTATATTTATAATGTCAGTTGGACATATCGACAATAGTTATCGATATGACTCTCGCACTATAGTGCGGGACCGGTTCTTTGGTGTGCGCCTGCGCAGAGTGCTCGCGATACCTATAATGCACTCGTGCGCCGTGCCAGTCGATATCATACCTTGACGCGATACGTATATTGTACATTCGATTTATCGCTTTCGCTAAATAATTTTATGTTTGATAATTGTTATCGTTCCGTTTATGTACTTTAGTGATGTGCTTTACTGTGTTCGTATATAACATTCCTTCTGTTCCTTCTGACTTTTAAATCGTGTGTGTAGGACTGGTGTACTAATAAATACCGTACCTAATGTGAGTAGAACTTTTATTTCACTGACTGTGCTGTGTGCGACACCTATTTTTACTCCACACACTAAACTGGTGACCCCGTATTTGAGCGATGGAGAAGGAATTTCACGATGTACGCGCCATTCCTGCAGGCCCTGCCACGCGGCCGAACGATGCAGCTAGTGAGGGGACACAGTCGATACCCAATATCGATATTTTTAAGGTTGGAGTTCGAGTCCCTCCATTCTGGCCAGAAGAGCCAGAGATTTGGTTTGCGCAGGTGGAGAGACAGTTCGCTATTTCCGGGATTACTAATGATCTTACAAAATTTAATTACGTAATTGGCCACCTGGACGTGCAGCATTCAAGGGAGATAAAAGATATCATCATCAGCCCACCTGCAGGAAATAGATACGAGACTTTGAAACGGGAGCTGATAAAAAGGCTGATGGCGTCGAGGGAGAAGCAGATCAAGCAGCTTTTGATGCACGAGGAGCCCTCGCCCTAAGCCCTCGCAATTTTTGCGTCACCTCAAAGGCCTCGCCGGTGTCGACGTTTCTGAAGAAATTTTGAAGACCATTTTGGACTAGCCGTCTTTCGCACGGGATCCAAACTGTGCTCGCTGGCCAACCCTCTTCGTCATCCACCGAGGACCTCGCGGATTTGGCCGATCGTATTCACGAACTGGCCACCCCTATGCCAGCTGTAGCATCTACTAGCCAAGCTGTGCCTGGATCGGCATTGGACGCATTAGCCAGGGAGGTTGCCGAACTGAGGAGACAGTTACAGCGACTCTCGATGGACAGAAAAAGCCGACCACGCTCTAGATCCTCAGGACCTGCGCGCAGAGGATCAGCATCCAGGTCGAAGCGCTCCTACTCTAATTATAGACAGTTCCCGCTTTGCTGGTATCATGCCAAGTTTGCGGAGAAAGCTAGCAGATGCGTGAAACCCAGCGACTACAAGGCGGGAAATGCCAAGGGCGGTCGATAATGGCGACTGTTGACTGCCCTCATTCCACTGGTCGCCTGTTCGTGACGGACCGCGAGTCGAAGATGCAGTTTCTGGTCGATACAGGAAGCGACCTCTGTGTTTTCCCCCGGTCCCTGCTGCGTGATCGTCGTGCAAAGACTGACTATAATTTGTGTGCGGCGAAGGGTACTTGTATTTCAACTTATGGCTATGTACATTTAAATTTAGATTTTTGTTTACGTAGGGTATTTTCTTGGAGACTTGTTGTAGCTGACGTAACCAAGCCTATTATAGGCGTAGACTTTTAAATTTTTATGGTCTTATCGTAGATTGCCGAAATAAACGGTTATTAGATAGCATAACATCTATCTCAGCTATTGCTAAATTTGTAAAGGATTCCGACATAGCCTCAGTTAAAATTCTAACAGGCGAGACTCGATATCACAAAATCCTTGAGGAATTTCCCGAGCTCACCCGTCCAACTGGCATACACCGCATAATTACACACAACACTGTCCACCACATTCGCACGACACCAGGCCCGCCAGTATCTTGCACTCCACGTCGTTTAGCACCCGACAAACTTAAAATTGCCCAGCAGGAGTTCCAGGCCATGATTGCCAACGGAACAGCCCGACCTTCGCAGAGCCCCTGGGCATCCCCTCTTCATCTAGCACCCAAGAAGGATAACGGTTGGCGTCCCTGCGGTGACTATCGCATGTTAAACGCCCGCACTGTGCCTGACAGATATCCGATTAAACACATTCATGATTTTGCACATAATCTTGTTGGCTGCAAAGTTTTTAGCACCCTTGATTTATTAAAGGCGTATAACCAGATACCTGTCAGTGCTGCAGATATTCCGAAGACCGCGATCACAACTCCTTTCGGACTTTTCGAGTTCCCTTTTATGACGTTCGGACTTCGGAATGCGGGCCAAACCTTTCAATGGTTTATGGATGAGATCACCAGGGGGCTAGACTTTATCTTTGTCTATCTAGATGACATTTTAGTTTACTCACAGGATGAGCAACAGCACGAGCAGCACCTTCGCCAACTTTTCACCAGACTCAAGGAGTATGGCATGCTGGTAAACACTGCAAAGTGCGTCTTCGGTGTGCCTGAGGTAACATTTCTAGGTTACGCTATTTCGGAAGCTGGCTCCAAACCATTGGACTCCAAGGTGCAGGCGATTAACGATTTTCCTGTGGCGTGCACAGTTCGTCAACTAAAGGCATTTTTTAGGTATGCTGAACTTTTATAGGAGATTCCTTCCTCGCGCAGCTGAAGTCCAGGCTCCCTTACATGCGCTTCTTAAGGGTTCTGTTAAGGGTTCACAGCCCATCAACCTGACACAAGAGGCCCTTGAAGCCTTTAACGCATGTAAACGCAACCTAGCAGACGCAGCGTTACTTGCCCATCCTGACTGTACCGCTAAGCTCGCTTTGGTTACGGATGCATCCGACAAAGCTATCGGTGCTGTCCTGCAGCAGTTTAAGGACGGCGCATGGCAGCCACTGGCCTTCTTTTCGCGCAAGCTGAGCCCATCGCAGGTGAAATATTCGCCATATGACAGGGAGCTGCTTGCGATTTACGAGGCTATCAAATACTTTAGGCATATGCTCGAGGCCCGGCACTTCGTCATCTATACTGACCATAAGCGGATCAGTTTCGCATTCCATGAACGGAAAAAGAACTGTTCGCCTAGGCAGTATAGACATCTCGACTTTATTGCCCAGTTCACGTCCGATATCCGACACATATCTGGCAAGGATAATGTAGTTGCCGATACGCTGTCAAGAATCGAGGAACTGTGTGCGCCGGTGACCCTCGAAACCATAGCCCAAAGTCAGGCTAACAACCCTGAACTACAGCAGCTTCTAGCAGAAGGTACGTCTCTGCGTTTGGATAAGCTGACGGTACCTGGAAGTCGATTCCCTCTGTACTGCGACGTCAGTACACCGACCTCTAGACCTTTCGTACCTAAGTTTCACCGCAAGCAGGTGTTTGAAAGTCTGCATTCTCTCAGCCACCCTGGCGTCAGTGCATCTGCCAAATTGGTTGCAGAGCGCTTTGTCTGGCCAGGTATACGCCGTGACTGCCGCGAATGGGCTCGCACCTGTATAGCTTGCCAGAAAGCCAAGGTCAGCCGCCACGTAACTGCGCCCCTCGGTACATACACCTTGCCTCGAGTGCGCTTCCAGCAGATCCATATAAACCTCGTGGGTCCCTTGCCACTGTCACAAGGATTTCGCTACTGCCTTACAGCCATAGACCGATTTACGCGGTGGCCGGAAGCAGTACCGATCCAGGACATGACTGCGGAGACAGTTGCCCAAGCACTCCTGTCTACATGGATCGCTCGATTTGGTTGCCCCACTCAAATCACAACCGACCGTGGTCGGCAATTTGAGTCGGCGCTATTTCAGTACCTCTCAAAAGCCACCGGCTTTGAGCATAGGCGAACGACGGCTTACCATCCTGCATGCAATGGCATGGTGGAAAGATTCCACCGGCAACTCAAAGCTGCCATTGTTTGCCATGCAAATGACAGATGGACAGAGTCATTACCTTGGGTCCTTCTGGGCATACGAACTGCCTTTAAAGAAGATCTCCAGTGTTCTTCTGCGGAGCTGGTATATGGAGAGCCCTTAAGGCTGCCAGGCGAATTCTTCGAACCAGCAGGCGGTGGTACCACTGACACGTCTGAGTTTTCGGGTCGCCTTAGGCAGATTGCTATAAGGTTACAACCCACAGCTGCCTCCCGTCACTCTAGCCCTAAAATGTTCATTTACAAGGAGCTAGCAACCACTGATCACGTATTCCTCCGAGAAGACGCATCACGCGGTTCCCTCCAACCGGCATATTCAGGCCCCCATAAAGTTTTGTCGAGGGACGACAAAGTATTTAAAATACTTCTCAAGGGTAGAGAGGTCACGGTATCTATAGACCGTATTAAGCCGGCCTTCATACTGTCCGACCATACAGTACCTGAGCATTTACCAGATGTCCAAAAAAAATATGTTACTCGTTCTGGACGTCGAGTTAAATTTCCAGATTTTTATCGCCCTTGACAGTCTCTGGAGGGGGGGGTGGTGTAGGCTACTTACCTACTTATTATAGTGTATTAACACAATTACACATTTACAATAATTTTATATTTATGTCAGTTGGACATATCGACAATAGTTATCGATATGTCTCTCGCACTATAGTGCGGGACCGGTTCTTTGGTGTGCGCCTGCGCAGAGTGCTCGCGATACCTATAATGCACTCGTGCGCCGTGCCAGTCGATATCATACCTTGACGCGATACGTATATTGTACATTCGATTTATCGCTTTCGCTAAATAATTTTATGTTTGATAATTGTTATCGTTCCGTTTATGTACTTTAGTGCTGTGCTTTACTGTGTTCGTATATAACATTCCTTCTGTTCCTTCTGACTTTTAAATCGTGTGTGTATGACTGGTGTACTAATAAATACCGTACCTAATGTGAGTAGAACTTTTATTTCACTGACTGTACTGTGTGCGACACCTATTTTTACTCCACACACTAAATTGGTATGGGTCGTGAATTTCGTCAAGCTGGACATATTAGTATATTGTAAACGAGCGTTTTCACATTACGCGATGAAACAAATATTCTGTCTTTGTCATTTGTTCATTACTATTATATTAGTTGGATGTTTTTGGCCATTACTTATTACCATCTGGCAAAAAAAAACGATTTAAAGGGGCATATTGACCGTCTAGCCTGCAAATCCAACGTCTAGTATTTTTTTTTCCAGAGTGGCGAGCCTCTGCACCTGTTAATAGTATCGGACAACATGGATCACACACTGCTGGCCGGCGACGTCATCGCTATACAGGACATACAGCACACCTGAAATGATTGTGATCAATAGTATTGTAAATACTTATACATTGATTTATATTGTTCATTATCGAAATAAAGTTTTTCACTATTTTGTTTTTATCCAATAGCAATAGTTGTTGTTTTTGTATTGCTTCCTTAAATTTGTGTTGCGGTTCCTAAATGTAATATTGATAGAATATTAAACCATTAAATATTCGTTCACGTGCATAAGTGTGGGCAAGTGGTACAACTTCAAAAAGCGTCCTATTTTGTGTTCCATCGAAAACTTCTTTCTGCAGAGAAAAAGTCATAAGAGGCTGCTCACTTATATTAATTAAGAAGAATTTAAAAAATAAAGAACTTAAAGACATGTAAGCCTCTCTACAGAACGAACAACTGTATAGAGGTGGGACACTTTATTATTGTTAGCGTATACAGGCCTCCTTTAGGGTTATATGATTCATTTGAAAAAATAATGGAAACGTTATTAACTAAGATAAGTGTATCTAAGAAACATATTATTATTGTGTGGTGATTTTAATATTAATATTTTAGAAAGTAATTCCACCACTGTTAGATTTACTTCATTGTTAAAATCATATAACTTAAGTCATTTATTCTTTGAACCAACAAGGATCAGTGATAGCTCTGCTACATGCATTGATAACATTTTTACCAACATAGATCCATTAAATAAAGAAGTCATTAACATACTAAGCTCTGATCACTGTGGACAGCGGGCCATTTTCCCTATAGATAATAATTGCAAACAATTACATGAGGACAGAAACACATGTACACCAATAAATGTCAAATATATTGAGAAGTTTAGAGGTGAAATTATAGCTAATATTGGACATTTAGAGTATCATAGTAGCCCGGATATGTCGTTTGGTAAACTGTTTAAATTAATAAAACATAAATTTGATACTATTTTCACCCCTAAGACAGTGAGAACAAACAATAAAAGTAAATTCAACGAATGGGCAACAGCAGGTATTTTAAAAAGTAGATTAAAATTGTATGAACTTTATGATGAAAGGACAATGAATCAAAGTGAAGAAGGTTATATTCAAAAACATTTAAGCAAGTTTGCTTTGCAGCAAAATCTCTACACATTAGAAATAAAATTAAGAATTCGAAAAATAAGATTAAAACTTGGCAAATCATTTCAAATGAAACTGGAAGAGTCACCAGCCGCAACACATATTTTAAATTGAATATAGATGATTTGGCGCGTATTCAGGATTGGTCCGAGTCTAATGGTTTGGTACTTAATCCAGATAAGACCAAGTACATGGTTTTAGGTACCAAACAACAACTTAAAAAATTTACTGAAATTCCGCTCGCAATACATATTTATAATAAAATATTGAGAGAGTAAGTGAAGCTCGTAATTTGGGAGTGCTAATAGACGAGGAGCTTAAGTTTGAAAGGCATATCATAAAAACGGTAAGCCCGCTGCTTCTACCGATTAAAGGTTCTATATAATATAACAAAACTTGTTCCCGAGAAGCTGCGTAGCACTCTCTGTGAATCCCTAGTGCTCTCGAATTTAAACTACCGCCTACTAACCTACCCGCCTGCTCTCGCGATCAAAAAGGCTCGTACAAAAAAGTACAAAACGCATGTGCGAGGTACTGCTGCGACATACCGCCGCGTGCACACGTCACGCCATATATCAATAACCTACGTTGGCTAAAGATGGATGGGCGCAGGCAGGTACATTTCGCCACTCTTTTGTTCGGAGTAGTTAAACACAAAATACCATCCTACCTCTTTAACAAACTACAGTGGGCTAGTGATAACGAGCTGACTGTCACTACTAGGGGTTCGTCTTTTTTGCTTGTCACACCGTTGCATCACACATCTAGTTTTAGAGGCAGCTTCAGATATCTTGCCAGCAAAATCTGGAACAATCTTTTACCACCTCTTTGTGATCTGAAAACAATAGATAGCTTTAAGTCAAAACTTTACATTAACACACATTTACTGCGTAAACAACTCGAAGCGGAGGTGCATATCTTAGATAACTAGTACCTATATAACATCAGTTGACACATACATACATTTAAATTATATTATAATACATTTTATTTCAATTTCACATGACTTTAATTTTATAGTAATTTATTTTGTTTATTTAAATTACCTGATTATCACAATATGTTCAATATTATTAAGTCTGCAAGTATTATTTTTATTTACTCAAACACAACTGTTATTGCTTACCTGGTTTTGCAAGCTGAAATGTGGTGGTCCCTGGTTGTTTCGCTACATCATAATAATTGAATTGAATTAACTATAATTAGAATGCGCCGCCTAGCCCACTAACTACATCCTCAATACATATTATATAGTGCAGCCTACCTGGGTATGTTTCATATTACGCATTTGGGTGTTTCCGTTATAATTGTATTGGCCTAAAATAAAAATATATCTATGCCAATTTAATGGTAATAACTAATTAGTAAAGGAAATATCTATATATTGCAACGTTACTTATCGTTTATATATATGTAGGTATGTCCCATGTTGTTATTGTGTGTGACATATATGATGCTGCTAGTGTGTATCTGTCAGTCGCCTGACAATAACGAGGATCCACAGAATACCAGGGATTGCGGTATAGTTGAGTACTATGCCGCGATCGTACACCTGAGTGGAGTCCTTTTGACAGCTGTTCGCAATTGCACTACCTTATACCTGTTCTTTTTTATTTTATTTTTTATGATATGTTATTTTGCTATTGTTTGTTGTTTGTTAACATTATGTATATGTTTCTCTTTTTTTTTAATGTCCGTATTATTTCTGTTATTTGTAAACTTTTCGTGATTGTGTTTAATGTCGATTCTTTGTTGATAATGTAGTGTAGTGTGAGCGTGTTTGTTGAATAAATGTTATTATTATTATTATTATTAGATAGTAAAATAATTAAATCCGACAGTGAAGTTGCAACTGCTTTTGAGAAATTCTTTGCTGACATTCCAGTTTCAACTACCAAAAATTTGTATGCCTCTCCTGCTGATGCTGAATTACTTCTTAAAGATAATGTAAAAGAGTGTTGAAATCGAATTTAGATTTAAAGAAATAGGACCGCAAGACATTATTAAAATTTTTAATTTATTAAATATTAAGGAATACTGCAGATTTATGGGGCCTATCAATGAAAGTTTATTAATCTATAATCGATATTATCGCACCTTACTTAGCAACTATTTTTTAATGATTGTAAATAAAGTGGCGTATTTCCTGATCTAATGAAACATAGTAAAGTTTTACATCTCTGTGTAAAAAGTCCTAAGTCTGGTAGTAAGTCGGATCCATATAAATTCCGACCTATATCTATTTTACCAAAATATATGAAAAAATAATACTTACTCAGTTACTAGCACACTAATATAAATAACATTTTACATAATAAACAATTTGGTTTTACGAAGGGGCGCTCTACAACAGATTCTGGCGTTGATCTGATTAGTTATATTTTTTATGCTTGGGAAGGGTCGCAGGATGCTCTAGTTAGGAGTTTTTTGCGATCTCTCTAAGGCATTTGATTGCGTGCAGCACACAACGTTGATCAGGAAACTACGAGGGCGGCACTGAAAATTTCGGGAATCAAGGAAATGACACAAAATTACTATTTAAAAATGTATTTATTGCTTTTCGAAGTATTCTCCGCGAAATTTGACACATTTTTCCATACGATGGAACCAATCATTGAAGCAACCATTCCATTTGGAAGTTGGGGTCTCCAAAATGGCCGTTTTGTAGGCGTCCACAGCTTCTTCAGGTGATGAAAATCTCTGACCACGCAATTTATTCTTTATTTTAGGGAAAGTATAGAAATCATTAGGGCTTAGGTCGGGGCTGTACGGCGAATGGTCTAATAATTCTATGATTTCTTGCTCTAAAAACTCTTTTGTTCAGTGCGCGGTGTGAGAACTCGCATTGTCGTGATGGAGGATGATGCGGCGGTTGCAGTTCTCTTTACGGAGTTTAGAAACGACCTGTGGCAAACAAATGTTAGCATACCATTCTGCATTAACCGTTCTTTGTCCCTCAAGAGGAATAGTCGCAACATGGCCGGTTTTGGAGACAAACGTGGCCACCATTTTTTTTGCAACACTCCGTGAACGAACAATTTTTGTTGGCTTTAACTCATTTTCGAACACCCAAACTCGTGACTGGTTTTTTGTTTCGGGTTCGTACGCGTATATCCAGGATTCGTCACCTGATACGATGTTGTATACAGCATTTGAGGATCCTGCGTGGAATCTTTCGAGAGTTCTGTTCGCACCAAGTAATGCAAGCCGCTTTTTGCTCTTCACAGAGCAAATGCGGTATCCATCGGGAAAACAACTTTTTTACACCTAATTGTTCATGCAAGATTATTTGTATTTGACTCATGCCAATGTCTAAAGTTGCCTGAATTTCGCGGTATGTCACATGTCGATCTTCCTCAATCAGCTTACGCACAGCATCAACGTTTTCTTGGGTGACTGCAGTTTTTGGACGACCTTGACGGAGATCATCACTGAGCTTGACACGTCCACGTTGAAATTCAGCAAACCAGCGATAAATTGTGGTTTTGGATGGGGCTTCATCACCAAATGCAGAAATCATCCGGTCAACACACTGTCTTTGTGTTAAACCACTTCGAAAGTCATAATAAATCATCGCTCTAGAATTTTCTCGAGTCAATTCCATTTTCTCAACGACTAAACAAGTTTGACAAGACTTTGTGACAAGACCGAGAATCTTTTTTTAAATAAATAAACGGTATTTGATTTTTAAAACCAAGGAGTTTTAAAATAAAAAGATATTAATATGACAGGAACAGTGGAAATATTCCATTCCCGATACTTTTAGTGCAGCCCTTGTATGCCACTATGGAGTAAGGGGACCAGCACTCGTCCTCTTAATATCTTATTTATCAAATAGGACTCAGAGGGTTGAGATAAATGGAAAAAGATCCACAAGTACCAAGATTGAGATGGGGGTCCCACAAGGATCCATTTTGGGACCCTTTCTTTTTCTGGTATATATAAATGACCTACCATACCTTATTAATGGAAAAAACGGGATAGTCTTATTTGCCGATGACACGTCACTTACTTTTAATATTAATCGCCAAAACTCAGGCTATGACGAAGTAAATAATGCTCTCTCAAAAATAGTACACTGGTTTAGTGTTAATAATCTTTTGTTAAATAGCAAAAAAAATTAAATGTATAAAGTTCACGTTTCCAAATGTAAGGCAAACTAAAACCAATGTTCTATTGAATGGAAAAGGTATGGAACTGGTAGATACAGCTGTCTTTTTAGGTGTAACTTTAGACGCAAAACTACAGTGGGGCCCTCATATTGCTGGGTTGGCCGACAGACTCAGCTCAGCAGCATTTGCAGTAAGTAAGATAAGACAATTTTCAGACGAAAACACAGCAAGACTTGTATATTTTAGTTACTTCCACAGTATAATGTCTTATGGCATTCTACTTTGGGGAAATGCTGCCGATATAAATACTTTATATTTGTGCTGCAGAAGCGGGCAATCTACAAGCTGGCCCCCAACACGTCAATAAGAGAGAAGTTTAAAGAAACTGGAATATTAACTGTAGCTTCTCAGTATGTTCTATCAAATTTATTATATGTTAAAAAAAAATTAAACCTATTCAAAAAGAAAAGTGACAGCCACAATAGAAATACCCGAAATAAGCATAAGCTTGATGTACCAGTGACTAGACTTAGTAACGTAAAGAATTCGTTTAAGGCCAATGCATACGCCTATACAACAAGATCCCAGAAAGTGATCAAAATTTTTCAATCAATAAATTTAAAAAAGTAGTTAAAGAACGTTTGTGTGCTAAAGCCTATTATAAAGTTAATGATTTTATGAATGATAGCACACCTTGGGAATGAGGTGACCCTCTGCAAGGCTACTTCTAAATTACATATATTATTGTACTCTTGTTATGTAGTTTTAGTCATAACATTGTTGTATATGCCTTTTTTATATTTTGAAAAGAACAATTTTCCATCTTTTCGATAAAAGATGGCCCCGCGTGAGTTTCTTACGCCGGTTCTTCTCGCCGGGCTAGTTCCCGAACCGGTGGTAGGCATCATGAAGATCGACGTTCAGAAAGTGTATAAAAATACCTATTTTGAATAAAAAAATTTGACTGACTAGAAGTGTCAGTAAAACGTATACCACTTTACCGAAACGTCTGACTTGACTCATTGACTACACTGATGATTTATTTAGACTTTGGACTTGACGATTCAGAAAAACAGTGTCCAAAACTTTAATGAAAATCCTATAATGAAAATAAATCATGCTTCTTTTTATATGACTTAATTTCATATACGAATAATTCTAATTCAATTGGTTTAACTCGGCGAAATTTTACAAAACGCTGAAATAATTATTATTCTGAGCAAGGCGGAATAAAATAAAACAAAATATAACATTCGAAACAATATAATAAGAGGAAATGTATTTTGCACAGCATTAATTTTGAAACATTATTAATAATAAAAAATATATTATCTATTGAAAAAGTTAAAATGTCAACAATCCAACCGACTGAATACATTAATTCATGAAAATATGAAGTACACAATGTATTGTTTATTATTACTGATCGAATTCTTAAAATTCAGACAAAATATATTCAGAATATAAGAGTAGAATTATTATTAAGACTTTCAAAATAATTAACAAACAATTATATCTACCATCTATGAAAATTATTAAGTTGAAGTTTATTTTTTTAAGAAAAGTATATGTACCTAAGTCATCACTAAAACGATATATTAAATGTTTATATAAAGGAATATTGGACAGTATCAAGAGCGCAAGAATTTCAAATTAATCATTTTTATTATTAGAAAAGTTATTGTGACAAATTATATCATTATCATTTAGACAACATACAACTATGTATTTGCATTAAAATCAGTAGTAATGGAATATTCAAATATCACACAACAATAACCAAATGACATAGAAATAATTATAAAGAAATTTTGAGTAACATTAAATTACAATACATTTTAAACATTAGCAAAATAAGGAAAGCTCTACTACATGATTCTATTCACTTCTCAAATCACGACATCTATACAATTAAATCCACAGAATATAAATTATATCAGTATTATAAATGCTTCACAATTTAAGACGAAGAAAAAAAAACTTATGTGAAAGAAAGAAACAGAAAACCAATTCACCCGAAAATAATTTTAGATGATGTACCTAGCTGTTATTTAAAGTAATGATAGTTTAACAAAGTTTTGTAATAAAATGTCTCTTTTCATTAGATAATTAGACAAATTCAGTAGGTGTATGTCTAAAATATCAATGTCCATTTTATGTTACAATGTTATGCTCAGCTGGCCACAGTCACCATTTTTTTTTAACAAATCATTCGCTTTATGAAAATATTAAGTCGAATTTGGTGCGTACCTAATTTAAACTTAGGATGGAAAAATAATTAACACAATTTTTTAATTGCAAAAAATAAAAAGTGTGAAAACAAGTATTGATAATTATGATTGTTAATGAACATTGATGCTGACATACAAATCAATACTTCAATTAATTCTATATGTATCTAATTTTACCGTCATATCAAGTAACACATTAAGAAACTGTAGAATAGTATTAATATAATTATAACACTATTATTGCTATACTTGTATCCATATTATTAATAATATTAATTATTTTGAACATCGGTATTTCATAGGACATTTGACATGAATTATAAAAGTTGAAAAATACTGAATAGGCTACTTGACCTTGTTTTAATTTAGTTCCTAAACGCTTCATAATTGTTTCATTACACACAAAAAATAATAATATAACATTATTTTGAAACCTAAAAACCTACAAAAAAATATTTTAAAAATACACTTTTTAAAAACCGCCGAAAACACTATTCGCCGTGTTGGTTGATAGATTATTTATCTTTGCTGTGCTGTACGTCATACTAGTACTATTTGTAATCTGTGCTATAGTACGTAGTAGTAAAATGGCGGTGTTACGTTCCGTTTGACGTTTTGACATAAATATCTTTATAAAATGTCATGAACTATTTATTTACAGAAACGTTCCGTTTCACTACTACATATGTGTTTAGTGTTTGTGTCGTCACATCCTTGCCGGAAGTTACTTCGAGGTGTTTACATCAGTAGAAATTAAAAAACAAAAATACATATTTTTAATTCAACTTTATTTATCAATCTTCAAGTTTTTAATTTACGATATCGCTAGAATACGTTTTCTTTAGCCAATTACTAAAGGAAATACTCCTTCAATGTATGAAATGAAATATGAGTCAAGTAGCCTGTTCATTGGGAGTTAGAAACATTCCACAAGTACTTAGCAAAATATAATACAGTTAAAAGTATCTAAGTTCACAAAGATAATATATAGAATGAAACTATTGATTAATTATCTTAATATGATTTGTACGTGGACTTAAAATTTTAATTTAAAATCAACATGAATTACATATTTGGTGTAGCTATCAAACTAACTACATAACTTAGTAGTACATCACAAAACCATCTTTGCAGAATAAATACTATTCGAATATAAATATTTTGCAAATAAATCATATAATGTATATGATTGAGAAATTTCACTATCTAAAATTTGTAGAATGATTAATCATTCTTTTTGTCTGTGGTGGCCTCGCCCTCTGTAATGGCGAGGCTGCCATTTCCCGACTTCTGCTGCTCCTCCATCTCACCAGAGAAACCAAATTCATTGACCCTCTTGTGGTCTACCTTGTAAATCCAACGCTGGTATAAGAATATGAAGAACACAATATCTGAAAAAATAGTAACACTGTAATAAAATTTCATAACACAAATGAATGTAAATTAAAGTATTCTTAGCAAATTACATATAATTTTCAATACTTCATGTAATTTAATTATCTTTTTAGTTACTCGTAAACATAGAATCTTAAATGACAAATTTTCTTTGCTTTTCTTACAGAATTTATTCTGATGTCAGTTTCTCTAATTTTAACAAGGTAACAGAGTTAATTATTTTTATTGAAATAGTACTCACCATCTCTGAAACATCCCAGGCGGTACATAGTTGGCATTTTAATAACAAACGCAAAGATATCATCTACAAATGTGTTGAGGAACTTGTAGGTCATCATGCGCCATGGCAGGTGAGCCACAGACTTCAGCTTGTAGTTGATGAACAGCTGAGGAGTCATCATGATGAACCCAAACGTCAACAGGTAACCATACATCATGTTCAGAATGAACGAATACCATCCCTTGTGCTCTTGATACAGAAGAGAGTATACACCATACCCGAGGAGCAGAGGGAAGCATGCCCAGCTGAGGTAGCGGAAAGCTAACATGTCATACTGCTTCGTGCTAGACTGCACGTAGGAACCCTTGTCTGTGAAAGTGAGCTTGGGGAATCCGAAAATCCTGTCCTCTCTGTTAACTTTAACATCCATCACTTTATTTATTTTCCAAACTTCAATCAACAATCCGATGAAACAGGAAATTCTCACCATCATGTTGGTCTCATTGTCTAAAACGTAGAGCAAGACAACAACAGACTGGAAGACATTGAAGAACACCGATCTAACCGAAAGTCCCTCCAGAGATTGTCTATTATTCCAGAACTGGATGTCATTTTTAAATGCCAGCAATTCAAAAATGGAATGTAACACAGAGACAGAAATTGTAAGAGCTAGTAAGTATGGAGATGTGTCCAGGAGCAACTCTTTCACAGTGTCCTGTTCTTCATCCTGCTCCTCTGCACCCAGAGCAGAGAACACACTGAGCTTCTCCCGCATAGCTTGTGCTGTATACAACTGCCATTTAAACAAGCTCAGCGGCTCATAGGTGAGCCTCAACTCTAGGCTTGTCACAGTGTCGTTGAGGGGCACATAGTCCCTCATCATATTCCAGTAGTCATTGAGGAAAACTGCCGGCTTGTACTCCAGTCCATCAGGCAAGAAGAAGATGAACTCATCAAGAGGAGCCGGCACACTGCCTCTCATCCAGTTTGTTTGATCAGTGACCAAGTTGACAGTGAGATTCGGATGCCAATGGGATACAATCTCTTCCTTCATGATTTCAGCTTTCTTCACCTCCTCAGGGGATTTCTCTGTCTGTCCTGTTAACAGGTTGTGAGTCTTTTGGTACCTTAACTTCTTATATTTGTTTAACATTCTTTTACTATAAGTCACATAGGGGCCGGCATAAATATCTTTGTCCCTAGGATCTGGTGACTTTCCAGCGGGTACAATATACACATGTAAGTATGTAGAACCATTGTTCAGAAGAGACTTGGAAGGTACAATATTTGTGGTGAACGTAAATGAGCCATCACCATCCGGGCCCCCGTACCAGTCACCATAGGTTAAACCTGGAAGCTTCCATATTAGTTTGGCATCATCAAATTTATGTAAAGATTCTTGATCAGACAAGTAAGTGAACATGTCCAACATGGTTCCATTAGGGAACATGTTGACGGCGGCAGAGCGCGGCGCTGCCACTCCTGGATTACTCAAATCGGCCTTGGGAGGCGCCGGCTGACGGAAAAATGATGTAATAAAATATACCACTAGAGCCCTTATTATTAATGATTTTGTTATGGCAAAAAATGACTCCAATTTTGTGGGCTGCATTCTAAGACGTTGCTCATCAATTTGAGCGTTAATCTGTAAAAAAATATTGTAATTATAAAAAAAGCACAGACTTATGCGTTAAAGTGCGACTAGGCGTAAAAAATCATTGAATCATGTAGGTCAGTGTGACAATATCAAGGATTTTTATTTGGTTAGGAACAAGGCACGCAATGTTCAAGATATCATTCAAACCAGTATAATTAAATCTCAGTCGGGTAAATATTTGCCAGACTATTTACTTACGTCCACGGTATCATTTGTTTCGTTTTGTTCAGCAGCATTATCACTGGGAACCAATTTATCATCCGCATTTTCCCCTGATGATTTATCCGCACCGACATCAGCCATTTTACAAATAAAATGAGGCCGTTCACCAATCAATATATTTTATATATTCTCACAAAAGCACACTTTTTTATTGCGGTACCATTAATTTTAAAGAATTTTTATCCATATCACGATTCAGTACCTATTCACGAGCAAATGTCAATTGAAAATTGATTAAAAAGATTGGAAAACTGTCAAGTGGCAAAACTAAAATTGTCTCTGTCAAAGTGTCAACCACAGACCATAGAAATACGACGTGTCCTGTGTGGCTACTGTAGTCTTTTCTTTATGTAGGTAAGTCTTTTCTTTAAGTTCCATTAGTAGATAGGATTATTCTAAATTATATTTAGATAGTAGAATATTATTATGGTTCACTCATTTTAACGATTATTTTTTTAACCAGCTAGGTTCCCACGAGCGTTTTTTTGTGGCCGCGACAGAAAAAATGTACTGTAAACTGAACTCTGCGCTAATACTATAAAGTTGAAAATCGTATGACACTTTGATTTTCAGCTTGATTGTATTAGCACAGAGTCAAATAATATAAATATTTTTAACGTATGGTAAAGTTCTAATTACGGATCAGTTTTTCCTGTCGCGAAAACAAAAAAACTGTCGTGGGTGCGAGCTCTAATAAAACTATGGAGGGTAGAGGAAAGAAGGACTATCTCTGTAAGGCAGAAAAGCTAAAGAGTTCTTAAGAGTGTCCAATCAAAGTAGTGAAATAATTCCAACTCTAGCGCCATTATGTCCAAAACTGGACATAATGGCGCTAGAGTCGGAATTAGGTGTGATATGAAGTTAGCAATAAGACAGAGTGAAGTTAGTTAAGACTTGAGTTAGTTATTTAATTATTGTTTTTACCAGACTGTAGTAGTTCATTCAGAAAACCATACAATTTCTAATTACTCGCGTTGTCAAAAATTTTTTTATAAATATAGGTAAATAAAGAATATGATAAGATTTAATTCTCTATTTAAATTTTGCCGCTTTACCCAATTGCGACCGTAGCGCCACTACTATTTAACGCATAATTCCGGACACTTTTTCATATATGGATATAGTCCTTTCCTCTACCCTCCATCCTCGTTGTAATTATAAGTTGTCAAATATAAGCATAAAAGATCCATCTATTGTGAAATAGCACGATGAACACTATCATCATAGCATAGACTAATCAATAAACTGCGTTTTTAGCATAATATATAACACAACCCATTAAAAATAACCATTTTATTCCTTATTATGTATCATACATGTACCGCAATGACAACCAAGTAAAAGGCCTTAAAATGATTTATGTAACCTACTTCCTTAGAGCATATTGGTTGGATGCTCGACAGTCATGTCAAAGTTGCGAACTGCGGGCCGCATCCGGCCCTCGAGCCATATAAATACGGCCCGCGATCACAATATATCACAGAAAGAAGAATCTTGTTTTTTAGAGATTTTAGACTACACTCGATGCCTCTACTTAAAAAGTGCGCGCGCTTTAAGGTATAAGCTATTCAAGAGTAGCGCGTGCCTAGACGAGCGAGACTGTTAATTTTTAATGTTTTCTCTCTCTCGCGCGCGTGAAGACGGCTTTCGTCCGAGCAGCTAACGCATACTGCGCCCCTCTCCCGCGCACTCTGGTTGAAGTCTTTGTATCGAGCAGTCGCGTCAAGTATTACGTACCTACGTACCTACAGTTTGGTGTTCATTCGAGTATCATAATTGTTATTATTGTGGCATAATCTCGCAAAAACGTAAAGTTGATAGTGAGTGCAGAGTTTTCCAATCAAAATGGGAAATCGCGTATTTTTTCATAGAATGGAAAGGTTTGCAATCAAACAGTTGCTGTTTGTAAGTAAAGAGTTTAACTTGAAGAGACACTATGATACGAATCATAATTTAAAATTTGATTGTTACACTGAAAAAATAAGAATGGAAAAATTCTCATCTTTAAAATCTAAACTTCAAGGTCAACAATCGATGTTTACTTATTACCAAAGCTAATACAGAGAGCGAAGACGCCCTGAAATCAAGTTTTATTATTGCATTAGAAATCGCGAAGAGATCAAAACCTTTCACTGATGGTGATTTTATTAAAGACTGTATGTTGAAAGTTGCGGATGTTTCATTTCCATCTCAAAAGTCAATAATTCAAAATATTTCGCTGTCAAGAAACACTGTTGCATCAAGAATAAGTGATTTATCTCAAAATTTGGTTTTTCAACTGAAGGAGAAAATTAAGGAATTTATAAACTTTTCGTTGGCTGTTGACGTGAGCACTGACACTGTTGATACAGCTTAACTTGCTGTCTTTATACGAGGCATTAATAGTAACTTTGAAATAACTGAAGAACTATTAAAGTGCGTTCCATTGACAGGTACTACAACAGCAAACGATATTTATTCTGCAATTGAGCATTTGATATCAGAATGTGAACTCGACTGGAATAAACTTAGCAGCACAACAACGGATGACGCTCCTGCCATGATTGGCAAACATTCGGGCGTTGTGACTAAATTGAAACAGAAAATATCAGGGAACTTTGTGGGAATTCACTGTATCATTCATCAGGAATCATTGGCATCCAAACATTTGAAAATGGACCATGTCATGCAACCTATAATTAAAATAGTAAATTTTATAAGAAGCAGAGGACTAAATCACCGACAGTTCAGGCAGTTTTTACAAGAATTGGACGAAATTTTTTCCGATGTGCCTTATTTCACTGAAGTTCGTTGGCTCAGTCGAGGGGCAGTTTTAGAAAGATTTTTTGCGTTGCGGGACCCTATTCAAGCTTTCATGTTAGAAAAAGGCAAGCAAATTGATTATAACGATGACTGGTGGATTGATTGTGCCTTTTTGGTAGATATGAATAAACACTTGACTGATCTAAATGTAAAGTTACAGGGTAAAAATTTGATTGTCACTCAAATGTATTCAAGCCTTTGAAACAAAATTAAGACTGTGGGAAAACCAGATAAAAAACCAAACTTTGGATCATTTCCCTCATCTGAAATCATTTGGCATAGTGAACCAGAAAAAAATTGATGAATATTCTCAGCTTCTGCACAATCTGATTACGGAATTTAACAGTCGTTTTGAAGACTTCCACAAAATGAATGAAATGGAATTCCCAATTTTTAACAACCCATTCATTTTTAAAGCTTCACAGGCACCAGTTCATTTACAAATGGAGTTGATAGATCTTCAATCTGACAGCATTTTGAAAGAAAAATTTAAAGAAGTAAACGCTCTTATATTTTATACACAGTATTCCAAGAGTTTGAATAACTACCCAGAAATAAAAAAGCATGCAGCCCGTATTTTGTGTATGTTTGGTAGTACCTATTTATGTGAGCAGATGTTTTCCGTCATGAAAATAAAATATAAGAACAAACATCGCACAAGACTTACGAATGAACATCTCCAATCAATTCTTAAAATAACGACCACGAATATGATACCTGACATCAATGAGCTTGTCAAAAACAAGAGAAGTCAGGTATCTGGATCCTCAAGCTCAAGATAATTACCTTCTTTCTTACCTTTGATATAATTTGTAACAACTGTATAACTAAATAAATAAAGATGTTATAATAATTCAGTATGTTTTATTTTTTTAATTTGAACTTGGCCCGCCTACACATTCTAAATCTAATACATGGCCCTCTTCAAATTTGAGTTTGACACCCTGACCTGTTCGTCAATAGTGGAGTGCCGTAAGCAACGGTATAAAAATTGTAAATTCTCAGAATCCAGGACCAGTCAATCAATATAATATTATAAGTAAACTGTTGGGACTGTTCTGTTAAAAGCTCAAATAAGATTTTATATTTTCAACGTTAAAATAAAGTCATAATATGATGGAGATGAACTTACGGAAATTAAAAGGTTTTTATTAGGAATTTCCTGCTCTTTTAGAAATGCTCTTTTTAAATTTTTTTAAATATAAACTCCCTTACTAATAAAAATATTTACACAATGGATAAGCTATACAATGTTTGTCCTTGTCTATGAAGCTACTTTTCCAACGTATTTAGACAAGGACAAAACATTGTATAGCTTATCCATTGTGTAATTATTTTCATTAGTAAGGGGATACCTAATAATTTTTAAACTATTAATTTTATTATTAATTTTAATATAAATAATTTAAATATTAATATTATAAATTAACCAAATATCCTTTTTTGTAATAGAAAGAATAAGAAATATAAGATCTAAAAAAAATATTACCTATTTACCTAACTTGATTATTTCAATGCAGTCCAAAAGTTACTACAAAGCATAGGTTAATGATTTGTCTGGTTGGTGGTGATTGAAAAGTGACGTCGGATAGCCAATGTGAATAATAATTAATAATCACGGAGAAAGCTCTGATTTACAAGCTCTGATTTACAAAGCATTCCGTACGCGGTCGCCTGGAGAAGCGACATCTTCCGTCCAGTAGTACTTAACTACTGGAAAACTATTTTACCTAAATGGTAATAAAAAAAAACTTTAAATAACTCCTGTGGTATAATATTTATAATATATTATATGTTGTTTTTCCATTAAACATAACTTAATCTTTTGGATGACAAATCATATTTTTAAGTTTTGTAAAAAGCGTAATGAAGAGATAGATGGCGCTTTTCACTATGAACTAATGAATTTTTACACATATACAAAACAAAAAATCGTCTCTTCATTATTCATATTACATATTTTTAACAATAATTTTTCTATAGGTATTTTAACTTGAAAGTTCGGTGTACGTCTGGACTGAGGGACCGACCTGAATTTCGTCAAAATAAGTATAGCAAATTTTAGTAGAATTCTAAAAACATTGTAGAACAAATCTGGGAATTTGTACAAAGATAGTTTAAGAACTACAGCCCTCAAAGTGTGGTCCCTGAGTTCACGCACCGCTATTTACCAGATCTCGAAAAGTATGTGGAAAATTATAGCTTTTTCACTACAGAATTTTAGTAGAATTTTTGTATAAGTTTTTACAAATTTATAGAACACAGCATCTTATTCAGTACACTAAAGTGTATGATCTGCATTATTTCTTGGTATAGTCCGTTCAGAATTATTTCACCTTGCAGATTCTATATCCTTTATGCCAATGACCCTTGTGTCATTGGCATAAAGGTCCTGTTAGAGGTAAAATAACTTCAGACTTAGTAGGGTACACAGCCATGAAATCAGCCTACAAGTATACAAACTGATTATTGGCTCACTGTATGTAATATTTGGTTACACCATGTTATCAAATTTCATCTATTTATATACATAATTACATATGAGTAAGCAAGAACTGACAAAGAAAAGGGCGGGCAGAGCGAAACTACAAATAGTTAACAGTTGATATAAAATAGTGAAAAGCTGCGAAACCGCGAGCAAAACGTTAATTTAAAGGTATAACCTGCACAATGTATTATTTTGCTTCTTGTGTGGTACTACCTATCTGTAGGTAAAAAACTAACATGATATCAGCTAGGAAGCAAGAATTTAAATATTTTATGTGCTAATCCAAGAAAAAAAAACTTCTACAAAAATTTAAGTATAATAGACTTTCTGATGTTTTGCTCGTTTTAATAGATAATTGAGTTTTTCTTATACACTAGTGTGTGAACTGATGGACCCAACATAATGGTTCAAACTGCGCCTAAGAGATTTTTCTGAAATTTCAACAAATTTTACAAATTTGCTCCAAAAATTCTATGTATAAAAATGTCAGTAATATATCGCGAAATGAATATGTCACTTTTGTGTGAACTGAGGGACCACACTTCGGTGGTTACAGATATTTTATTTCTGATTTTCTTAACTACTGTATTTTATAAACTTGTAAAAACTTTTACAAAAGTTCTACTAAAATTCTGTAGTGAAAAAAACATAATTTTCCACATACTTTTCGAGATATGGAAAATAGCGGTGTGCGAACTGAGGGACCACGCTTTGAGGGCTGTGGTCTGTTTGATTTGTTCTTCAATTTTTTTACACTTCTACTAAAATTTGCTATACCTATTTTGGCGAAATTCAGGTAGGTCCCTCAGTCCACACGTACACAAAGCTCGACTATATTTTTGACAATGATGACCGCGTGTCCAGTGACGTCACCCCGCCCTGCCCCGCCCTGCCCCGCAACCTTTCTCGCCTGTTATACTAGGTATCCCCAAGTTTAACTTTTACTGCTAGGATTAGGTTTCTTATTCCTTACACTTTGTTTATTAATAACGAAATTTGTCCTCCTGCCTTAATACTTGGAATAAGTGAATGTTTCCTTAGTCATCTTTTATTAATTAGGCGGTTAGTGTCTATAGAAATAAAAATAAATAAAACGAATGTTATATTATCTGTTTATTTCAAACACAAAATTAAGACTCCACAGTTAATCGGACCCAAAAGCATTTAGAAATCTATTCTTAGACTCCAAGATGTCGAGTTAGTTATGACAATATTAAACAAAACATAAAAAAAAGATATTACTAACAGCAATTCACTTAATAAAGTTTTTCCTAGGAGCTACTTATAATACTTAAGATTCCATAGCGCGCATGTTGACCATCAGATATCCATCACAAAGATTTTAATACCTACAACAATAGGGTACTTTAAAATATGAAATACTCTAACCCTGGAATTAGTCTCCGCATGATTTCCTTTCCACCGGTAACAAAAAGGCCCATACGCTACTTCTTGTGCTCGCTAAACACACCACTGAGACCGGTCGATACCTCACTTGCATACATCATCTTCCACTAACACAGGCGACCCTTTGTACATACTAGCATAACAAAGTTACATTTAGGCGTAGCACAAGATCTCTACTCCACGAAGCAACAGTTCATTTTAATACAATCTTATCTAATTTAATACAATCTACGCATCCAGGTTTGTGGTGGATAAAATACATCAGTTATTACCGAATAATTTTATTGTTTTTGTGACGTAAATTAATGGAGCTATGGTCTTTATCTGCAGTAGTAGATGGTCGTTTCACGCCTCCCATGCTTCAAAGCACTCACGGCAACAACGAAAAGTGTAGCTAATGCGCGCTAATCAACAGGCAAATGTGGCTTTGTCTCTAGTTTTTCAGATAATATGAATAGAGAAGACAAAGAAGACTTGCTCCTCTAATATTGTCTTTGTAATGCGTAACTATACAATAAGTGTTACTGCTGTTCGACGCACTTACTACTAATCACGAATTACATGAATGAAGCGAGATAATTTTATCCATATGAACAAAGAAGATCTTTGCAATAAAATGTGGCAAGCAATTAATTGCATAATTATTTTTTTACCGCTTATGTTGTTGGACCGACTACGAATTGTTGACAGTAAAAATTACAAAGCGAACATAAATTGTACAACAAAATTCTATTTTAATCATGAATTATTATTATAGTGTCAGAATATATTTCGGATTTTTGTGAAAATTAGTCCAATGAAATAAGCATTTGACGACTGAATATAACGGAGCAATCTGAGTTTTTGTACGAACCTTTATTTAAGTATTACAAATATTAACTCAAAAGTCACAAATGCCAACATGTAAGATACCTTACATATTCAATGTACAACGGGCGCAATAATAATCAGTTTTTTGAGAATATCTCGTTTTCTCTGCCTCCTATCGACTTAACATTTAATAAAAGTTGTAGGCAATAAAATTCTCTCCAAATGTTATAAAACTTTTTTAAATTTGTTTTTGAGATAAAGGGTGTAGAGTGTTAGTGTGGAGCACTTTGGCCGTTGACGGGTACTCGGTACAAAATATTACGCGGTTACAAATTGTTTTGTAAACAAAGTTTTAAGTTTGCATTAAATATTATTTTATCCCCAACAAAAATCTCCTTGGCAATCGAAACCCATATTCAGATGTTAGTTCCATTGTTGGAATCAACATCTGAAAGGCTTTTTTTGGAAGGGCTTCTAGTTGTCCAAAAAAACCTTCCAGATGTTGATTCCAACCATGGAATCTCAAGGTCAAAGACCTTGAATATCTCCTGTATCTTACATGTTGGCATTGGTGACTTTTGAGACAACATTTTTAATGCTAAAATAAAGGTTTGAACAAAATTTCTGCTTATACTGTTAAATTCTTCGGTTGACCGCTTCTTCTGACTAAGATGCCTGCAAGGACGACTAAAGGTCTATTTTAGAGCTCACCTCACCACTGCACTCGAATGTGTAGCCTCATTCTGTACAATGACATTTTATAACATCTCTTCCTGTATTTATCAAGTTAGTAGCAACAGAGACTCGTGTTTTTTATTGAAAAAACTGATTTTTTATTGATAAAAAATCACAGGAATAGGAGTACACTTTACCAGAAATACTTGTAAGCATTAAAAATTGTATGTATGTTTTTACAATTTGAAACCATTCAATTGAAAAACAATTTTTATGATTCTTTCTTTAATTTATTTTTTAATGTATCAAATTTTATTTAAAATATGTTTACATATTATAATTCCTTAGCACATCGACTAACGTTATACAATATAATAATATGAGTGTATAAACTGTTTGCAGAAACTTGTTTTTGCGGATCAATTTTATATTACACCACCAAATGGCTCAACATAAATAAATTTATCCTAAACAGCTTTTGCATTTGAATGAACTGTTACCGTTGCCTTACACTGTTACACTTAACACTAGTCCTGCATCTCCTCGGGCAGCTCGTGCGGGTTGATGATGCCGGGCACCGAGAGCTGCACCCTCCGCTTCTCCTCCTGCGCCTGGCTGAGCGCGAACTGCCTCTCCTCCAGGTACAGATCACTGTCATCCTCACCTGTGTATTCCTGAAACGACAAGACAATAATTAGTTGGGTTTGTACAGTTACTGTACACAATAGTGCCTGTACATAACTGCACAATATTATTGATAGAATTTCAACCGAGGATTACATCACAGTAGGATAAAATCTTTCATTTGTTAGATTACTTCCACGCCAAATTTCATCAAAATACGTTCAGTAGTTTTAGCTTGAAAGAGTAACAAACATCCATACATCCATCAATCCATCCTCACAAACTTTCAGATTTATAATAGTGGTAGGATTTATAAGAACCTGATATAATACAACAAAAGAGGATGGGCAGAAATGTTAGAACACTGGCCTACCTACGCAATATGAACAAGCCATATTATCTTGCATTTGAAATACATATTATAATTTATACTGCATATAAAAACAAATTATAGTTATAATTATGAATTAAGTAATGATTGTTAACTACACCATTTTATAAAAAATATATCCCGACTTCGTAAATTATATAGCCCATATTACCATGGGCCATATTTACCGAACCCATTATTACGAATCAATTGACACCTAATTCATTAAAACCGGACCAGTAGTTTTAGGCGCTACGGTGGACAAACATACATACATAGACTGCCAAAATGATTACCCTTCCTTTTCGCTTCGCCGTAGTCGGCTAAAATTAGAAATGGAATTGGAAAAGTGAAGGCTGCTCAAACAAAAGGAAATAAAACTGTTTTTTGTTTTTTCATCTACACAAAAAAACCCGACCTACAGTTTGATGGCCATACAAAGAAATAAAGCATAAAATAAACCTTTCTAATGACATATAGTCAAAGTCATTTTTTTATTCAAAATAGAAATTTTTATACACTTTCTGAACGTCGGCCTACATGATGCCTACCACTGGTTCGGGAACTAGCCCGGCGAGAAGTACCGACGTAAGAAACTCGCGCGGGGCCATCTTTTATCAAAAAGATGGAAAATTGTTCTTTTAAAAATATAAAAAAAGCATATATAATAATGTTCTGACTAAAACTACATAACAAGAGTACAATAATATATGTAATTTTGAAGTAGCCTTGCAGGGGGCCACCTCATTCCCAAGGTGTGCTATCATTCATAAAATCATTAACTTTATAATAGGCTTTAGCACACAAACGTTCTTTAACTACTTTTTTAAATTTATTGATTGAAAAATTTTGAACGCTTTCTGGGATCTTATTGTATAGGCGTATACACTGGCCTTTAAACGAGTTCTTTACTTTACTAAGTCTAGTCACTGGTACATCAAGCTTAAGCTTATTTCGGGTATTTCTATTGTGGTTGTCACTTTTCTTTTTGAATATGTTTATTTTTTTTTAACATATAATACATTTGATAGAACATACTGAGAAGCTACAGTTAAGATTCCAGTTTCTTTAAACTTCTCTGTTAATGACGTGTTGGGGGCCAGCTTATAGATTGCCCGAACAGCTCGCTTCTGCAGCACAAATATAGTATTTATATAGGCAGAATTTCCCCACAGTAGAATGCCTAAGAACATTATACTGTGGAAGTAACTAAAATATACAAGCCTTGCTGTGTTTTCGTCTGAACATTGTCTTATCTTACTTACTGCAAATGCTGCTAAACTGAGTCTGTCGGCCAACCCAACAATATGGCCTTTCATTCACATTCGTAACTGAAGTTTTGTAACCAGCTATGAACAAGGAATTTTCTTATCGTTTGATAACCAGCTACGAAAACAGAATTAAATTTCTGTTTTTGTAACTGGTTTTCATAACCAGCTACCAAAAAAGGATTATTTTTCTCTGTTCATAACTAGTTACCAAAACAGAATTGCATTTATTTTTCGTAACTCATAAAACTTAAAAACACACAATGACGAAAGATTTTTATATTTTTTTCGTAATTTGCAATACGTACATATTTTTATGATTAAACGCATATAAAACTAATTATTACAAAATTAATTATTATATTTGTTACTTATGTTTAGAGGAAAACTAATAAGGCGAAAACCTATACATATAATATACTAAATCTTATATGGAGAAATAATTTCCAGACAAGTGTCCAACAGTTATAATATTATTTTCTAAATCTTCAATGGCCCAATTGACTTCAGCGTCTATTTCTAAATAATTTTGGCATTTATTAGTTTTGTTACGTACACGCATCTAAGGCCCGTATTAATAAAGCGTTCTTATCTCTAAGACAATTCTCAAGAAAGTACTTAAGACGTTGTTTTAATTAATAGACCGTACTTAAGTACAGCTGCAGGTACGGCGTATCAAGTGAGTGCGAACGTATTAAATAAACGAGACTCTTTACTCAAGTACGCTGTCATTGCTGTCAAACTGTTACTTGAGACGCGGTTTCGTGGGTACAGTCAAACCTTGACTTGAGAATGGCTTGCTTGGGAATTGGGAAACAGTACATTATTATTTGTGGTGTTTTTGGGTGTGTTACAATTATGTTAATTAAAATCTTAATATTTATGATTAAACAAACTCAGAATTTACACTACATACTCAACACAAAATAAAGTTATAAAAAAAGATGCTATATTGATACATGATTGATACTTATTCTTCGTTTTTTTGGTAGTCGCGGTTGCAAAGGTTTTGCACCATTCTGCCAGTGTCGAGTGTTTGTAGAAATATTTTCGATTTTATTTAAATATATTTATTTATTTATTTATATTAAACGAATTACCTATTTGATTTATATTAATTGACTTGATTTGACACTTGACAGCAGAACTTTTTGTCGCTGCCCAAAAAACAATCCTCATTATATGATCCCTCCCTCCTACAATTCCTCGCCCTATCAACCTTAAATCTGTTGTGTTTTGTAAATACTCCTTTTACTGAAACTTTATGTACATACTGTGGTGTTGGCCCTAAATTTGTCTGTTAATATGGGCCTTAGTCTCTTTTACTAAAACTTCCAGAACATGAGCAAGAGAAGGATTTTTACGCCCTATATACTTATTAAGCCTAGAGTGCCATCCTTCAAGATGGTTGGTAGTTCTGATATCTTCTTTATAGCAGCACCATTTCTTAATAAAACTAACATTACTTAACCAAAACTTCTTAAAGTATATGTTAAAATATTATATGTTCTGACTTTTAGGTAATCTTTGCATTATATATTTGTAGCCCGACAAAATCTTATTTAATGGTAATCGAGCTAAGCCAGCACATCTAGCAACATGCCGTCTTTGAACTCGAGATTTTAGTCTCAACGCCTTAGCCTTTCTTAAAGAGACTGTTACAATAATGATAAAAACAACCTTTTATAGTAGATTTTGGAAGAACTTTCTTAATTGCCTTCATGGCTGCTTTTTCGAAGTCAAGCGTAATGTTTTTAGGGTTCCATGTAGGTGTTTAATCATTTCAAATAATGTCTCGTATGTTTTTTCTGTTTTTATTCGGAAGGAATACAAAGATCAAAGGAACAACGTTTTTTTAAAGTTTGTTGTATCCATGAATAGAATATATTTGATGAAACGGTGCTGGACACGATTTAAAAGTACCATCCATGAAAAAGTGTTCAAAATTAATAAGAATGTTTGTAATATCAGGACAGCAAAACACCAGTATTCTTGTATCTTTATATGCATCTGTATCTTGATAGTCAGCCAGTAGAAAATTGTCAAACTTTTTTGGTATTATTACCTCTTTATGAGACTTATAATGTAATTTTGACACACCTAAACTTTTATTTCTTGAATTGTACAGACCAGTTTTTACACTATTGAATTCTGGTAGCGTACATACTAAATCCGCACCAACATCCAGGAGCTCTGAGATCATTTCCTCATATTGTTTCTGTATAGGTTCTAAATTATTACTAACATAGGTTTTCAAATTTTGGACTATTTTTATAACTAAATTGTTCATATAATTAGGTAGGCACTTATTAATGTCATGGGGATTTAGTGTTACATTACCACCACAGCCTCTTAAGTTGTAACATTGATAAAATTTACTTGCATTGGTGTATTTTATTCTTAAATGGTATTGCCAACCATCATAGAGCAGTTTCATACCCCCTCGTTTAGTTGGTACCAATTCTATAGATTTTTGTTCAATTGCTTCCATGATCACTGTCTACTGCCCTTTAACCCATTTAATTCACATTCGTAACTGAAGGAGATTAATATTTTTCTCTTAGCATTAAAACATTATTCAAATCACGTACATTTCAAAGACATAAATGATATTTCAATAACAAATAATGACAGTACATTATTTATATCGGCCAGTTCGACGATAATGCTACACTTCATTGATATAAATTTAATCTCCTTGCTTGTATTTTTTAAAAAAAAAATTAATTACGAAAAATGAATGCAATTCGGTTTTGGTAACTAGTTATGAAAAGGGAAAAATAATCCTTTTTTGGTAGCTGGTTATGAAAACCAGTTACAAAAACAGAAATTTAATTCTGTTTTTGTAGCTGGTTATCAAACGATAAGAAATGTTGAGCGACCCTTCGTAAAACCAAATTGTTTATTATGTAAAATGTTTGTTAAATTAAATAAAATGTAAAAGTTATTTATATTAAACTGTGCTAGTAGCTGAGTAAGTATTATTTTTTCATATATTTTACTTAGTGTTGGTAAAATAGATATAGGTTGGAAGTTAGATGGATCCGACTTACTACCAGACTTAAACAGGGGTAACATTTTACTATGTTTCATTAGATCAGGAAATACGCCACTTTTTATACAATCATTAAAAATAGTTGCTAAGTAAGGTGAGATAATATCGATTATAGATTTAATAACTTTCATTGATAGGCCCCATAAATCTGCAGTATTTTAATATTTAATAAATTAAAAATTTTATTAGTGTCTTGCGGTCCTATTTCTTTAAATCTAAATTCGATTTCACACTCTTTTACATTATCTTTAAGAAGTAATTCAGCATCAGCAGGAGAGGCATAGAAATGTTTAGTGGTTGAAACTGGAATGTCAGCAAAGAATTTCTCAAAATCAGTTGCAACTTCACTGTCGGAATTAATTATTTTACTATCTATATTCAATTTAAAATATGTGGTGTGGCTGGTGACTCTTCCAGTTTCATTTGCAATGGTTTGCCAAGTTGTTGTATCCTTTATGCTAAGTCCATAACTATAACTCTCACATAATATAATCCTTACTAATATTATAAATGTGAAAGTGGGTGTTTGTTTCTTTTTCACGTAAAAAACTACTTAACCGATCGTAATTAAATTTGGCACAGATATAAACAAGACCATGGAGAAGGAAAATGTACGGTTCCCCGGGATCACATTTTACGCGCACGAACGCGGGCATCATCTAGTATTAAATACAAGAAGGATTTCAGTAACTAACACAACTAAGTTTTTTAAAGTTACTGTGGAATGAGGATGTTTGATATTTTTTCTGTCGCTAGGTGCCAGACCTTCGCACAAAGCGGCATCTGGTGGCGTAAGTGGTATATAAAAGGGTCAATAAGAATTTTTGATTCTTTTTCTGTCACCAGGCGGCGCTTGATAACCCCACGGTGCTTGTCGTGTCAGATGCCACGAATTTAAAAACCCTCATTGCTTAAGAACATACTAAGAATTACAGAAAAATGGTCACAGTGTCTATACTCTAGTAGAGTCTAGTACATCGTTTCTCAACCATATTTATGTAAAGACCCACGAAAAAGTCAAAAAGTTAAGTAAAAAGTCTTGCGACTCAATCACTATGTAATTATAATAATAATATGTACATAGCGCTATTTTTATCAGCTATCCTTAAATTAGCCTTCACTGGTTCGAATTTTCGAACGAATCTTTTGTCCCTATATGTAGCCTAACCTATATTATGTAGTTTGTATTTATTATTTTTCAACAGACTGAATCCCTTTAAAACCTTTATGTATTAACATGCCATTTTTGTAAAGAAATGTTTAATGAGGTCATAGATGTGCCATTAAATTTCTTTGTAATTTAGAGGCGTATTATCAACTATCAAAAAATTTTGATTATTTTACGGGTTAAAATATATTAATTACTCTTTAAATCCCATCTGAATGACATGCTTTAGAAAAATACATAAAAATTAATAGCCTAACCTGAATATTGATACTAATGAATTTAATATGATAGTGCGAGCGAGCGGAGCAAGCAAACAATTTTTTTTTCTGTTTTACCTGATTAACTTTAAACCCTAAAATACTGCGTACTTCTGAAAAATACAATTATATTATAGCCTAAAACTGAACGTCAGTACTAAAGTACTAAATATTATAATATCATGGACCAATAAATGCATAATTCCTCCATGATAAAGTGTTCTTTAAGTCGAACATGAGCGAGCGAAACTAGCGAGTAAACTTTTTTCCTATTTAACAGGTTAAATCTGTTTAAACTTTATACCCTTAAAGACTGTGAAATTAGGACCATTTTGTAATTTCTGATGTTGCAAAATAGTTGACAAATAACATCCACTATGTAAGGTTTGCCATATAATACCTAATTCACACTTTTTTTGCAGTACATAATTACAAAATTTTGTGATCAGTGATGTGCCCAAAAGATTGTGCTGCATGCCATAGGTTCGCCATCCATGCTCTAGTACAACGAACAAGAACTTTTACTAAAAGAACTATAATTTTTGGTTGTAACATTTTTAAATATGTGCATAGTGTCAGTGATAATCAAGATGAATGGAGGAACTTACTCTTATTTGAACTAAGAAGTCTCTGAGATGATCTTTGAAGGCAGGAATATCTTGATCAAGATTGAACAATCCTTGAACAGTTATTTTGATTTGATTCTCAGTTAAATGTGGGAATGCAGTTTTAAGAAGGTTTGCCACATATTCCTGGAACACAAATAGACATAAAATTCTTATAATATCTGTTAAATTTTAAAACCTTTGTATTATAATAATAATAATTCATAAAAGTATATAACTTTACCTGTATGTATAGAACATTATCAGGTGTGCGACCAAGTGGAACTGATACTCTTCCAGTCTCAACTAGTGAGAAGATGTATGCCAAAATAGTAGCATGCATAGTGAGACCGGCATCATGGGACGTGTCTGTAACTACACTGAATACATGTTCCAGAATATCACACAGGTATGTCTGATAGAAACTCTGTGCTGCTTGTGGATGTTGCTCCACATTCTGTAGTAATCTGTACAAAATTTGCAAGCCTGTGTCCGCCACATTTCTCATTGTATGTTTAAATGCCCATATGATGGAATCCAACACCAGCTTAAATTGAGCTGGTGGTATACTTAGGAATGCTTTGAAACAATGCGTATTGACTGCCTGCAACAACAGGAAGAACTCTGTTCTGTGCTCGGGGTATTCCTCAAAATCTTTGTTTATCATTTCCAAGGTGCATTCAAATACTGCATCAAATATTTTAGGCACTTCAGAAGTTATATGCCCTCCCAGTTTATATACAATGGCTGCCATACATGACAAAACTTCCGGTTCTCTGGCTACCGGCACTGCTGTTCTTTGATAATCCAATAGCACTGCATCAAGCAGTGGCGGAATAAAATTTTCTAACACCATATTATTGTCTGTCGAGCGAGAGACCCATCCAGCAATCAGTTTTAATGTTTCCTTCTTGATTATTCTCATATCCTTGATGAGAGGTTGCTTGATAACGACAACGCCATTTAGAGAAATAGCTTGGCTGATATTTTCGGACATAACCTTGTAAACATTCAGCATGTCCAAGTATATTCTGCCAAGCTGGACGACATAGGGATGGCCCAGTGCTCGAGATGCGCGCACATTCGTTTTCAGAATACTGACAAGCTGTTTGACAGCTTCTGGGTCCTTAAGTATGTCAACATTATGAGAAGCTTGAGAGATTATGTCATCCCACACTTGGTTGGGCAACAACATGTACTTTTCGATTAACTGCTCCTGAGCCACTTGGTCTATCTGGGCGCTGATCATGTAGCCAACAGCCTCATAGAACGTATGAACTTGCAAAGTTTGAAGATCACAGATAATAGAGCTTATAGTACTCAATATTTCCTCAATAAATGGACAGGCTTCACCGACTTGTGTGGTGACAAAGTGACGGCGGCATTTGAGCGCGATTTTGATGAAAGTGTCACACGCCATGTCTTGCACACCGTCATGTGTCTCGTGCATGAACTCAAAAAGCTTGTTGACCACAGTTTTCAAAAACTTCCAATGAGCTCTGAGGAAACGAGGATACTGGCCAACGACATACATGATGTTACTGGCTATTATAGCTTTATTATCCTTTCCTTTTTTCTGTTCACAGAGCCCTAAAAGTTCTTTGATGACAACAACCAGGAAGCGCTTTTCGTCCTCCTCCATCATGGCTCCCGAGATAGAACCTATAGCCCAGCACAGAGTGTTAAGATTCTTCCATGACCATTCAGATCCGTTCACTTGATTCTGCAGTTTTTCTGTCATTATTCTCTCTGTATCCTGGTAATCTAAATGTGTCAAGTACACTAATGTTTCTCTCATGTTTTTGTACAAGTTGATAGAATCTGTGTCTTTCATGAACTCCCTGACCACCTCACCATTTTCATTTTCAACAACCAGAACTTCCTCAGGTTTAGCCATTCTTGAAATCATAAGGTACCGCACACTACTCAGTACATCGGCATACAAAGCTTTCCTTCCTACATTCTTTCCTAAACTGTATAGCCCTCCGGTGTGCGGGCACGGTGCAATCTTATACAGGTCCGCAACCAATGTATTCCAAAATTCCAAACAGATTTTGAAAATTTCGACCTCCTCCACTTCTGATATCAGTACAAGATAGCGAAGCGCATTCATTAAAGTATTGGTTAAACCTCTGCGTTCAATGAGCTGACTGTGTTCTCTTAAATAGGTGCAAAGGAACATAGCAAGATTTTGTATGAAAATTTGCTCCTGGTCTCTACCTGCTGCATATGCCTCCCGAATGTTAGTGGTCGTAGGTAACATAACCTCCAATTGTTCCATCGTCTGTACCAATAGAGCCACAAACTGTTCTTCATAATTACTGACAGTGACACCAGCGATCTCCGTCAAGCAGCCGAGTGTCACATTGCGGAACATTGGGACATTTAAAAACTTAAAAATTAGTGTGCTTATTAATTTCATCTCAAAAATATACCCAAGGGGGATCCAATTCAAAAATCTCAGAAGTGTATGAAGGGTTGCATCAACAAGAGGTGCATTTTGTGAATTTTCAAGTACAAACTGACAGAGAGTAAATATCTGACTGAACTCGGAGCACATGGTGTCTTTTAGGTGCTTTGCTTTAGTCTGAGTCAACTGCCCGGCACTGAACACAAACACTTCTTCACTTAGAAGTTTTAAAATAACCATGTTATTCTGACACAAGCTTTCATTGGTTTTTGAAGCTCCAACAATGTCACTTATGAATGTCTCCCAGTTGTGAGGCCATTCCCTCTTGAGAACTTGAATGAGGATCATGTTTAATTTTTTTAAATATACCTTGTTGTTCTCCATTGTCACAGGATCTGAAGAGTTTTTGATGATCAGGCCCACAATATACTTCTTTATACCTTCACACTGATTCCTTGGTAACACTTTCCATCGTGTTTTTATAACTTGTTCTAATATTTGCAAGGCGTAGTATTTTGTCTCTTGATTTTGAGAATATTCAAGAATAGTATCAACCCGAGTCCAGGCATCGGGGTGCTCCTTGAGGGCTGTTAATATTTCTTGTGCAACGCGCTGCTGCTCTCCGACAGTGGAATAGAAGCATCCGACAATGTTCTCGAGTAAGTTGATATCTAACTTTTGGTTGAAGTCTAAAAGTTTAGAAGCCTGCTGCTCTAAAGTTGCCATGCTTTTTTGCTATTTAAAACTACTTATAATTTTGATCCCTTTATAATACGTCTAAATAGTTAAACACATTCATTCCTCATCTGACGAAACTCTGAAAGAAACAAAGATATAATTAGATGATCCAAGCCTATAACCTCTTACCGAAATATTATACATTGCTACCATAAACAGAACTAAATTAATTGCTAACTCGTTGATTATGAAATCAAATTTTTAACCAAAAACATGTTTGTACTGTTGCTTGGTTATATTCTCACTTTTTAGGTAGGTATTTAGAATCTAGTGTAAGCACACACCCGTACTATCAACAATGACATTCGCAATAGCCATTATTATGTACTGAATTTGTACAAACATTCAGGGGTTATTATTTGTGCATACAAATATCAATAGAACTAATTATCTTACCTGATTTTATAAATTGCGGCGCAATCCGACAATTACACTTCTCTAGACACTAGCCCGTTGTTTTCGTCGTTTTCGAGATGCTTGAAACAGCTAGAGAGTAGAGCAAATGTCGTTATGTCTTTTGTCTATGAATTTCATAACTATGGTTCGTCGAATGGTTTTTAATTTAGGCTTGGCCTTTTTTTAGGCGCCGATTACACGGCCGCTCGAGCGTACTTAAACAAAAAGGTAGCTTAATACGCGCCGTGAGTTTGTGCTCAGCCTCCAGAAGTCATGGGTCACCATCAATGGGTTTGCTGTTTTGGTCTTTTGGAAGGGATGTTGCCTTGTGTGAAATATCAAATTATTATAAATTAAATTTTAAAATTGTTGATTAAAGATACATAAGTCTAAAATAAATCAGTATTTAGATTGACGCGATTAAAAATTATAAGTAAATAAAAAATATTACCCATCTCTGTCTCGAAAAACGATTTGTTATGGCAACGAAGGCACGATACTAACTATATTTTCTAAATAAATCCCTTTTTAAATTCAGCTAATATTTTAACAATTTCTCTACTCAATCTCCTAATTTTGAAGTCGATACCAGCCCAAACAATATCCTATAATATTTTATAGAACTCACGTTAAAATTTGCTGGTACCGACTACAAAATTAGTAGGATTGAGTAGAGAAATAGTTAAATTTTTAGGTGAATTTAAAAGGGGAATTATTTAGAAAATAAGATTTATTTCATACTTTTTTGTGCATTTTTACTTTGTAAGTCGGTTTTAATTTTTTGTTTTATGTGTTTTTTGTATTAATATGAACACATTGAGATCGGTGCACAAAACTCTGATGAGTAGTGAGTATCTATGTCATCATAATAATATGTTGGTGTTTCTTGTGAAAATGGTGGTAATGATGATGATGATTACTGTAAGTGGTATGATGACATATGCCTGCAGTTCTTCAAACAACGCCGGAATCCCCAAACATGTATCTATAAGGACTCAAGAGTTCTGTTCAGTACTTTTGGATCCAGGGATACCTTACAGATACCTTAGTACAAAAGCTTACTTTTTGGTAACATATGCTTCGAAAAGTATTCGAAGCATATGTTACCTGAAGTCAGAAAAAGTCGAAATCAGTACCTATATTATGTATCCATATAAATTTCTAAGAGTTCCCTCGATTTATCATGGATCCCATTATCAGGTCACCACTTTGGTGAAAACGGTACCAACTTGGGATTATACCTTTACATCAAAAAAATAATTTTAAGAATCGGTCCACTGACAACGGAATTATTGTTGAACAATGAACATACAAAAAGAAAAAAAATAATATACACTGGGGGACACATAAACTGCATCATAGTGCAAGATAACTTTCAATGAAATATAATCACCAGTGAAAGTGCAAACAATTTTGATTTATTTCAATGATAATGCTAAGACTGGTTCTTAATCTGATAAAAAATCGATTCATGTGTGTTAGATAGGTCTATACACATAGGTCAACTTTTCTCACTAAAAGAATCAAATTAGTCCTTTTGCAGCTTTTTGGAATGAAACAGTGAATAGAACAAAAACGGCTTTATTATGAAAATTTTACAATACTAAGAAAAGAAAAAGTTTTTTTTGTTTTTTATAACGTGTCCCTCCTCCTCTTGCCCTAATAACTGATTCAAGTCGGTTTCGCATCGAGCTGATAAGTGTTTTTAAAAGATCTTGCGGAGTATTGTCCCATTCGTGACAATGCAACTCTGAGCTCCGCAACCGTTGTTGGGACCGGATTTCTTGTAAATACAGCTCTTTTTAGGTTGTCCCACACGTGTTCTATCAGACTGAGGTCCGGGCTACGTGCTTGCAAATCCATGGAACGAATCTCAACCTGAGTAAAGTATTGCTCAACTTGTCTCGCTGCGTGCGGACGAGCATTATCCTGTATCAGAATGAAGTTTTCGCCTATAAATCCGCTAAAAGGTACCACATGAGGGTCTAATATCTCCGTTATATAGCGATATGATGTTAAACCACGCTTACCACGGCCATGTGTGTCTGCGTCAATAAACACAAGTTTAGTTCGAGCATCCATCGATATGCCGCCCCAAACCATATAAGACCCGCCTCCAAATGGAACCCTCTCCTCAATGCAATTTTGAGCATATCGCTCTCCTCGTCTACGATAGACTAGTCTGCGACCATCAGCACCGTACAAAAAAGTCCTACACTCATCAGTGAATCGCAATAAAAAAAATATATTTTTCTCTAAATAGTGGCCGAATACTATAGGGTGAAAATTTGTGTTCTCATTAGGTGATTTTATTACCTTTTGTACGTGGATAATATATGGAGAAGAATCTGTATCTTTATACAATATTCTACCAACCCGTGAATCTAAGCCTTGGTTTTTGCCCTATTATTAGTTACTTGGTGTGTTTCCGCTATTATATCCTGTTTAAGAACAACATTGTTTTCAGTATCGCTAAGACACATACAATTAATATCTGCTTTAGCCTTTTTTGGGTCCCTTAAAAAAAATCTGGCATTTTTTACAACGCCTGTTAAGAATTGCGGGACGTTTGCGACTAGTTATTGTGCCTGAGGCATCTGTGTCCATGCTTGAGTCATTGGATATTGTAACATAATGACCAACGGGGGGACCAGGTCCCCCCGGGTCTAGCTGCTCCATGGTCTTCTCTAACCTATAATTAAAAATAAAACTTAACTACACTAAGAAAAAGGGAAAATATAACTAAGACTAAACTATATAATTAACTATACAAAAATTAATTTTAATTTTTTGAAAGAAATACCGCGTCCGCCTTTTTTAAGTTCTCGCGCTTTTTCGCCCTCATTCCCATTTTTTTTTCTATTTTGGCAACTTGACACAAGGAATGCGTATGTTGTGTCACAGCAAACATTCCCATTTATATCCTTAGCATTAATTCCTATTCCATTTCCTACTTCTGTAAATTTATTACTTAGTTCAAATAATAAATTTGTATTTATTTGTTTAACGAATTACTTAACTCTAAATAATATTAATATTTAATTTTTCATACATTTACATTTTAAGTTGTTTAAAATTCATTTTATTTTATGTAAAAAAAATTTTCCTTAAACTATTAGAATTGGCGTTTTGTCGGGGAGTTCAATGGGTGAAGTTGTGGAATATGTATTTCCTCATAAATTTGTGTTATTTCGGTTCATAATGTGTAATATTGGTAGAAACTTAACCATTAAATATTCGTTAACGTGCACAAGTATGGGCAAGTGGTACAACTTCTAAAAACGTGCTATTTTGTGTTTCCCGCCAAAACTCCCTAGGAACTTTCAGTAAGTTTCGCGCCAAAACTCCCTAGGAACTTTCAGTAAAGTTTCTACCACTTTACTGAATCGACTGACATGACTCATTGACTGCACTGACTATTTATTTGGACTTTGACTAGACTTTAGACTTGACGATTTAGGAATACGGTGTTGAAAATTGAAACGAAAGTTCTATTTCCCGCCTTTTTAACTTGACACTGGCAAATGGTTATAAGCCGATGCCATATATTTAAAAAAAAAAGACTTAGAATTAAATTTTTCTCAAATTCCGTAGGTACATCTTTTGATCCTTCCGCCGTTTCTAACCTTTTTATTTGTCTGTTTCTAATTATTTTATTTGTCTGTGGCACAACATACGCATCCCTTGTGTCAAGTTGCCAAAACAGAAGAAAAAATAAAAAAATACAGTATATTATTATATTATATCTTTATTATTATATCTGTATTATTATATTATATATAATATACTATATTATTATATTATATCTGTATATTATTTTTATTAAAAAATAAAAAAGGCTAAGAAACATTGGCTTTGCATATTATTCTGTTTTTATACTAGTAATCATAACTTGTATCTGCATGAGGTACCCATGAAGTCATTGCAGGAGCCATTCCCTGCACTGTACGCCATCAGCTTTTCACTGAATATCTGCTGCATCACTCTGACGTTGGCAACTCCTATTACAGGGAAAGCTATGCCCGACTGAAGGACTTTGTATCCATGGTCATGAATAAATTAATAAAAAAAAAAATGGAAAGCTATGCCAAAAGAAGAAGAAGAAGAAGAATACGATCTATGATGTTGACTGTACTAATTATATAGTTTTTTTTTATTTCAATAACAATAACCTACATGTTAAAAAAACTAAACATTTTTAAAAGTGTGGCGTTAAAACTGTACCTACTTGCAAACACTCTGGAATATAGCAAAATTAAAATAAATGCCTACTGTGGATACCTGTACAAATTAACAATTTACATCATTGTTTAAGAACATTAGGCATTAGGCAATAATAGAGATGAATAGAAAAAGAAATGTAGCTTTCATTAAGCCTGAGGATCCAAATTTTCTTAAAGTTCTCAAAAAGCAAGTTGGCTACGATGATAGTAATCACAAGTTTGATAAATTGGAGCAAGGTGATTTTGTAGATGATGAAGAAAGCGAATTGCCGCAAGTTGTTGTCCTCAAAGAAGGCGACCTGACTGCTGAAGAAGCTAAGGAGGTGAAACTCAAAATAGAAAAAGCAGAATCCACCGAAAAGGCAGATCTTAGCCAAAAAGTTCTATTTAAATCTAAGACTATACCGATACTAATATCAAAGCAAAAAAAAAAAAGTGACAAGGATAAAAATAAAAAGCAACTATTATCTTTTGCAGATAATGAATCAGAAGATGAAACTTGACAAAAAAATTAAATTTATTAAATTATAATATGGACACTTTTCCATATACCATATTTAGTAGATAAATTAAGTAATAAACCTATTGACAATCTAAAAAAATAAATTGACTTCTGTCTTTACTATGAACTAAAAGTAATAAATAACTACACCTACAATCTACATCCACATCTACACCTATAACCAACATCTATAACTACACCTACAACCAACATCTATAACGACACCTACACCTACAACCAACAACTATAACTACACCTACAACCAACATCTATAACTACACCTACAACCAACATCTATAACTACACCTACAACCTACACCCACATCTACAACCAACATCTATAACGACACCTACACCTACAATCAACAACTATAACTACACCTAACACCAACATCTATTACTACACCTACAACCTTCACCCACATCTACACCTATAACCTACACCCACATCTACAACCAACATCTATAGTGACACCTACAACCTACACCCACATCTACAACCAACAACTATAACGACACCTACACCTACAACCAACAACTATAACTACACCTACAACCAACATCTATAACTACACCTACAACCTACACCCACATCTACAACCAACATCTATAACTACACCTACAACCTTCACCTACAACCAACATATAACTATAACTACACATAAATTATCATACCTATAAATATTTGACAAGTGACAAATCAATCACAGTGAACAGTTAGCATGGGAAAATTCAATAGACGTTATTAGTATTTTTCCTGGAATTTTTTCAATATTTCTCACTGTCAAACCTTCCCTGAACTTCCACAATGGGCATGTTGCCTAAAAATTTTTTTTTTCATCTATATTATATTCAATGAAGACTACATGTTAAGACAAGCTAGAATCCATTTTTGAAAATCTTAAAAAACCACAAAGATTCAATTTAAGTTTACAATAAGAGAGTGATATATTGGCCTGTGAAGTCAAGAGTTGCTAGCACCATACATTTATCATAAAAAAATATATGAGAAAGAGATGGGCAATATTTTTCATTTTCATATAATTTTTAATCAGGTCAGCCTAAGTATCTATTTAATTTAGATTTGTGTCTCTATTCAACAATTAAAAAATTTAACTTGTAAAAATGTTATATTGGACACTAGGCAACATCCCTATTATTTCAAGACCAAAATAATCCAAATCGGTCCAGCCATTTTCGAGTTTTAGCAAGACATTGGGACGGCACTCCATTTTGGAAGATTATTTTTAAACAAGATATTATGTACTAATGGCAGTTCTGAATAAAACTAAATATTTTGTTTCTATCTTATTTCAGTTTTTTTTCTCTGTTTTCCTCTTGAACCATTTGCAATAGGTAGACTTTCATTTCTACTGTATATTTGAGTTGCCTCTGCATCATTTTCATATTCAAGTAATTTACACAGCAGAAACTTCCTTTCTTCTTTCACTATTTGTATATTTTCCTGGATTTTAGCAACTTCATCACACAATGCAGCATTTTCCTTAAATTGCAAATAAAAACTAAGTACAATAATTGAGCACATGAAAAAAATAAGAAGCTGAATAAATTGGCCAATTTCAAGTTAAAAGTTCAAGAGAATATAGTACAAAACATATTATAAGCATCCAAAATGTGTTTAGATTTGCTTACCAGGATTAAACTTTTTACTCTTAGCTTCATATACTTGTACTTTTTTCGATATTGCTTATTATGATTATCAGTGTAAATTGTATTATTCATTGAAGATGGTTTTAGAATCATAAATTAGACCAAGTTTAGTAGATATTATCTTCAAAAATAAAATATTTTTTAAATAGTATGTCCTTGACAGATTATGTATCTGGCTGGTTTATATAAACCAAAACCTTTTTTTGCTGGAAAACAATATTATTCACTTGCATAAATAGGTAAATAATAAATAAAGACTTTCAAATTATAATTAATTTTACATCTAACACCAACAAAATATAACAAAATTCTTCTTCTTGAGCTTACTATAGTGATGCGAATCTAGTGACAGACTACTTAGAAGAAGTAAGAACTAACGTTAATCTAATCCTGTTTTTACTCGAGTCACTCGAGTCAACTAGCCAAACTCAAATAATAAAATATATACCTAATTATTTTTTTAAATATATGGCGTCGGCTTAAAACCATTTGCCAGTGTCAAGTTAAAAAGGCGGGAAATAGAATTTTAGTTTCAATTTTCAACACCGTATTCCTAAATCGTCAAGTCTAAAGTATAGTCAAATCCAAATAAATAGTCAGTGCAGTCAATGAGTCAAGTCGGTCAATTCAGTAAAGTGATAGAAGTTTTACTGAAAATTCCTACGTAGTTTTGAATGGAACACAAAATAGCACGTTTTTTGAAGTTGTACCACTTGCCCACACTTGTGAACGTTAACGAATGCTAATGGTTAATATTCTACCATTATTACCCATAACACATTATAAATTGAATTAATAAAAATTTATTTAGAATACAAAATCCACAACGTCACCCTTTGAATTCCCGCGGCAAACTCAATAAAATAAATAATATTGAATTTTTTTAGTTTCAATTTTTAGGCTACTTTTGACTCTTAGATACGCAATAAAAGTGTGTAAATTTTGTCTATGATATTTACAGTGCTGGATTTACACAATATGGCAAATATTGTGTAAATCCAGCCCATAGACTATACAGTTTACTGCGACTGCGGTGCGAGGTACCCGCGACGCCGCTGTACGTAACCCACCTGCACTGGTTCATGAAGGTTGAGGACGTCGTGGACTACATCCGCAAGAAGACGTCCATCGCCTTGAGAGTCGAACGTCTTGGATCTCGCCATAAGGTCAACTTTGTGGTGAGAGTGCCGACGCATCTTTTGTCGATCTTCGAGGTGGAGGAGTACTGACCGACGGGTGCGGAGGATTCTCTATCTCCGGAGATAAGGATTAAGGATCTACCGGAGGTTCCTGGGGAGACCGAAACGAAGCGCACATCACGTCGCCGACAACACGTGATAAAGAGTAGTTTAAGTATATAATAATAATAATATGTATGTTAGTCTGTAAGGTATTTATAATGTATAAATAAATAGAAATAAACGTTATTTAATTTAATTTTAATATTGAAAATTTACTGCTAAAAAGATTTGTTAGTTAATTCTGACAAACTATGTGTTCTAAAGGATTTATAAAGGCAAAGTCTATTAATATTCCTGATGTAGATATATTAAAAGATAGCCAATAAAAAAAAATGACGTTCGGTTCAATTCTGCTGAAATTCGAGATGCCAAGGCATCAAGGTAAGTCTGTTAAAAAATAATATTTAAGTATTTATTCTCCATTATATTAAAGCTGCTATTACAAATAGCACTCCGTCAGGTATTAATTATAATATTGTGGCGGACTTTTAGCGCTACAATTCTGAATCGCGCTATCAAAGTTTGCTAAGATCGGCACTATATGACATATATATATGACATCTAAAAATCATATAAGTGGGCTTCGTGTCTGACCGGGCATACCACCTCGCTCGGTCGGAGATCTCCCTTTGGGGGTTCCGCTATTCCCACAATATTAGTAATATAAATATCATATTAATACTCTATGCTATATTTAGTTTTTAAAAATATATCATAAAATAATACTAAATTATCATAGTCATTCAAAGAAAACCATAGTGATTACCTTACTTTCTCGTTGCTTAGGAGCAGGGCCAAATCTTTAGAGCAGAAGTGTTATGATACCTATATTCATAACACTGAGAATTATCTTATTAATAATCCAAAAGCTTTTTGGAATTTTGTTAAAGGTAACCGCAAAGATTCCTCTTCGTTCCCCTCTTACATGCACTATGAAGGTGAACAAGCAACTGCAGGTGAAACAATTTGTGACATACTTTTAGGCAAACTTTCTAAATTCCAATACCACTTCTAATAGTTTTTACTCAGAATTTAATAAATTAAATCACAATTCATTAGTGGACGTTGTAATAAATCCTGATAATGTGCTTAAACTTCTCAAATCGGTTAATTTGAATAAGGGTGCGGGACCTGATGATATTTCCCCGGTACTTGTTGTTAATTGCGCCACAGTCTTAGTCACCCCCCTATGAATATTATTTACCAGATCAATAAAAGAAAGGTATGTACCAAGTATTTGGAAGTCAGAATTTGTTACACCTGTACATAAAAGTGGTGACAAGGTCGATATAAAAAACTACAGGCCTATATCTAAACTCTGTATATTTGCTTAACTTTTTGAGAGCGTTGTATTGTATATTAACAAGTTTATGATGCTTTTAAATTCTGGTTCATAGGATGTTCAAAGGACGCTCAATCACATCAAATCTCCTCCTAACTTACGACTATGTTGCGTCGGGTATGGATTGGCGCACAGGTGGACATGATATTTACAGATTTCAGCAAGGCATTCGATCGTATAGATCATTGTTCTTTGCTTAAAAAATTGTCTATTACAGGTATACACGGCAATCTTCTCCGTTGGTTTTCCTCATATATCAGCAACAGGTCCCAAATATGAAGCAGTTTCTCTTAATGGTTTTACTTCAAAATGGATATGAAGATACCCTCTGGTATTCCTAAAGGCTCCCTACTTGGACCTTTACTTTTTGCTATATTTATCAATGGTATTACCCTTTGTTTTCATGATTCTAAATTCTTACTATATTCTGACGATACGAAAATAATAAAATAAATCTCTACGCCTGATGATTGTTGCCTCTTACAAGATGGTTTGAATAGATAGAATTAAATGTCTTTAAGTGTTGTGCCTTAAATTTTAGCCGAAAATTAAATTTAATAAATTATAATTATTAACTTAAAACGAGGAATTAGTATTTAAGGAATCAATTAAATACCTTGGAGTTATCGTTAGCTCTAGGTTATTTTTTGATGAGCACATTGATTTTATTAAAAACAGAGCCGTTATTAGGTCTTGTAATAGATTCAAGTCTATTAAAGTCATGAATGTCCTATATTGTGCGTATGTTCGTAGTCTTTTAGAGTACTGTTCAGAGCTCTGGAACCCTGCGTACAACGGCTATAAAAATAGACTTGAATCTATACAGAAACGTTTCCTTAGGTTTCTACAATTTAAATGTCACCTTAACCTTGCGGACTATGATACTAGATGCAAAAGATTCCACTTCCCCTATATTATCGTAGGAATATCTCCGATCTAGTCTGCTTATGTAAAATTATAAACAATAAAATAGATGTTCCTGACTTATTAATCAAATACAACATTAACGTTCCCAGTAAAAGTATTTGTAGTTTTATGCCTTTTTATATCTCACCATTCAACACCTATTATCGTCGAAACTCTTTCATCCTTAGATCAAGCGCTCAAATGAATAAATTCCTTAATGATAATCCACCAAAATTAGGAGACTCTTAACTGATACCTTCTTCAATTGTTACTAATAATCGATTTTAAACGTTAATGTTAATAATTAAACAAATATAAAAGTATCAAATGATTATATTATGTATGAGTGTAGTTTTGAATTTCAATATTATCATTAATTCGGTTTACCTTTTTGTGGTTTTAAGCATGCTCTATGATGTTACGATTATTACTGATTTCATTTTTAGCTATATATTATGTATAAAGTTGTTTTATTTTTTAATATCTTGTCACATTTAACTTTTGGGCTTAACTTGAGCTTTGGTAATTTGTTTTGTACTTATGAAAATAACGCTTTTATTAGTTTCACCTGTATGTTTGCTTGCTTGTAACCGACTCCTTTGGGCTCGATTTTGTCCTACTTTGAACGATCAGATTTAATTCAAACTTCTCACACCTGTCAAAGACCGATGACAATGCAATAATTCGCTTTAATTTTTAATAAAAAAAATAATAATTTTAAAAATTATTATATAATTAATCATGCGTGCAGTTACAAGCTTACTCTTTGGCAAATTGTACTAAAAACAGGGCCGTGCCTGGGTATATGGCCGCCTGCGTGCCAGTCTGTATGGCCGCCCCCAGGATAACATTAAAAAAAAACTACTTTAATTTTTAATGTTTATTATTATACACAGGGCATCAAACCGGGAAAAAAATCAGTTTTTGGTTAACCGAAATCGAGAACGAAAAAAAATATTGGTTTTGTTCCCAAAACCGGTTTCTGAAAAGAAAAACCGGCTAAAAACCGGTTTTATGAGATTTATATGTTTGGATGAAATTTAAGAAAAAAAAATGCACAAAATAAACATTTTTTTATTTAAAATTTAAACAAAAATAATAACATGAAAAAAATTATGGTATTGGTTTTATAATCACAGACAAAATTATCAAACATAAAGAACAAGGAATAACCCTTAAATCTATACTAACATATTAGGATAACAAAGCTCAGTGGCCAATGGCAGATCTGGGCTGACTTGCAACTTGGGAGGTATACAAAATAGAATTAATTTACTTACTTTAATAATAACATGAAAAAAAGTAATTATGGTATTGGTATTATAATCACAGACAAAATTATCAAACATAAAGAACATAGGAATACGATAATTTAAAATCCTAGGTGTCGCTCAGTGACAATTTAAAATTATTTGATTTTAAAAAATCAAATCTTACGTATTATTTATTGATATTGAAAATAGTAAAGGTTTTTGGTTAATTAACCGGTTTCATAAAATTATTTCGGTTAGGTTACCGGTTAATTAGGGAAATCTTTCAATCTTTCAATTATCGCGATTGAAAGTGAAATTGCTGAATCTTCACGAAGCAATTATTAAATAAAGTACATATTAAAAGTTAATCCTACGGGATTTTTTACTGACAAAATCGTCAATTGCTTCGTGAATATTTAAAGATTCAGCAATTTCACTTTCAATCGCGATAATTGAAAGATTGCTCATACGTCTTGCGTCATGGAAGTACGTAGGTAATTTTTTATGATTTTCAATTTAGAAAAACTACGTTCTCCAGACGCAACTGATACAGGCATGGTCAATAATAGTTTTAAGCTTGTAGATACATTTGGAAATGAATTTTGTAAATTGTGTTTGTACAAATACTTTAGGAGTTCTTCGGGTTGTTTCCTATCTTTTATAATTATTTTCAATGAAATTAACTCTTCGTATAATTCTGCTCCGTTTATGTCGCACGATTCGCCATCCTTGAATTTATTATGAAAGTCGAAGCAACTTTTTTTTATGTCGTCCTCTCCTATTTCAACAAATTTATATAAAAATCCGAAAGACTGTTCGAAATTGGATAATGTTTCAAATCGGGTAGTAACAGATGAAATGGCTGTATCCAATATTACATAGAAAAAATTAATTTTGAAATTTTCTTTAGCAGTTAACTGAATATCCTCATCTCCTTCATAGTCAAATTGTTTTCGCTTATGGCGTCGACGTAGATTAATTTCAACAGGAAATTCCGGTTGTATTTCAAGTGATTCACATAATTCATCAGCAATTTTCAAATACTTTTCGAAATTTTCATCATTTCTAATACTTTGGAAAAAAATTAAAATATTATTAATAGATTCAGCACATGAAGTAAGATTCCAAGAAACGGTCTGCATCATTTTACTAATAATATTTACTTTTTCTAAGATTTCGTACCATATTACTAAGTGAGAACGTAAGGGGGTGGTGGGAGGCGGAGCTTTTCGAAAATCAGCTCGATCGTGCACGGTCGCGCCGACCCCTGTGTTAAATTAAAGACTTTAATAATATCGGATCACACACAGGACACAAAAAACGATTTATCCTCGCTAGTCTATAGACTAATACGACTAATAAGACGAATAAGACCGCTTACGCGACGCCGGTCAATTGAAAAAACTATTTCGGCTCTTCGCTCGTGCAATGTTCGAAAAAATTCGGATTCGCTGCATGACTAGGTATATAAATACTACAACGACATAATCAGTTTTTATACATTTCTTATTTCTGAGAAACTCTTTTTAGATAGATTAGATTAGAGAAACTGTTTTTACTTCGTATCTTAATGAAAACAAACCGAATGTATTTTTGCCCAGTAAACAACTTGTAACGATTTGGCCGCCTCTTAATTTCGGCCGCCTGCGTGCGGTGCACGCAATGAACGCCCGTCAGGCACGGCCCTGACTAAAAAGCAAAAAATAAATTATAGTTTAAAAAAACTAAAAAAACACGCTTTTATAGAAAATCTAACTAAAAAATAAAAAATAAAATGTAATAAATTTGGGTTAAGAATAGTGTAAATGAAAAATAAATGTTTATTATTGTAAAAAAGCGTGGGGTGCATAGTGTCAATAGTTATAAACATTTTATTGGCAGATATATGAGAAGGATCTTCACTTTGATAATATCTTAAAAATCACTTTAAACGAAATCTGACCGTTTAAAGTGGATCAAAATCAAATCCACTGGAGTCGGTTACATACAAACAAACGTACTGGTGATGACACTGCACCCCACGCTTTTTTACGATAATAAACATTTATTTTTCATTTACACTATTCTTAATCCAAATTTATTAAATTGTAGTGTGTGTTATAACTCTCGGAAATTGCATAATGTAAAGTCAGCTATATTCGTGGCGTGGCGAATTAACTCCTGCGAGAGTTAGTCGTCTGCCCACCGCCTACCTAACTAGTTGTGCAAATAAAGTGATTCAGCACATCCAGTATTTAATTTGAAGACCCCAGCCTTTGTACACTAAGCTGGTGACCCCGACGAAGAACTCTCGAAGAAAGTTTGTAGTGAAGGGAATCGGCGTAAATAGTGACATTGGCTGTGGGCTAAATTTTTTGTTCGAGATCGAATTCCACGCGTCGACAGGAAGTTAGCGTGACGTAACAGAAGAACACGCCGTGGCACGTGGCGAGTACAGCGGCAGGCGGCTCATCAGCTCATTGACTCGTCGACTCATCGGCTCAATTTCGTTCGAGAAAAATGAACAAGGCATCAGACGCCGCGCCTGACGCCTCTTCCTTGCAACCCGTTGCAAGGAAGAGGCGTCAGGCGCGGCGTTGGCATCCATAAGTGTGTCCACCAAGCTACCGGAATTGTGGACAGACTTACCAAGGTTATGGTTCGCGCAGTTTGAGGCTGTGATGGCCCCACAGAAGCAGGGTGAAGAGACCAAATTCAACCTGGTCATATCGAAACTCGGAAAAGAGGCCATTCAGCAGGTCAGCGACCTCGTGATGTCACCGCCCGCCCAGGACAAGTATACGGCGCTTAAGGAGAGACTGCTGCAGGTTTATGAAGAGAGTGCCGAAAGACAAATGCAGAAGTTGGTGTCGGAGCTGGAGTTGGGTTCGCAAAGACCCTCCCAGTTTTTAAGGCGCATGAAAGATCTGGGGCGCAGCGCACAAATTGCGGACAACACACTGAAGAGCCTGTGGTTGTCGAAGATGCCGTCATCAGTTCGAGCAGTCATGGCGGTTTGTGAAGATCAGTCTCTGGACAAGCTGGCGGCCATGGCAGACAAGATTACTGAATATACCAACGTCGGAGATGTGGCAGCCGTGTCATGCAAGAAGGCAGTAGATGGACAGTCGGACGAGCAGATGAGCAGATTGGAGCTGGAGGTTGCAGCGCTCCGCGCCGAACTAAGGGGTCGCGGGCGCTCGAGGAGCAACGACAGACCGACCGACTTCAGGAGAAGATCGACATCGCGGCCGCGAAGAGTACCTGGGGACCCGGACTGGCTGTGCCGTTTTCACTTTCGGTACGGTCACGTTCGGTACTTTCGGTTCGAGGGCTAACCGCTGCGAGCAACCCTGCGCGTGGCGAGCCAAGCAGCCGGAAAACTAGATGGGGTACATGCGGGCTCGGTAGACGGATGTACTCAAGGTCAGGTAACCAAAAGCCATCGTTTATTGATTAGAGATAATGTAACGAAATATAGTTTTTTGATCGACACAGGCGCTAACATTTCCGTAATTCCAAAGTGGTGTGTTAGAAAGCCTATCAAAAAAATCGATCTAAAGTTGTATGCTGCTAATGACAGCGAAATTAAATGTTATGGAATATGTAATTTAGAGTTATCGTTAGGCTTAAGACGGTCATTTAAATGGCCTTTTGTCGTATGTGATGTAAAACAGCCGATAATAGGTGCCGATTTTTTGAGGAATTTTAAATTAAATGTAGATCTGTATAATAATAAGTTAATTGATACGGTGACCACCCTAAGGGTCTGTGGAATTAAAAGTACAAATTTTGTCGACACTATTAAAAGCATAAATAGCAACCATCCTTACGCGGATTTACTGGAACAATTTCAGGACATCACGCGACCGCCAACCTTCAAGGACGTCCCAGAGCATTCCGTTTATCATCACATAGAGACTACTGGACCACCTGTCCACGCGCGTGCCAGGAGGTTAACGGCCGACTGGTACGATAGGGTTAAAAAAGAATTTCAGTTGATGCAAGAACTAGGAATATGTAGACCTTCAAATAGTGAGTGGGCCAGTCCTTTACATATTGTACCTAAGAAGGATGGTGGTATGCGACCCTGTGGGGACTATAGGATGTTAAACGCAATTACAAAGCCAGATCGTTATCCGATACCTAGAGTACAAGATTTTACGTATGGGTTACATAATAAGAAAATTTTTTCAAAATTAGATATTTGTAGAGCTTATCATTTTATAGGTATTAATCCAGATGACATTAAAAAAACAGCTATTATTACGCCATTTGGCCTTTTTGAATTTCCAAGAATGACGTTTGGCCTGCGTAACGCGGCACAAACATTTCAAAGATTTATCAATAATACAGTCTTATCAGGCATAGAACAATTGAATTATGGCGGCGACTGTACAGGGGGCAAAGGTCAGTCAGTCGTGTTCGGGTACATAGATGACGTCATCGTTGGATCGGATAACCCCGATATACATAGAGAACATTTGCGATTAGTATTTGAAAGATTAAGTAAATATAAAATGTCTATTAATTTAAGTAAATGTGTTTTTGGACAGTCGTCTATAGAATTTTTAGGCTATTTAGTTTCAGAAAAAGGTATAAGTCCGATGCCGGAAAAAGTTAAAGCTATCGAGTCATATCCGAAACCGGAGACAATAGAACAATTACCTAGATTTTTGGGCATGTTAAATTTTTACAGAAATTATATTCCTAACGCTGCTCGAGTTCAGGGAGTTTTAGATAGGTATTCACACGGGGCTAAAAAACGAGATAAGACGCGTATAGATTGGATAGACGAGCCGAATAGTGCATTTGAAGTGTGTAAAGAAAATTTGAAAAATGCCGTCACTATTTCGCATCCGATATCTAATGCTAAATTAGGGTTAATGACTGACGCGTCAGATTTTAGTATAGGGGCAGTGTTAAATCAGTGGGAAGGCAATTCTTGGAAACCTTTAGGATATTTTTCAAAAAGGTTATCAGAACCGCAAAAGAAGTACTCCACGTACGACAAGGAGCTTTTAGCGATTTATTCGGGAATAGTTTATTTTAGAGATTTAATCGAAGGTAGAAATTTAACAGTTTACACGGACCATAAGCCTAATTTCTAATAAAGAGTTACCTAGGCGAGCGCGTCAATTGTTGTATATTAGCGAATTTACAAGCGACATACAAAATATACAAGGCACTGAAAATCAGGTGGCCGACGCTTTATCGAGAATAGAGAGTATCATATGCCCTAGTTCAAGCGAATATGTGGAGGTTGCGAGAGCACAGGCGACAGACGCTGAGCTCGCGGATTTAATGAAAACGAATGATAAATTGCAATGGAAACAGTTAGCGCTCGATAATAATGATAATATTAAAATATATTGTGAAACATCAGCTCAGAATATTAGGCCGTATATACCATCGCAGTTTAGGAAAAGTATTTTTCATAAATTTCATGACGTTTCTCATCCTGGAGTTAGAGCATCGCGTGCATTAATTAGTAAAAAAGTTTTTTGGCCAGGTATGAATAAGGACGTAGGGACCTGGGCCAAGACGTGCGTGAGGTGTCAGAGAAGTAAGGTTATTCGGCACACAGTTTCGAAACTTAGCGATTTTAACCATAGCGAACGTTACGAACATTTGCACGTTGATTTGATAGGACCTTTACCGGAAGCACGGTTTCCGTTACTGCGTCACTATGATCGATAGATTAACACGATGGCCTGAGATTTGCCCTGTGAAGGACATGACCGCAGAGTCGGTAGCTAGAGCAGTTTATGAAGGATGGATTTGTCGTTTCGGTTGTCCTAAAATTATTACCACCGATCAAGGTAGACAGTTCGAAAGCAAATTATTCACAGATTTAATGAAATTATTAGGTATCCAAAAAACGAGAACTACCCCATACCACCCACAGTGTAACGGTAAGATAGAAAGGTGGCATAGGTCTTTGAAGTCGGCTCTGGTGGCTAGATTGAATAATAATCTATCATGGTTAGTAGAACTACCTACGGTCATGTTAGGATTGAGAGCTGCTTGTCAAGCGGACAACGATAATATTAGCGCGGCGGAATTTACTCTGGGACATTGTTTAAGGTTGCCGGGAGAATTTTGTTCAGATAAAAGTATGAAAATTGATAATCCACATTCATTTATAAGTAATTTAAGAGACACTTTGAACAAAATTAAGCCCATAAAAAGGGCATGTAAAAATAGTAATAGTACTTTTGTGCATGCTGATCTAAATTCCTGTTCACATGTTTTTCTAAGAGTGGACGCGGTACGGAGACCGCTAACGCCTCCGTACAGCGGACCATATAAAGTTTTAGAAAGAAATAGTAAAGTTTTTAAAATATTAATTGATAATAGAGAACGTAATGTGTCGATTGATAGACTTAAGCCCGCGTATATTTTAGAAGAAAATGAAGTTAGACATGACAGTAGATTAGATCAGCATAGTGAGGCTAATGTGTATACGCCTTTACAGAAATCACGTAGTGGCAGAAAAATTAAAAGACCTGTAAGATTATTGGATGATAACTAGGTTAATGGTGCATTGGCATTTTTGTTAGCAAGTAGGTACGCGAAGGTTGCGTAATGTCATCTCAGCACATATTAATTGTTATAAGACGTTAAGTTAGAAATATTTGCATTCACTTTATTTCCAATTGTGTGCTTTTCTAATACACAAAGTTTGTGTTTCACGTGCAAGGAAGATGTTAAGGAAGGAATTAAATTGTAATCAGGGTACAGATTTAAGTGTTTTGTCACAACATAAGCTCCCAAATGTTAACGTTTGCTAAGTTCAATTTTTTTTTTGTTATTTGTCAATTATGTAAATCATTTTTTTTAGAAGGGGGTGTATGTAGTGTGTGTTATAATTCTCGGAAATTGCATAATGTAAAGTCAGCTATATTCGTGGCGTGGCGAATTAACTCCTGCGAGAGTTAGTCGTCTGCCCACCGCCTACCTAACTAGTTGTGCAAATAAAGTGATTCAGCACATCCAGTATTTAATTTGAAGACCCCAGCCTTTGTACACTAAACAATTTTATTTTTTATTTTTTAGTTAGATTTTCTATAAAAGCGTGTTTTTTTAGTTTTTTTAAACTATAATTTATTTCATAATATGTTAATTTCCTATAATTGTACTTGTTGCTGTTAGTTTTTCTAACAAAATAAAAATAAAATAAAACAAAATATATATTTTTTATTAAATCCATTATTTTATTTGATTTTTAACTAGCAAGAACAACATGTCTCTGTCACAATTGTTGGAGAAGGACTGACAGCAATATCACGATCTACTGTCTAACGGGACCCAGTAGAAGTCCTCAGGAGGTATTAGGGAGGTACAGATGTATTGGAGGTTGAAAGTTTTTCTAATTTCCCAGGATAAAATAAATAAATATTTTTTTTTACAATTGTACTGGTTTAATTTGTAACAAATACCTATCTGAAAGGGTTTATTCTTTGGAATAATCAACAGCGCAAAATAGACCTCAGACTACTAAATATTATAAATTACATTATTGTGTTATGTACATTGAAAGCGAGCGAGCGCATCGAGCGAACAAAAGTGTCTCTAATTTTGCAGGTTTGTATCGGACAAATCCTTATGGATTGATCCACAGTATAGTCTATCCAACAAAATATGACACAGTAACACACTGTCAAAATCTGCAGAGTCGCATATCTTCCCAAAGCCAAAAGATCCCGCAGCCCGCCCGCCGCTCTCATCTAAAAACTATTTAATTGCAATTGTATTTTATAATATTGAAACGCTTTTAGAGATATACTCTATCATATATTACCGCAAAAGTATAGTTTACTGAGCGTATAGTATTTTTTGTATAGGCATGTTACCTAAAAATATTTTTTTCGTCTATTCGATGTTAGACAAAATGTAAATAAACAATCTAGAACTCATTTTCTTATACAGGTTGTCCTAAAACTAGCACGTCACACTGACACTGGAGGTAGATGAACCCAAGATGCATTGAACAAGCCTAACATGCTCATAGACAAGTTTCGTGGGTTTTGAGTTATGACCAGTTTTAGTCATTTTTTAAAAATCACCATTTTTTTGTAATGTTCGTATCAGATACTTTTTACCAACTTTTTAACCAAATTCAAAAGGGGAATTATTTAGAAAATAAGTTTTATTTCATACTTTTTTGTGCATTTCTACTTTGGTAGTCGGTTAATTTTTTGTTTAATTAATATAATACATCTATGAGTCCCAGCCTATCCGGTATCTATATATTATTACGAGAAGTGAAATTTCAAGTACAGTTTTACGAGAAATGTGTGTACGGATGAGTGAAATTTGGCAAAATTAAAGTTCATGCTGAGGAAGTAAACTTAAATTTATTAAAATAATGCTTAGAAATACATTAAATTAATGAAAATATTAGCATGGATACTACAATACTACCATGGATTTGGTTCACAACACACGTAAAAACGTTTAGTGTATTCTGGACACAATTGTGTTTGAAATACCTAGTGTTGTACCCTTATGAAGTTTAATCGATGTTGTTGTCCTATCGAGAAAGTAATTAGTTAAAACCAAATCGATTTTCCAATCGCCGTCAAACAAAAACGAATATTTGAATTGTCAAACTATATCATTTATGGTTGATTAATTATTTAATTATTGTAATCTCTATGAGTTTTGACGTTCGGTTTCATCGTGAAAAACATGAGTGAAATTTTATTTATCGTAATTTTAATGGAACTACAGTATACCTAACACTAGTCTCTATGTCTAAATAAGAATATTAACTAGTGTGGAATATCACATTTTTATAAATTAAATTTTAAAACTGTTGATTAAATCTAGAATAAATAGGTATTTAGACTGACGCGATTAAAAGTTATTAGCAATTAAAAAATATTGCCCATGTCTTTCTCGCATAACGATTTGTTACGACACATGTTGTTACCGCCATACATTTTGTAATGATGAATTTATGGCGGGTGCAACTTGTGACGTCACACGCTGATATATGGCTCTCTTTCTTGTGAATTTTAATTTTTTGTATCTTCGTTGTTTTTTAAGATACAGAGTGTCCTAAAATTAGCACGTCACGTCACGTTTTTAAAAATCACTTTATTTAATTTGGTTGGTACCGACTTCAAAATTTTGAAAATTGAATAGAGAAATAGTTAAAATTTCAGCCAAATTTAAAAGGGGAATTATTTAGAAAATAAGTTTTATTTCATACTTTTTTGTGCATTTTTACTTTGGAAGTCAGTTTTAATTTTTTGTTTAAAAATAATAATATTAATATCCCTTTTTAGTAATATTTGTTAAATTATTATTAATATATTATTTTAAGAACGCTTAAAATAAACGATCGAATTACATAATTGAATACGCACCAAGCTTAAATTAGGTATTGTATTTAGGATAATGATGATGATTACGGGACAAGTTACATAATGGCATATGCTTGCAGTTCTATAAACAATGTCGAAATTTCCAAACGCATATCTTTAAAGACTGAGGAGTTGGTGCAGAATCTTACTTTTTGGTAGCATATACTTGGGTTTCGAGGAGGTCCCTCGATTCCTCATGGATGCCATCATCAGGTCACCGTTTTGGTAACAACGAGACCAATTTCCAATACATCAACAAAAGAATTTTGAAAATCGGTCCATAAACGGGAGAGTAATGTTCAAAGATATCTGTGTCGGTGTAAAATATTATGAGAAGTACCTATTACATCATCATTATGTTATGATTTATGGTGGTGGTGATGATGATGATTATTTTAATTGACATAGTGGCTTATGCTTGCCATTGCCATTTTCGTTCTATAAGCAATATCCCCAAACATGTATCTATAAGGAGTCAGGAGTTCTGTTCAGTACTTTTGGATCCAGGGTATACCTTGGTGCAAAGTCTTACTTTTTGGTAGCATATGCTTGGGTTACTTCAGAAAAAGTCGAAATCACTATATGTTTTCATATGAATTTTGAGGAGTTCCATGAGGAATCGAGGGGTCCCATCATCAGGTCACCATTTTTGTGAAAACGGGACCAACTTCGAAGTAACTTTACAACATTTATTACTTATCAGTATTTTCTTTATATAATTTTTTTTCACAAATATATATGATTGGTCTCGCTCGCTCGACTAGATGACGCTCTCCCTAATAAAAACAGTTTCGTAAATGCTGCAATTCATGTGTAAACGTAAAGTGACAATTGACTTGCATGTGATAAATTCAAGTGTGCGTGAAAAATAGTGATGCCAGCTGCTCAACTTTTGTCCGATATAATGGGAAAAATATCTCATGCTGTGGTCTATTAGTTAAGTTAATGGTTATAAATGTAGCTAAAAAAAACTTAAAAACTAGCACTAGCCCGCAGCTTTGCCGTAAATACAGTATCCCACAGGAACACTAGGCTTTTAACTTTCACATTTATAATTATAGTAGTAGGATAATAATATTAAAAATTAATTAAAAGCAAATGTACATATCAATATTATATTATTCTTATGAGATTTTTCTTCAGAAAATTGTTAGGTGATATAAATGAATAGGCCTCATTTTTATTAGGGTTCCGTAATAATCAAGGAACCCTTATAGTTAATATTAGTCAAGACAGAATAACGTGTGTCGAGGCAGCTAGTAGGCTATAAAATAAGAAAACGTTACCATTTTTAACCGACTTCCAAAAAAAGGAGGCGGTTATAAGTTCGGGTGTATGTTTTTTTTTGTATGTTCAACGATAACTCCGCCGCCTGTTGACTGATTTTCAAAATTCTTTTTTCGATGTCCTTTACATACTTCGAAGTTGGCCCCGTTTTCACAAAAATGGTGACTTGATGATGGGATCCATGAGGAATCGAGGGAACTACTCAAAATTTATATAAAAATATATAGTGATTCCGACTTTTTCTGAAGTAACCCAAGCATATGCTACCAAAAAGTAAGACTTTGCACCAAGGTATACCCTGGATCCAAAAGTACTGAACAGAACTCCTGACTCCTTATAGATACATGTTTGGGGATATTGCTTATAGAACGAAAATGGCAATGGCAAGCATAAGCCACTATGTCAATTTAAATAATCATCATCATCACCACCACCATGGTGCAAAAAGAAAGATTTTGCACCAAGGTATACCCTGGATCCAAAAGCACTGTACAGAACTCCTCAGTCTTAAAAGATACGCGTTTGGAAATTTCGACATTGTTTATAGAACTGTAAGCATATGCCATTATGTAACGTACAGTAATCATCATCATTATCATATATACAATACCTAATGGAAGCTTGGCGCGTATTCAATTAGACATTCGATCGTTTATTTTAAACGTTCTTATAATGTATGAAATAACAATTTTACAAATGTCTCTAAAAAGGGTTTTTTTTAACAAAATATTAAACCGACATCCAAAGTAAAAATGCACAAAAAAGTATGAAATAAAACCTATTTTCTAAAAACTTTTTTGTGCATTTTTAGTTTGGAAGTCAGTTTAATTTTTTTGAGCTCATCAAGAAATATTGTACCAGTACCTACTTTAAACTATTCGTAAATTTATTTCAAAAGCCTTGCATCGTAGGCCGTGTCGTAGGCAACATCGTAGCATTGAAAAACATTTAAAAAACTAAAATGTCAGTCAAGAGTCATTACAAAAAAATCGGCGAGCTATGTTTACTTGTAAATTGCGCGCCGGTATATTATTTTAAATTAAAACGTAATATCCGTATTAATCATGTTATATTAAACCATGACAGGTTTAGGAGATATTAAGAAGTTTTTTCCCATAGATTGCATACAAAAAGTATGTGATATATTTGAAGAACAATTAACCAGTGATAAAGAACCGGATTTGGCGTTGTTTTCCATAATCGTAGGAGCGGTCGAGAATAACTTAACTAATATTAAAAACAGCGACAAAGATGCTAATAAAGTGATAAAAAAATTTCCATATGTGGAATGGGAAGAGATAAAATCATTATACGATCGATTCGGTGTTTTGATGCGTAGCGGTGTTGATGCAAAGTTGCTCGGCGGGGATTTCGCGTCTCGAGAGTTAGTGAAGCGCGTGGCGGATACTGTCTGGAATTCGCTAACCCGCAGCTACTACAAGGACCGCGCTCACCTGCAGTCCATTTACAGCTTCCTCACGGGCAACAAGCTGGACTGTTTCGGAGTGGCGTTCGCGGTGACCGCTGGCTGCCAGGTGCTCGGGAAACAAGACGTGCACCTCGCTCTCTCTGAAGATCACGCTTGGGTCGTATTTGGAAAGGATGGCTCGAATACAGCAGAGGTAAAGAATTAAAAAAAAACAAGCCTTATGTTTATATACACAGTACACACTGCTCTAATTGCATTTTCATTAAGGCCCTAGAATATTAAATTAATCAATTTTTCTATACAGGAAACAGCTTTCCTTATCAAATAACAATTATAAACTTTTTGTGTATATTATTTTAGCTAAAATAATGATTAATTTATAAGGTAACTTGGCATGGAAAAGGAAATGAGGATAAAAGAGGCAGATCGGTGGGTGATGGTGTCCTCGCCAGATCCTGGCTGTATGTGGCTGGTAAACCTGTGGTGTGCACAAGGGTCATGGAACTTGCGGCCTTAGTATCGTCCATAAATTCATCACTAACGCCGACCATTGATGTACACGAAGTGGCCCTAATGCAACACAAGCTGCTGTGGTTGTTGTATGAAAAAGGTGTTTTTTTTTTCATATAAATATTAAGTGCAAAATATTAATATGGAATAGTTATTTTGGCAGTAAGTTGTAGGTTAGGAATCAATAAGAATATTATATTTGGAAAAATATGGTAAAATAAAATGATTACTTAATGTTTGTAGGATTTATCTCAACATGCAAATATATTATGAAATAAAAATTTAATATAATGTCAGAAACACTATAAGTTGGTTTGTTTTAGGTCATCTGGATGCATACCCAATGGCACTGGGAAATCTTGGTGATTTATGCGAGTACATGAAGAATTCAAATAGAGTGGATGAGTCGGATAATTGCCATATACCTAAAAATGAAGAAGATATCAAAACCAACAATCCAGGGAGGCCAGATTCTGCAGCATTATATGTCCAAGCCATAAGATCCTCGAGAACCTATTATGAAGACAGACACGTCTACCCATATACACTCCAAGGAGGCTATTATCACAATCAGAAAATGTATAAAGAGGCTTTTCAGGCGTGGGCCGGCGCTGGTGATGTAATAAGACAGTAAGTATGTAAATCCTAATAAATAATATTATAGCTAGAGTCAAGTCGTCCCAGTGGGGCTATATGATATGTAGCGACAGAATATCTATAGTAATATAATAAAAAGGAATGATTTGTTTGTTTGCATTGAATAGGCTCTGAAATTACTGGACCGATTTTGATCAAAGAATACTTGCGAATCCTGCTCAATTTTCCATCAAGAGCGGCCAAGTTTCATATATAATTATTTTGTACCTACTACCTATATTATGTAGTTTGTATTTATTATTTTTCAAGAGACTGCGACCCCCCGCTTGAGAAACAATTAAATAAACTGTCAAAATAAAAAGCACTCGAAAAAGAGTTTAACGTTGTGTTAGTTGTTTTTGTCCACATTTAACAAATAAAAGGGGACAAAATCTTTAAAAACAAAAACAATCATCGAATTTCAACTTAACCATACTTTTTGTATCTCTTTATGTTTTAAATTTTTTTCTTGATTGATCGATTTCTTGATCTTGGTACAAAATCTAAGTTAGACAACAGCAGATTTAAAAATAGTATCATAGCCCTTTCACTCTCTTTCATTTGAATCTCTAAGAGAAAAGTTTAAAGAAATATGTGTACTGACCGTAGCTTCTCAGTATATTTTGGATAATTTATTATACGTTAGAAAAAACTTAAGCAGTTTCAAGAAGAAAAGTGATAATCATTGTATAAACACTAGAAATAAGCTCAAGCTAGATGTACCAGTGATAAGATTTCGCAAAGTAAGTAAATCTTTTAAGGGCCAATGTATGCGTATACATATTACTATACAATAGGATCCCAGAAAACGTTCAAAACCTTTCTATTAATACATTTAAAAAAGTGGTCAAATAATGTTTGTGTGCTAAAGCTTATTATAAAGAAAATGATTTTGTAAACGATTGCACACCTTGGGAATAAGAAGCTCCCCTGATAGGATGTCTATGTATTTGTGTACTTTTGACGTTTTTTTTTTAAAATTTAACATTGATTTAAGTTTATAATGTAAAATATATATTTCTTTCAAAAGAACAATTTCCCATCACATATTTAAGACTAAGATTTAAGACTTATCAGAAAAAAAACGTATACGCGTAATAAAATTGACGATATTCGAAAACGAATATTCGAATAATATTCCCTAATTGTAACACAATTTTTGTCGCTATGCCATTTCCATATTCCATATTCCATTAATTTTCTTGTTTTTCAGTTACAACTACTCTCGTGATGATGAAGAGATTTATAAAGAGTTTTCAGAGATAGCCAATGAGCTAATACCACAAGTGATGAAAGCAGAGAGTTCAGGACACTCTGCAAGATCTATATTGAAGGATCCTGAATGTTTTGCTTCCTTACTACGGTAATTACAATATTCATTAAATTCGGAGTTCTTCATTCAGAAATTTAAACAAGAAAAACATTAAACTATAATTAATAAAAAATATGTATTTCAGGTTTTATGATGGAATATGTAAATGGGAGGAGGGTAGCCAAACACCCATCCTCCACATTGGTTGGGCCAAGCCTCTTGTGAGTACTATCTCTAAGTTTGATGCTGAGGTGCGGGCACAAGTTAACATTATTTGCAGTCCAGATGACGATCAAAACGAGGAAAAGAAAAATAATGGCAACAAAAGTGATAACAAAACTGAAGAACATGAGAGTTGGAACAACAACTCTGAAAGCACCGAGATGACTGTGCGTGAGCAACTGACAGCGGCCGTTAATAGCAGGCCGAGAGTCACCTTATACAGCCACAAGATGGCAGCACTCAAACCTCTGCTGTTAGCAGAGAGACTTAACACACACGCCTTACAGTTGCAACTGACGGCTCAGAGCCAACTGCAGAGACCACACTTGACTACAAAGAGAAGGGTGGAGGAAGACTCTAACCCACCTGCTCCCACCGCTAGAGCTAAACGCGCTCGTCGTGAGCGATAAACTTGTACTTATTGTTTCCATGAATTTAGAGACTATTTATTATTGTTACATTAAGTTAAATGTATATTTTGATTCCTTATATTGTTCAATATATATTGTATTGTTTCTAAATTACAAAATAGAATTTTCTAATTGAAAATTCTATATTTTTGAGATTTAACAAAATATCTATGTTTAACATCAAAGTTCAAAGATGCATTTAAATATTATAACGTCAGGTCATAAGGTAATTGAAGTGCAAACGATTGTATTAGAAATCTTAAATAGAATTTTAAGATCAAAAATAAAAATCATAAGCATAAAACTGCTTTTTTATTAATGTTAAAGTGAATGCCAGTCTAGAATTTTTCTATAATATGAATAATTATTATTACCACACCTACGTTTTACCCATGACCATACTATTATGACGTACTAGAGTGCAACAATAGGCAAACACTCAGTGTCAATGTGAATATTATCATTTATTTCTTATCACTAATAAAATATAACAGATGAGGGTATATATTTCTTATACTGGATCTTGCACTATGAGCTTGCGAGATTGATACGCAGCTTTACGTGTCCCGCCTGCACTGGTCCATGGAGGTCGAGGACGTCGTGAGAAACATCCGTGAGAAACATCCGTGAGAAGACCACCTACACTTTGAGGGTTGTGCGTCTCCAGTCTCGCCACAAGGTGAAATTCATTTCCTTTTTGTAAATAAATATATAATTGTTAAAAACACGAATTTTTATGTAGTTAGCAACGAATGAAACGTTTCAAGAGGCTTGGATAGCCGAGAGGGAAAGATGCTATCCTTCGTTGAACAAGAATAAATAGGTCCTATCTTTGATTGTGAAACTCTCCTCCTTTTACCAGGCGTGGAAAACACACCATCATTTGATGTGCCCTCAGCTAAAGCCTCGTCCAGACTACTCGCTCCGTCTCTTCGCCGAGTTACTCGCCAAAGTTACCCTAAGTTCTAAGTGCGTGCCCACACACTTGGACAACCTCGCGAAGAATCAGTCCATAGATTATAAGTACTGCTACTGAAAATCAGTCGCTTGGAGTCCGCCGTCGCAGCAACATTGATGTTTTTGCCGTTGCAATGTGTACTTTAGTGCATTTTAACTAAGTGGTAGCGCCATCTGTGAGCGTCGAACGCCACTATGAATGGCATATATCAATAGATAAGCAGTACCCCCCCCCCCCCCCCTTCCTCCAACGTAAAAAGAAGAAATACGAAGACACGACTGCAATATATTTGCAAGAGTCGCGTCGGGTGCGTGTGCGATGGCCGACACCGCATGTGTTATTAGACTTTTCCGCTACTAATTCCCGCCCACGAAAGTGAGACATTCCTATAGGAACGCACGTTATAAGAACTTTGAGACGACTAAAGTGTTGTGAACAGAAGGAGGTGACGAAAACTCCAGCTGCAAGACGCCGTTCGCCGAAGCCGTAATTCGGTAAGTGTATCTCTTTTCACCTTTCCATTTCATCATATTATTACTGCATATTCACCTGGCGACGCCAGATAACTTCTGAAATACAGTCCACAAAAATATCGAAGAGAGATTATTCGCTAAACGTCAGAGAAAGGTGGCCCGCGTGGCCATTGTTTGGTCCATTCGAGCCGGACCACATTTGGTCCGGATTTTAATCCATTTCCATCACGGATTTATATCCAGGTTTTTTTTAATTTCCCGCATAGGTAGCTTCTAAAAGTGCTTAACTAGGCAGTGGTAATACATATTTATGCTCCTGTAAACCCATTACTTGGGAACCGCATCGCCGTAGGTAATACACGATATAACGTGGCCACCTACAGAGATTCCTTATTTGAATTATTATTCAAACTATCATAGTTCTATTATAAATCTCATATTTCAAACGCTATTATATTTTCAAACCGCTTTAAAGTCGTTGCCTATAGGAATAAGTAATTAAACCGCATATATTCTTAGGTATTCTATTTGTAAATTAGTAAAGAGATACTTGGGTGTAACATAAATATCGCATAACCTACGTATATTATAAATACTTAGGTATATAATTCGCATAGTATTTTGAATATTATAATAAATCTAATTCAAAATGGCGGAGGATCCAAAGTTAGCCATTCTAGTCGCTAAACGTAATATTTTGTTCGAACGTGTTTAAAATATATATAAACGTTCGCAAACTGCAGAGTCATCCGAAGCAGATAAGGAATTATTTCTCAGTACAACGTACAAAAGTACAACGCGAAGTTGCTTTTTATTAATCCGAAAAATCCGCCTAGTTTTCAAGCGTATACTTCATTCGAGGACATATATTGCGTTATTAAACGCATTCAATCTCGTCTTGAAACTGTTGAACCCGAAGTTAAAACTGAGTATTATACAACTGTTCGAACGCCAAGGTTGCCTGCGATTGAGATAATGTATTTTGATGGTGACATACGAAATTGGCCCCTATATATGCCAGTTTTAAATCAACGGTACATGATAATAGTTCGTTGACCGATGCCGACAAGTTTTATTATTTAATAGGTAAGTTGGCGCCAACAGCTCATTCAGTATCGCTGGCGTCACCCCCAGCGCTGAGAATTATCAGTTAATATTTCAGTCGCTGGTGGACAGGTATCAAGATACTTGTATCCTCGAGTCCACATATTTTGACCAAGCCTTAAATTTAAAATTGAATGGTTCCGCATCTGTTTCGAATTTGCAGTAATTTATAAATAATTTCGTAACGGCAGTTAATTCGCTTAAAAACTTAAATTTAGAAAATCTTTCCGATTTTATTTTATTACAACTAGCATTGAAAAAATTCGATACAGAAACTATTCGCGTCTTTGAAATGACGGTACGTAATAAGAAAATTCCTACACTAGACAGTTTTATCTCATTCATTAAATATCAGTGTAAAATATTTAGAAATACGCAGCCTAGTTCATCTAGCTCGTCCAGTAATATTAATAAGCAAAGGTTTATTAAACACCGAAATTATAACACCGCGCCTAATCCGCAGTCTTATGTAGCATGTTCGGATTCTAGTAATAATAATTATAACCCGCTCAGATGTATGTGCAATAACATTAACATTGTGCATACACATCTTTACAAATGTCCCGCATTTAATGATTTGGCCCCTTTGGCTCGTTTTTATTATATTAAAGGAAATAAAACCTGCGTTAATTGCTTAAGCATAAAACATAAATCGAACTCTTGTCTTAGTAAGTCTAAATGCCGCGTTTGTGACCGACGCCACCATACACTAATGCATTTCGATAAGATCCCGCAGTCAGCCAGCACGCGTGACCTTGAACTTGATAATAACAGTTCTCGCCTACTGTTTCAAATGGTAAAAATTTACTAGTTTAATTTGTTTTAGTATTTGATTGTATTTTTTTTTGCCCTATGGTAAACACAACATATTTTAAATAGGTAGGTATAAAAGTATTTGTACTGTACTTACACTTAAGTTGTTAAGTAGGTATGTACCTAAACTTTGAAATGTTCAGTTTGCTTTGGTTTTCGTTCTTATGCTGATAGGTACCTATAACTTACCTAATACAAAATTTCTATACCTAATTACCTACTATAGTTATTTACCTAATATAGGCATCCAAGTTTATCAATGAGTAAGTCTGTAATACCTAACAAACATCCGTTACCTAGGTGTGATAAAAATAAGATAGTGTGCAAATTTAAATTAATTTAGGTAGTTTCTTATTTTTTTTTATTTGCAGGATTACTGAGAGTTCTATGATGGTGGACATGAAAAATAAATGCAACAATACAGTTTGGACTACTTGAAGTTCGGATTTATTGCATCTCCATCAAATCAACACTTGTAGATGTGTCTCATATGTGAAAAAGTATTCAGTAACGATGCCATGAAGCCTTCAAAAATGGATGACCACTTATCAAGAGTACATGCTGGCAAAAAAGTAAGCCGTCGTCATTTTTTCAAGCACTTAAAGAAAAACTAGACAAAAGGCCATCCATAAGATCGATGTTTGCGTCATCATCTATTAAAGACGATGATGGTTTACGAGCGTCCTATAATATATCTTTACTAATAGTGAAGTCGGGGAAACCACACACAATTGAAGAGCAGCTCATCTTACCAGCCATTGCGAAGATCCTTAACAATGTGTAGCACAAGCCCGTACATGATATTTTAAAGAGAATACCTTTGAGCAATAACACAGTTAAGAGACGCATAGACGAGATGGGACGCGATGTGGAAAGCATTTTATGCAAGTTCTTACAGACCAACAGATTCTCTCTCCAGTTGGACGAGTCTACATTACCCGGCAATGAAGCTTTGTTGTTAGGATATGTTCGATATATCAAAGATGAAAATATATGCCAAGAACTGCTTTTTGCTACATATTTAGAGACCAGAGGAGAATCGATTTTTCAGGCCGTGGAACATTTTTTTACTGACAAAGCTAATCCATGGAAGAACATTGTTTCTGTTGCGACTGATGGTGCACCTTCTATGGTTGGTCGTCATCGTGGTTTTATAGCTCACTTAAAGCGACAACTGCCTGATGTACTGGTCATTCACTGCGTGATTCACAGGCAGCATTTAGTAGCAAAAAAGCTGAGTCCTAGATTGCATAAGTCTTTACAATATGTAATAAATGCTATCAACAAGATTCGAAGCAATTCTTTGAACTCTCGGTTATTTGCTCAGCTATGTGAGGAAAACGACGAAGTCTTTACTCGATTACTTCTGCACACTGAATTTCGCTGGTTATCAAGAGGCTCTTGCTTAGAAAGATTTTCAGCCATTTTTGAATCTGTGTTGGAATTTTTACAATAAAAAGATCCGAATTTGTAAGAAAATCTGAACAATTGTAAAACAGATATTTATTACTTGACTGATATCTTTGGAATGTTCAAGAAAGTTAATTTGCAGCTGCAGGGTGACGATCTTAACTTGATTAAAACAAAATCAATAATATCGGCCTTCGTGGGTAAACTAATCCTTTATAAACAAAATTTAGGCAGAAAAGAATATTCGCAGTTTCCGCATTTGTCAAAATTACCAGAAATGCTTCAAGATGATGGCATTTTATTATATGTCACTCACTTGGACGCATTACACAAGGATTTTACGGAGAGGTTTGAGGATCTCTTAAATTTACAAATTCCTCAAAGGATAATAAATCCGTACAATACCACAGCCATAGAAGAAGCCAATGTGATAATGAAAGAAGAGTTGATTACCATCAGCACAGACAAAGAGCTTAAGCAGAAGTTCAACCAAGCTATCAGAAGTTCTGGTTGCAACGAAACATTGAAACACAATATCCTACATTGTGGAACATTGCTGAAAAATACCTTATCGCTTTTCCATCATCATACCTAGTTGAAAAAAGCTTCAGTGTGGTAACAAACATTTTGACGAAACAAAGAAACCGTTTGAAAATCAACGAACGTGGAGATTTAAGGCTGCAACTTACCAACATTGAACCGGATGTAGCTAGATTGGTAGATAGTCGCCAGGTTCATCCATCACACTGAATGTTTTATTTTTAATTGTCTCTATCTCCCAGAAACGCGTGAGCAATTCATCGGTCTGGACTCTTAAACAAGATAATGTATTTTTTGATTTTGAATTTTTTGTATTAATTATGTTTTTATATCAAATTTGGCTCGAAACTAGCCAGCCAAGTTTGGTTTGTTGCAACCTAGGGCGTTGCTCACCTAAATTAATGAAATTAGAACATAACGTCCCAGAATATATCTGCTCCTACCAATATGTCAAACCAGAAAAAATCTGAAAAGAGGGATCAGCTAGCTGTATATCAAGAGGAAATTTGAATGAATTTATGTCTGTGTTACAAAATGGTAACATATATTTTGTTATTTGAGGCAGAACGTAACATTGTATATTTATTTTATAGTCACCCGAAATTGACTGTATATTTAGGTTACAAGACTCTGCACTGAAGGAACTTTGACTGTTAATACCTGTCACAGTGGAGATTACGTTAGGTCGTACCAAACCCAGCTTCTCACAAAGATGTTGTGTTATAAAATGCGCTGTGCTGCCGCTGTCGAGTAAGATCCTGGCACCTTGTAGGTTTCCTTCAGCATCAGCCACTTTCACCATAGCTGTGGAAAGCAATACGTGTGGTGTTAAATTTGTTTATAAAGCAACTGTGTTTTGAATTTCTATGTCTTTGTGCAAAAGAGTATTGTGTTTGTTAGCACAATACTTGCATGTGACAGCTTGCAATGTTTTTCTATATGGCCAGGTTTTAGACAGTTTCTACAAAGTTAAAAGTGTTTAATTTTTTGTAGATGTGTCTCAACGTTCAAATTTCTAAAATCCTGGCAATTAAATAAATAGTGATTATGTTTACACAATATAGGAAATGTTGTTAAACTATTTTTGTTATTATTTGTATTTTGTAATTTATAAATTTTTTATTTCTATTATCTTTATTTTTATTGTAATCTGTAAATTGTAAATTTTGATTATCGTGAATATTTCTATGTTTTTGTTCTTGTTGTAAAGTATCTAATAAATCTGATCTATTTGTTAAGAAATTTAAGAATTGTTTTAATGTAGATGTAGAAGTAAATGTATTTCTTTGTTCTTCCCACTGACGATATGTGACATTATCTAATTTTCTCTTCATCATATGAATTTTGAGAGTGTCCCAGTGGTCTCTGTGGGTTGACCAACTGTATTAAAGGCACATAAATTACGATTCGTGACATCAATTAAATATCTTAGAGCAAAGCATGACTCAATTTGAATAGGAGACAAATTAAAAATGGCGTTGACATGATTGTTAACTAAAAGTCGCTCGTTGTCATACCTATTCGAAAGTAACTGCCAAGCTATAACGTAGTTGTTTGAAGTAAATTCTAAGTTTTTTATGATGAGCGAAGCGCTGCCTTTTAAAGACGCTCGCAAATAGTGGAATTAATAGATATCACTTAATTTAGAATTATATTTGAATTATACATATTATATTTGAATTATATATATGTATAATAAATGAATATTCGATTCAGATTCGGATAATGCACGATTGCGGTGACGATCGTACTTATTTGTCAATGTTCTTGCTAAAACTACACTATAGTGACTACTTAGAACTCTAAATACGTGTTAAGTGTTTAGTTTTACCTGTGTTGTATGTGAGTACTTTTCCTGTTCGTTAACTGTCCAATTTACGTGTGTCGTGTTGTGATCATGTCCCTGACGTTTGTACGGTGCACGTAATAACTGTGCTGTGTAAACATGGCTGACCGTGACTCGCGGCCGCATAGCCCTGATCGCACCAGCCGCCCCCGCGCCGTCTCTGGATCGACGCGCAGCTCCACCTCATCGAGGTCTAGCTCGCGCGCGCACGCCTACCGAGCCTAGCTTAAGTAGGACGGGCCAGAAATTCTCCAAAATTTCCTCCACCGGAGACCATGCATGGCGTGCGTCGTTTTCTTGGTATGTTTAACCTGAGCACCTGGACACCTTAGCTTCTGGAGCATTTTAAGGCCTGTAAGGCGAGTTTGTCTAGCGCTACATTATTACAACACCTAGTCATAGACGCACCCCTAGCATTATTGCATTATGCATCAAGTACTTGCATAGGAGCTTGTTTGCAGCAACAAGTCGAGAGAGAGTGGCGCCCCCTGGCGTTCTTTAGTAAGAAGCTAAGACCACAGCAAACACAGTGGCCAGCTTATTACCGGGAATTGTTAGCTGTGTACGAAAGTGTACAGAACTTTCGGCACATTCTAGAGGTCCAACACGTAACCATTTTTACTGACCACAAGCCGTTGCTGTACGCTTTCGTACAACGGCGGGAAAAGCTGCCACCTGCGCAACTCAACCAGCTGTCATTTATTGGACAGTTTACAACTGATATCCAGTATATCAGGGGTGAAGATAACGTTGTTGCGGACGCCATGTTCCGGGTGGACGCTGTCGCTCTGGTGGACGATCGTGAAGCCCTTGCTAAATCGCAAGAAACTGATCCGGAGCTCGCAGTTTTGCGCTGAGGCGACTCTGGCCTTCGCCTGACGCAAGTCATAGTTCCGGAGTCAAATGTCTCTATTACCTGCGATGTCTCAACGGGCAAACCTCGCCCATACCTGACCCCTCCATTTCGTCGTGCGGTGTTCGACAAGTTACACAACTTCAGTCACCCCGGCGTTAAGGCAACGACCCGTCTTTTGCTAGACCCACACGTTTGGCCATCGATTAAAAAAGACTGCCGTTTTTGGATTCGGTCATGCCAAGCATGTCAGCGCAGCAAAATTACGCGACATGCCACCGCTCCCCTCAGTCAGTTTGATCAACCATCTGGTCGTTTCACCCATGTTCATATTGACATCGTAGGCCCTCTCCCTGTCTCTAACGACTACCGTTATTGCCTTACGGCTATAGACAGAGTATCGAGGTGGCCTGAGGTCTGGCCCATGCGTACTATCACTGCTAAAGAGACGGCTGACACCTTCACTAGGGAGTGGATATCTCGCTTCGGCGTGCCGTTAATAATAATGACAGATCAGGGTACTCAATTTGAGTCCAATTTGTTTCGTCGACTCACGGAAACCTTCGCCACGAAGCGGATTAGGACAACAGCCTACCACCCATGCGCAAACGGGATGATCGAGCGGGTGCATCGAACTCTCAAAGCAGCACTAATGTGCCACGGTGGATCCTGATACAAATTATTAATCTTTTCCGTTTGTACTTTTAGGAATGCGTACAGCTTTCAAAGACGACCTGAAGGCTACAGCAGCCGAAATGCTGTACGGCGAGACGCTGCGCTTACCCGGTGAGTTGTTAGCTCCCGTCCCACGCGCCGATCACTTCTAAGGCCCTGGCGATTTTGTTGTGCAGCTACGACGAAAGATGTCGAGTGTGCGACCCATCCCAGCCTCTCGCCACTGCAAACCTTCCTTTTGTTTTTAAGAACCTGGCAACGGCAATCCACGTTTTCTTGCGCAACGACACCGTTCGTCGTCCCTTACAACAACCCTACACTGGACCATTTCTGATTTTGGAACGTTCCAGCGATGACAAAACCCTGACTCTCGACGTAAAGGGCAAGAAGGTTTTAAGAACCTGGCAACGGCAATCCACGTTTTCTTTCGCGACGACACCGTTCGTCGTCCCTTACAACAACCCTACACTGGACCATTTCTGATTTTGGAACGTTCCAGCGATGACAAAACCCTGACTCTCGACGTAAAGGGCTAGAAGGTTGTAGTGACCGTCGATCGAGTCAAGCCTGCCTTCTTTGAAAACGACACAGGTAACACAACAGTTCCACCCCATCAAGCTGTACCTGAACCAGCTGTTTCCAGCCCACCTCTTTTATATTCCCCTACTCCCCAGGCACCGGACCAACCAGTACCACACACCACTCGATCCGGCCGAGTAGTCAGATTTAAAGATTGCGAAGATTTAATTTATCATTCTCCGTGGGGGGGTGGTGTTGCGAATCGCCACCGTAAGTAATATGTATTACCATCGATTACTATAAAATTAACTGACAACACTTGTGTAAAATACCTTGTCATTTCTGGTAACACTATATACGTCAAAAAAAATTCTAGACACTTTTTTCCCTCCGTAAAAATTGTATTGTTATTTGTTCGGAATTAGTGAAAATACTAATTTTAATTACTGTATTGTGTCGCCCGCAAAATAAAGGACTCTTTCAACACGCATGGTTTTATTTAATGAACCAACTACGAAGATCCACCACAATAGGCTACTTGACTCATATTTCATTTCATACATTGAAGGAGTATTTCTTTTAGTACTTGGCTTAAAAAAGTATTCTAGCGATATCTTATACCTAATTAAAAACTTAAGATTGATATATAAAGTTGATTTAAAAATGGTTTTTTTTTTCTACTGATGAAAACACCTCGATATTATTCACCAATTTTTTTTGTAGGGTGTTAGGTTTAAAAATAATGTATTTTTTTTTTGTGTAATGAAACAATTATAAAGCGTATAGGACATAATTAAAAACAAGATCAAGAAGAGAGTTTTGATGGGGAATTCAATTGGTGACGTTGTGGTTTTTGTACCTCATAAATTTGTGTCAATTCGGTTCTTAATATGTAATATTGGTAGAATATTAACTATTAAATATTCGTTAACGTGCACAAGTGTGGGCAAGTGGTACTACAAACAAAAACATCTATTTTGTGTTCCCTTCAAAACTCCCAAGGAACTTTCAGTAAAGCTTCTACCACTTTACTGAATCGACTGACATGACTCATGGACTGCACTGACTATTTATTTGGATTTTGACTAGACTTTAGACTTGACGATATAGGAATATGATGTTGAAAATTGAAACGAAAGTTCTATTTTCCGCCTTTTTAACATGACAATGGCAAATGGTTACAAGCAGATGAGATATATAAATTTAAAAAAAAAAGACATTTGACATGTGTCGTGGCATATGTCAAAACAGTTTTACTGTTTTCATTTCCATGGCAATTTGTTAATTTTCGTAGACACAAACATTTAAGTGTTAAAAATAACAAGTTTCTATAATTTTTCATCACAATAATATCTAAGAACTATTTAACATGCAAGATTTATTATGTTCGACTTAAATACAGAGCTTACCGCTGAATGTTTAAAAAGTTTAGCTGACAACAATCGATGCTTATCTTGGTACTTAAACTGTTATATTGGTTTATTATTGTAAAGTTGTTGCGCCTTTAATAAGTAATTTTAATATTTTCAACATTTTTTTAAGCGATAAACTGAATACACCTCGCGTGAGGTATCCCTGCGGCCATGCAGTGTGCGGGGAGTGCGTCAGTGTATCTCAGTGCTGTTTACTTTGCATTACGCCGCCTCCCAAAATTACACATTATGAGGATGAGCTATTAAGCCGTCAAGTAGAAAATGCATCACAATTGGTTTTAGCTTATCAAGAAGTATTTGGAGAAGATGGTAACATACAAAATTATATTTTAAGTTCTATTTTAAGTTTTTATACTCTTTATATTTCATTTATTGGTGTTTTATATTTCAGTCAACAAGAGAGTGAGTATATCAAAACAACAAAAGTTAGAAAAGCTTTTATTCCCTGAATGCATTCAAGCCCTGAACAAATATTTCAACAAAAGAAAAAGCTCTCCTTCCATTCCAAAAGGAAAGGAAAATATCAAACCAAACATTCTCCTTTCCGGCGAAGAAGTCACTAATAAAAGTTTGAAAATGGAAAACAAAAACAGTTATGTGAAACAGTGGCTCAACAATATACAAAGTCCAGCAACTTCTAAAACACAACGAAAACCTTTTGCAGATTTGAATGTAAATAGTAATGATCAAAATACAGGTACCAAAGCTAGACAAACAAGAACACATGGAAAAAGGAAGCACTTTAAGACAATATCTAACAATGCAGAAAATGTGCCAGTTAAGAAGTATAAAAAGGAACCTTCATTCAACACAGGGCTCAAACAGAAGGGGAGTTCCATTACATCAAACCCAAATAAGTTTGAAGCAGATGAAAGTGGAATAGGGATGGATGATGAGGTTATTGAGATACTGGACAGTCAAGAGGTTACTGATAAGGATAAACTTGCGTGTAAGGCTGTTGAAGAGGCAGATTTAAATAAAGACGATGTTTGTATGGATCTGTTCAATGATAGTTCATACATAGAACAAACTTTGCCAAAAGTATGTATGACTCCCAATAAAAGTACTAAAACATACAAAGTACCTTTTTACAAGAAAAGTTTTCTGTATCCAACTCGTGAAGGTCATCAAAGTTTGGGCATGAATCAACAAATTAATACTAATTTTAAGAATGTTTCCATAACTATTGAAAATAAGTCCTTCCTTACAATGATCAATGTTTCGAGTTGTGCAGGAAATGATATAGATGTAGCTACGGTAGCTGAAAACAAAAATTCAAATAACATAGTCATAAACAAGGATATTGTTAAAGGGAATATTAATGAAAAATTATCAAAAGAAGCTCCGCAAATTGTAGATATACCTAAAATCAAAGAATTCAATAATGAAAATGTAAATAATTCCAAGATAGAATGTAACATAAAGAATGATAATCTCGGAAAAGGTGTTACAATTAGTGATTCTGATAGTGATAGCATTTTAAGTTTTATTGATAAAGAAAAGGAAGTAATTGTAGAAATCCACAGGTCTTGCAATGAGATGTAAGTAATTTTGTGCCATAATGAAAAAGAAGATTGTATTGTTATTATTTTTAATTATACATATCATATATTTTCTTGTTTCAGGGATTATGCAGTATTATCTGAATTGGACTTAAATCAGTCTGAAAATCGAGCAAGACATGTCCGCCGAGAGAATACTCCATTAAGCACAGACTCTTCTGACAAAGAGAACTATGATCCCAACAGAATGAAGAGAATGTTGAAACATGGCAAAAAGTGCTATCAAAAGAAATAGTTTCAACATTCCAATTTGCAAGTGTGGAACAAAATTCTATTTTTTTATTATTGATATTATTGTTTTTTAAGGATTTTTGGAATAAATTACCTATATTTATAATGTTTACGTTTTTGTTTTCTATTTTCTAACTGTTCATTTATGTACTTGCCATTTTTTCGGGTTCATTCGTATCCAAATGGTAATAAAAACAAAATTAAAAATTGTAAGTAACCACGACACAAAAAAGTATAAAAATAAATTTCTATTTTAGCCTTTTTAATATTTTTAAAGAATATGTATTCGTTGCCGAGTTGAGGGACATCGGTGTGAAGAAGTTTTTTATTTAGCTACATATAATATGCAGCTCCCAGTTTAAATATTTTATATACCTAGATTAAAAAAATATTGCCATTATAAAAATTTATCGCCAAAAATGTTATTCTCTATCACTATAGCTAAGGGAAAAATCTTCACACTGCGGTCCTCGACTCAGCGACGCACTAAAATGTGCGTCTATAAAAAGATCCTTTAAAAATATTAAAAGGCTAAAATAGATATTTATTTAATTACATTTTATAGTTTTTTGTGTCGGGGGTTATGTACTTACTTAAAAATGTTTAATTTTGATTTTACTTCATACTTTTTAATTAATTTAACTACAATTTACAACCTTTTTCACACCATTACAACCATTTGAAATTCTGATTATACCCATGCGACCATTGACTATAAGTGCAAGGTTCCTTGGACTATAGATACGACGACTATCCTACTAATATTATAAATCTGAAAGTTTGTGAGGATGGATGGATGGATGGATGGATGTTTGTTACTCTTTCACGCAAAAACTACTGAACGGATTTCGATGACATTTGATATGGTAGAAGTTTAGGCTCTGGATTAAAACATTGGCTACGTTTTATCTATAGCTAAAAAGTGCAGTGTTCTTTTGACTAGTAGATATATATATTTTTACCAGCACTTATAAAATTCGTATGTATTTTTTAATGTAATAAGAGAGGTTATAGTATCATGCTGTAGCATCAGGTGCACACAGCGGCACCATCTATATAAAAATTATACGTCCTATTCTTTGTAGCCTTTTCAATGATGGGCTCATTACATAACACGATACGTCTGCTGTATGTTAGTGTAGAGTTGGGATTTCTGCAGATTCCAGGTGATGCTGCATAATCAGGTGCAAATGATCACTATTTATCTATGTCCTATTTATTGAGATCACTAAAAGGAGCCCAAACATGATACCTCTGTTGTAAGTTTGTGAGAGTTGGGTATCCTACAGATTCCAGGTGATGCTGCAGCATCAGCTTAACGTTACCAAGTGTAGGCCAGACAGGCCAGTGTAGTATCACACCAGAGGATGTTGCTTACAACCTTTCATCAACTAGATAACCTCCATATTGTCAGGTAGTGAGCGCGCTGATGATGATGAATTATAGCTAGGAACACTCTCGATGATATCAGCTTTCATACAAAAAAACCGCATCTCAATCGGACCTTTCCCTTAGGAGCTACGATGCCACGGACAGACAGACATACAAACACGTCAATCTTATAACACCCATCTTTTTGCGTCGGGGGTTAAAAATAGGGTCCTATTACTGAGACTTCCATGTCTGTCCGACACCAGGCCTTATCTCATTAACTAAGCTAGAGAGATGAAATTGTAACAGAAGGTTTCTGTTCCCTATATAACAACAAATACTAAAAACAGAATAGGTACATATTTATGTGGGGATCCCCATACTACAAATGTGAATTTTCAGCTGTTTTGTACGGAACCCTTCGTGCGCGAGTCCGACTCGCACTAGGCCGGTTTTTGGGTTTTCTGCTCTTCTAAGAAGATTTCTGTACCACAATGCATGTTCAATTAACTTGTAACTTGTACACTACTTCTCAATGTGGCGTGTCGTTTACATGTCATCGAGACAACCAAAGTACTCGGGAGTCGTGACTACACACACAGCGCAAAATATGTTCATTACGCCTTTCTCTTGCATGTAGGTACATATTGCTATTAGGTTTTTGGGCAGTTGCACTTATCAACATGCAGTTATGACATAAAGGATCAAGTTCCTACTTCCGACCTTTTTATCGCTATTACTATTTCACGAGTCCCCGCCCGCCGCACCGCCGTCGAAAGGTTTCGTCACACGTGTCTTAATTGACATTGTCTGTGAGATGAGAGTTCGGTATGTGTAATGTGTTGCATAATACAGATTAATTATAACAATTCTTGTATAAATAATTTTTCGGTCTGCGCTTTGGACTAATGACCACGACGCGAAAAAAAAGTACCTACTGCGCCGCGGAGTGATGCAATTTACCTACACAACACAATTTTAATGTGTGTTAATCGCTAAAGATTAGATGCTCACATTTTACGTGACTTTTCCGACTTTCGAGGCAAAGGAAGGATCAAGAAAATACCTTTTTAGTCGTTATGAGGTAATTAGTTTATTTGATAATACTGTGTCGAGATCACCACCAACCGCTGCCGCTGCCGTAGCCTCCACCACCGCTGGACCAGCCGCCGCTGCCTCCGCCTAGTTTCCAGCCGCCGCCGCTGCCGCCGCTGGACCAACCACCGCTTCCACCACCGAGCTTCCAGCCGCCGCCGTTGCCTCCGGAAGACCAACCGCCGCTGCCGCCGCCGAGTTTCCAGCCACCGCCTCCGCCGCCGCTAGACCAGCCGCTGCTGCCACCTCCGAGTTTCCATCCGCCGGTACCTCCAGAGGACCAACCGCTGCCGCCTCCACTCTTCCAGCCGCCGCCGCTGCCGCCGCTCGACCAACCTCCGTGGCCGCCTCCTGTAGAAAATAAAAAGCCAATATTGATAATGAAAGGAAGTAACTAGGTACGTCCAGGCTAGTCTTTACAACAACTTCTTACTATGCAATATGACTCATCTTTTAACTACTTAATCTAAAGTTCACTAAGGAACAGGTAAGTAGGTACCGTATACTAACTATCCGTAGATAGGCCGGCCTAAAGCTCAGTAGATAATCTGTACAATGACAATGTATTTATCAACTCCTACCGTCCGCGTCCTGGCCATTAGCGAAATTGTGAAATTTGTTGATTCATATCGATCGAGTGAACGGATGGCCGTGCAGTCTTTTGACCTCTGGTAATGGTTGCCGAACGCATAAGGACGCAAGTACTGACGTTTGATTTGCGGGTAATATCGGGTAATACACGAAGTAGAGCAAACCTATTTCCTCAATATTTTGATTATCTATGTTTTATTATAAATTACAAAATTGAGAATGGCAGAAACATTGATAGAATTTGCCGGCAAAGTTATTTCATACTATAAAGTTCTGCCTTTACTATATTATGTATCTTTGCTAACTAGGTAGATGGAGACTATTTATTTTTTTAACCCCCGATGCAAAAAGATCGGTCTGTCTGTCTGTCCGTGGCATCGTAGCTCCCAAATATCCATTTGGTTCATCCGAACCGATTTTGATCTAGTTTTTTTGTGTGAAAGCTGACATGATCGAGAGTGTTCTTAGCTATAATTCATCATCATCACCAGCTCGCTCAGTGCTTGATAATTCGAGGTTACTTAATTTTTTTAAACTTTGTTTATACTTAATTATTTTATTTTGATTTTAATCGTTAGCTATTTATATGCCTGAATAAATTAATTAGGTATCTTACCGTAGCCGCCGCCGCCTCCAGTGGTGATCACTTTGATGATCTTCACCTCTGTAAAAATTAAAATAAATGGTGTCGTTGGTAGGTATTTAGAACAAGATATAAGTACCTAGATAAGTAATATTAATTACTAACTGTTTTCCGCGGCCCCGCCCACGTAAATATACTATCGAGTATCCCGCGGGAACACTGTACTTTTCCGGGATAAAAAGTAGCCTATGTTTTAATCCAAAGTCTAAACTACTACCATACCAAATTCTATCAAAATCCGTTCAGTAGTTTTCGCGTGAAAGCGTAACAAACAAACTTACATTCACATTTATAATATTAGTAGGGAAATTCTTACAAGTGTGTAGGTAAATATGTAAATTGTAATGCTTACAAATTCGTAGTTTTAGGTACTAGTGTAATTGCCTAACCAGAGTTACATCTTTGTAATTTATTTCGACAACAGGATTCAAAATAAATTTATTGAAATTCATAAATCTACCAATTATTAAATTTACATAGCCAAAATCAAGAAACTAACTTCACGATAGCAACGAAAATGAGACGTGCGTGCGTAGAGCATCCTCTAATTATTATCTATTAATATTAAAGATCCCTCTCGATTGATCATAATATTTTGGTTTAATTAACGTTGGATTACTTGGATATAGGTATCATCTGATATAGGTAATAAAAGTTATAAGAGTACAATATAGTAGAAAGGGAAGCTTGCTAGCTCTCCCTATAATATGTCGCCCAATCACTCGCCTTAATACTTATCGATGTAACAAGAGGAAAGGTCCAGGGCAAGCCCATCCCCAACCCAAGGCTTTTTTTTAAAACGCAACTAGTATTTGTGGATTTGAGGCTAGGACATCGTAATATACTCACGGCTGCCACCCCCATGGCCGCCTCCGTAGCCGCCACCACCGCCGCTGGACCAGCCGCTGCCGCCGCCGCCGTAGCCGCCACCACCGCTGGACCAGCCGCTGCTGCCACCGCCGTAGCCGCTGCCGCCGTAGCCACCCCCGCCGCTGGACCAGCCGCCGCCGCCGCCGCCGCCGCCAATGTAACCGGCCTGGGCGACTACCGCCACGGCTAATAGGCAGACGAATACCTGGTAGATCGAAAGGTATGTGTTACCTATATTCAGTTTCTTCATTCCCAATATCATAAGTAGCTTTTGATACTCAAAAAATTCTATTGATGTCAATAATATGACTAATTAGCACTAGATTCGTTCCAAAAAATATTTTTGGGTTACTATAATTTTTAATTTATAAAATTAATAATCTTATATCGTCAGCAAACTGGGCTTGTCTGACATGTATTACCTTCATGTTGTTCACTGTATGTGGTGTTGCCGGCGTGGTCTGTTATATACCGGCGCGCGGCGCTCCCACCAGCCGGCAGCCACAAGCTCGTCGGGGCCGTGAGACGGAGAACGGAAGCTCTTCCGACTGACGCAAGCCATTGTCCCTGCAGACCGGACCATCGTCGGGAGAAGATACATGCTATAGTTATTAATCTGAGGATCCATCGCAAATGAGATACCAGCGCACTTCACATGAGTCATGTGTAGATAGTTAGATACACACACACTGATGTGTGCACACAGGCAGTAAGTTCCTATCTACTGATCGATAGAACTTTAGCAGTTCGGGAAGATGTTATTCAGTTTGATAGTCGTTGAAATTTATTCGTACTATATAACGAGGTATCAGTATGCTGTGGCTTGGCGTCGAGAGATAGAAGTATGATAATCTGCTAAACATGCAATTTCCCCCGAAGACCATTGGATTATACAGACATAGGACACACCTACCTATTGGATATAGGTCACTTATCAGTACCTTATTAATATGATTATGACCAAATAAGCACACACGTCAGGTCACACATGCAATATTTTTTACACTAAAATGGTTCCAAAATACTGGCCAAGGTTGAGAGGAATCTTAGCATGTCAAAAAACCTAACCAAGTGCATGTCGAGAGTCGGGACATGTCTAGGAGGGTTCCGTTACTATTAACGCGCAATAGGTTTTTTCAAGTAACTTCAAAAGTTATTTTCCGATTTCGTTTAAAATATATATAATAAAAATATAAAGTTAGCACGAGCTATCAAAATGGAATATTACAAGTTTCTACCTCTTATGGTTTAGAAATTCCAGGGTCGGGACCAACTTGTAAGCTTCTTTGGAAATCGATTACTCGAAAATGATTCGACGATATCGATCGTGTGGGGTACACGATGGGGCAGAAAAAAAAATCGTGCATGACGAGCCTCCCCTAAAATATAAAATTATTATTATTTTATGACGTCAAAAGTATAATCCATACAAAAAACTATAACGAAGCCAGTTTTCATCTAATATTATTTAAATTTTATTGCAGAAGCTAGAAGGACATACACACAAACAGATAGACAGACGGACACACAGAGCGAAACTATAAGGGTTCCTTGTAGGAGGTACTACGGATTCCTATAACGTTACAAGGCCTTTTGCTTGTCGCGTTGAAATTATTATAAAATGGAAAGAGACATTATTTTGTAGTCCAGAAAGTAATATTTACAAGGACATTGTTTCTACTCTTTTTCACTTTCTAAATTCAGACAGATACCGCATACTCAAGATACTTCATACTACTGACTACACAGTAGGTACACTCTACTGACCACCGACTCATTGCGACTGAAAACAACAAATAATAGTGAATAAAGTCTCTAGTCGACTATATGATCCGGAAACCGTAAGGACGGGGAAAATTCATAGCACTGAAAATATAATTCTGCTCTAATACAATATAGTTAAAAACGAACACACAAGTGTCGAGTCAAATGTCAAATGACTCTCGACACTTCGACTTTCAACTCTATTGTATCAGAGCAGATTTCTAGTGCTCTAAATTTTCCCGGACCGCCGGATTTCGGATCATATAGTCCCAGCTCCCAGCCATAGTTCATTTGCGACTACTAATTATTAATTGTTTGAGGACGTGTGCGGCGGGTTGGTGGGTTTTAGCGAATATAACCAGTTAGCATTTATAGTATAGCAATGGATTTTCTGGCGAATCATTTAACTAACTTTGTTATGATGAAATAAGCTGCCAGGCGACATTACAGTATTTCATTCTAACAATTTATGTTAATACTTTCCAAATATTAATTTAAATACTAAATTGCATTAGAACAGGAAATAAAATGTAGGTTTTTCCATTTGGTAATTACTAGACCGTTTTAGTAGGTTGCATTTGATAATAATCTTATTCAATATCATCTATCTCAGGTTAATTTTGTAGAGTAAGAAACTTAAGAGTATAATTACATAGTTTTACTAATATTATTATCATTAACCTAATATCAACGCTGACGATAATAATAATCGTAGTACCCGAACAAAAGGCTAATAATATTGAACGATCATTAATTACCTTATTATTTTTAACGTTTACAAGTTGAAGTTAACTATCTATTATATTCCTATAAAATATTGTAGGTATTAGTATATTCCTATATATAATACAGATACATAACCTTTTGATACTACGATTATTACTATAGATGATTATGTTTATGCATATTATTATGATCGTAGATGTAGATCGTTGGGCTGAATATATTGTAATCATCATCATCTGTAACTATTTGCTTATTGAATTGTTTTGTAGAGCTAAGTTTACACTGGTAGGATAAAATCAAAAGCGGTTGCTTAACCCGCCTGCTACCCCTCCAATCTCCATTATTACGAACTAACTACCGTCTACCGCGCGGCGCCGCTCTGTGAAGTGAAAGATATTATGTAACAATAAAATTGCAATTATTTACGTGAGTGTTTCAATGTGTAGCTGTTAGTGACGGAGCGGTTCGAGCGAAGGTTACAGGGCAATCAATTGAATATGATTTATTTAATACAATTTAATTTTTAGTACACCTACGTCCTACGTATAAACTGGAAAAAGATTTAGGCTCGGGCCCCCGAAAATTATAGGGCTAGATATACACTAGGGCTTGTTATTGAAATAAAATATGCTAATACTTACTATTGGCTCAATTAAATTTTTGCTTGATTCAAAAACGAATATTAGTAAACCGGGTACAATATAATAGCTGCAGGTGTAGGAAGAATAAAAGTATTTGGGTTAAAGTAAATAGCATTGTTTCGGGATGTAGACACCTTGAAATATTAGTTCGGGCTTTTCCAACTTTCGTTCACCATTGCCGCATTAAGATTAAGGTCAAAAAGTCCTTGGGTCTAGCTTTTTCCCTTAACTATAAAATTATGAGGGTCAACTGAGCGATCAATATGAAAAGCTATATTGGCCGAAGATCTATCAGTAATATTATGACATTGATTAAATTGATTTATTTCGCAATACATATTTTTCTATGTGGATTCGAACAAAACCTTCTCAAGCCCAGTATTACAAAATACTCGAAAGGTTAGAATATAATGTAGCGATGAAGTAATGTTTTGTGAGTTGTGCGTGGTCAGCTTGTGGTTTAAACTTTACAGCATCCTGCTACCTGTAAAAAACATTAAACGTCACGACATAGACATACATTTACATGTAATAAAGTGGGAAGTTGGTTAAAATCAATTTAACAGTTTTTGCATGTCCGATTAGTCTCTATCTACATTAGGTATGTTTTATTTAGTCGGGGCAATTGGGCGTTAAGGGCGATTTCATCGTAATTATAATTTAGAACACAGGATTTGAGGAGTGCTTAAATTATGTTGTTAGTTTTCTAGAGGACGTATGTACTATCGACCAAGTTGCCGCTCGACCAGGCGTAAGATGAAAATCACTTAACAGCGGCGATGAATCGTGCGCACGCTAACATACTCACGTGTAAATACGTCAACTGCGTCTGCAGTCGTTACGGTCACTTTCTTTGTGTTTAAATATTTTGAGGCGTCCTAGTGCAAAATGTTTGAAAACTGTTCGATCAGGAAAAGTTCCTGTCGATATTGTACATGGTATAGTCAAGAGTAACTCGATGAATGGTACCTAATGGATAAATGGTAGGTAAATATTTCATCGTTTGTTTATAAATTAATGAATCCCAATCAATTAATGTTAAACGTTAAACCTCGTGACTACGTATTTACTATGTATGAACTATGAAGTACTGAGTGTGTGGTGTGCACCTAGTAGAGCATCATGTATGAGTTATGCCCTACGAGAATAAACCTAAAAGTTCAATTTTAGCGACAAAATCGCAAACTCATACCTACCGTGGTCCGGGGGCGAAGTCAAGTAACCTTTACATGTTGCGGTTGGTGAATTACTAATCAGCTAATGTTTTACGTGAACTACGCTAGCGGCGGTGTAGGCACAGGTAAGGAAATTAAATGTTATCAGTAGGATTGCCAGACGTCCCGTAGTAGTTGTAAGTACCGATCATACTTTTAAATGCATTAAGTGAAAATAAAAGCTGTTGATTTGAAATTACAAACAGACACTTCAATTTTGTTTATCTGTATAGATATAATATATTATATTAATTATCTGCCAAATTCACAGTATGCTCATATGCAGTCGCAAACTATTTTTGTTGGCACGATCAATAATTATAACTCTTTTTACATACAGGGTCTGTCGTAAATAATGGATAACCCGTAAACTGGAGTTGGTCCGGATGTGAAACTGTGAAACCGCCATATGAAAATGGCGTAGCATTTTATACTTTTTTATAAATTTCGCTACTTTTTTCGTTCATTCCGTTGCCATTTCATCAAATTTAGGTATTTCTGTGTGATTTTTTTAGTATTATACTCCTGAAGACGTGTATTATTTAATTTTAATACAATTTTAGGTGTTTTTCACGTAAACAATTTTCAAAATCATCTTTTTATGCTTTTTTTAAACTATTTTTTTGTTAATGTCAAGTTTGATCATTTACTGTGAAAAAAAAAGTATGGCGCTATAGCTGCCCATTATCTTAATAAATTGTCTAGTATGTGTAGTTTCTAAAAAGGTATTACAATGTGTACTTTACTAGCAATATTAAGTTACAGAAGCGAGATCAATATCAAGGTCAGAATTCAAAATTTTTAAGTATTATTATAAAAGGTTATAAAATTTAGTCATAATGATCTTATTCTACCAAAATTCTTCACACAAACGTTATTGGGCCACTAATAAGGATTTTTAGAAGAAAATCAGGTTGTTTTTAGTAAAAAAATATTTATTTTATCAATAACTTAAACTAAATGCTCGAAATGCCCTCAGCCGGCAGCAATACAAGCTCTACATCGCCTAATAAAAGATCTTTTAATCCGACGCGCATAGCTGGCTTCTGCGATTTTACTTGCTGCTACTTGAATGCGCGTACGCAACTCTTCCACAGAACTTATTGCTTCCTTGTACACTACTTCCTTAATGCAGCCCCAGTAAAAAAAGTCCAACGGGTTAAGGTCTGGCGAACGTGGGGGCCATAAAATTGCACCCAATCGCCCTATCCATCTATCTGGATATGTATTATTTAAATGTTCCCTTACACGAACAGCGTAATGTGCTGGACACCCATCATTTTGAAGCCACATCTCGTTTCTTATCTCCTGTGGAACGTCTTGCAGTAATCCAGGTAAAGTATTTATTAGAAAATCCAAATACATATCCACATTTAATATTGCCGGCAACTCAAATGGACCAATGATTTGTCCGTTAATAATGCCAGTCCATAAATTTATTTTAAACTGATACTGCGATCTGTCTTGACGTATCAATCATGGGTTTTCAAGTTGCCAGCTGTGTAAATTGTGGAGGTTCAAAAAACCATCTTTTCGACACGTTGACTCGTCACTCCATAAAATTTTATTAAAATAACTTGGGTCTTCTCTCATCTTTCGCAGCATTGTGCGACAAAATGTTACTCTCGCAGCAGCGTCCCTTGGCATTAGTGTTTGAACCCTTTGATAATGAAAGGGATATAATTCATGCCTTTTTAAAATTCTGTGCACGGATTTTTGAGGTATCCCGATACGCCGTGAAATAACACTTATGGAAGTACCAGGGTCTTCAGCGACTATTTCCAGTACTTCGGCTGCATTGTGTCGTTGAGGTCGTCCTTCACTGGCCCCGCCTATGCCGGTCCCAGGAAATCGTCCTTCCATAAATGCATTGTGCACTCTAATGAAGACACGGTAATCAGGATGTCGAGCATTTGGATATTTTTCACGGTAAACACTTGCTGCTCTGGTAGCGTTGCCATTACATAAACCATAAATGTAATGCTAGTTTGTGTATTAAGCCGACGTGTATTGCTGAGGCATGATGCAAAAACTTCCAAACAACAAATCCAATCGATAGCACAAAACAATGTCCGTAAATGAGAGCTAAGTCGTCAGTATCACCAGGTTCACAAGTCCAAATGACAAGGCTAATCAAAGTCCGATATTAGAAAGCAGTAACAAATTGACGAAAGTAACGAAAACAAGAGCTCATCCGATAGTCAAAATTACACTGAGATGTGTACACTCTACAATCGGGAGCGCGCCCTAAAGGCAAAACATGCTAACCTTTTCACACACCGTGAGTTTGAAAGGGACAGTGTGCATCTGCCTAGTAACAATGACCATCAATCGTCCTTTTCACGCATAGAGGCCCATTGTATTGCTGTCTTTGTTAGTTTTTTACCTGATGATCCTTTTTTCGAATAAACTTGTCGCAACATGTTTATCGCATGAAACATTTAGAGCACAACAATTTTAAATTTGAACACTTTTATTACATTATTACCATGGAGTTATGATTTTTTTTTTACTAAAAACAACCTGTTGTTCTTCTGAAAATCCTTATTAGTGGCCCAATAACGTTTGTGTAAAGAATTTTGGTAGAATAAGATCATTATGACGAAGTTTTATAACCTTTTATAACAATACTTAAATTTTTTTAATTCTGACCTTGATATTGATCTCTCTCCTGTAACTTAATATTGCTAGTAAAGTACACATTGTAATACCTGTTTAGAAACTACACATACTAGACAATTTATTAAGATAATGGGCAGCTATAGCGCCATACTTTTTTTTTCACAGTAAATGATCAAACTTGACATTTACAAAAAAATAGTTAAAAAAAAGCATAAAAAGATGATTTTGAAAATTGTTTACGTTAAAAACACCTAAAATTGTATTAAAATTAAATAATACACGTCTTCAGGAGTATAATACTAAAAACATCACACAGAAATACCTAAATTTGATGAAATGGCAACGGAATGAACGAAAAAAGTAGCGAAATTTATAAAAAAGTATAAAATGCTACGCCATTTTCATATGGTTAGAAGCCCTGGCAAGAAAATACGATTTTCTTACAGTTTCACATCCGGACCAGCTCCAGTTTACGGGTTATCCATTATTTACGACCGACCCTGTATAAGGTATATAGGTATATATATAGGTATCCCATAAGGCTGAAATTTGGTATGTAAGTTACTATTAGTACATAAACAACATGAAAATAAACAAACTTGGAACTTTTGTCCTCCAACCCCTTAAACTATATTATTTATGTAAATTTGTAAGAAACTTACCTACGCAAATTTTTACCCTAGAGGTGTGAAAACCGTTGTAGGGATCCGTGTTAATAATAGAAACAATAAAATAACTAATAATAACAATATAATAACTATATTATTAATATTGATTGATTTCAGAATCTACCGATTTTCCAACATCATAAACATTAATATGATTACATCCCTATTTGAGTAGCAGAACATTCTGCTACCCAAATAGCACAATAATATAACCGATAACAGTCACAATGTGTAATTGCTAAATTCTACATTATTGTCAAGGCGATAAGGTCGTTTTTGCATCATTCTTAATAGTCGTTATTACATTGTGATTTCGAGTGGCAAAAAGTGTCGTGCCAGTCTTAATTTTTTCCGTCTAGCCTCCTTTCGCAACGCGCGATAAGGAACTTCGTTCCAATAATTAAAACGTCCGGCGCGCCGGATCTAGCGCAGTCCCGTAAATCGAGCGATCAGGGTTAAAAAGTACTCAGTCCTCACAATGTCCACAATGTTCGCAATATCCCATACACATAAATATGAGCTCAGGCGCCCTAAAGTCGGTACCAGCCAACTTGAACGTGAGTTCTATAAAATATTGTTTTATTCGGATATTGTTTTATCTGGTACCGATTTCAAAATAATGAAGATTGAGTAGAGAAAAAGTTAAAGTTTTATCCGAATTTATGTAAATATGATAAAAAATTAATTTTCTAGACCGTACACATTAGGCGCGGACGTTAGCATTCCGGTTCGTACATTTACGATGTATTTATTTAAGTGCATATCTTGCAACACTCCGAGTGTCATTCATCCTTATGCTTGCTCTCATGATGCACTTAAATCTATAAATAGGTGTAACTTAGGTGTAAATACAAATTTGATATCATATTGAATCGATTTGGGTATTATATAAACAGTAAGCGATCTGTTGTTGATGAATTCTAGCTAAGAACGATTTCTATCACATCAACTTGCAAAGTTGGAACTGAAGAAAACCGCATCTAACGTTAAAATACTCGTATCATGACTTGTCTTTCATAAATACGAAGAACGAGAGACAGCTGTTTAATACAAAATGTTATCCATGGCGTAGCCCTTTTATAAGAAACAGCTGATTATTTTTTCCAAGTAGGAATGTTGATCCCATAGTAAAAGTCGCTTATATTCAAGAGTATGTATATTCACTCCTGAAAGTTTGGACACTGGCTGAAAAAACACTCTGTAAGTATAACCTTGTAAGTACAAACTTAAACCAGATATGAGCAAGTGGGCCTTAATCAAACAAAATTTAGGAGCTACGATGCGTCTTGCGGCTCATGCCACACAAAATATACGCTTTGTATAATTATAAATAAAAATTATAAAATATTGGCCGCACTGAAGTGAATGGTATCTTTCTTCTGGTATTTTATACTAATTGTACTTGTGTTCCCAGTACTCGTACCTCGCAGTGTGTACGTATTCAAGCATATTGTGTGTGTAATTCGGCTTACGAGCGTACAAATCGGCCGAGTTACAGACGGTTTGTCATCCGCGCGTGTTCACTTCATGCCCTCCCAGTCGCAGGCCGTAGCTACCCACACCAAGTCTTCTATTTTAATTATTGTAAAAATATTGTTTCCTTTCTTGTCCAATAACAAGATAAACTTTAGAGTAAAACATGTTTTATATTTCTAGCATTTTATTATGATAATGAATAATTGTGATTGCAACAGAAGCACCATAAGCTGCGATGGTTAGATTACATGTTCATATGGTCACCAAAATCCACAATAAATAAACAAAATAAAAATCAATTAATCATGACGACTTAATTGGTTCACGACAATTGCGATAGACTTCTAGTTGACACGTCGCGTGGCCGCCGTCGCGCCGGTCCGCGCCGGTCCGCGCCGGTCCGCGCCGGTCCGCGCCGGTCCGCGCCGGTCCGCGCCGGTCCGCGCCGGTCCGCGCCGGTCCGCGCCGGTCCGCGCCGGTCCGCGCCGGTCCGCGCCGGTCCGCGCCGGTCCGCGCCGGTCCGCGCGGCTGACTGGTGATGGTAAATAGGTGACATCTCAATATTGACGTATGACATACGAGTTATCTTAAGCTTGTCATATTTTAACTGCTTATTTATGTGTGTATTTGCATGCCAATTTGGCTATACTGACGGGTTCCAAATTAGTGAATGAAATCATTAAAATTGAATAAATAAATATATGTCTATTTTAATTGTTATAACTTCTCTGTATTACTATATATTGTTACCATGATATATTGTTTTCCAGGAGTTCCAACCCGAGATAAGGCAACATATAACTGCCCATGGGAAAAACATTGGTTTCTAAGGTTTCGACCCTGGGACTTATTAATAGTGAGGGCAAAAGAGCTCTTGATACGGGATACTGTTGCCTATTAAACGGTATTGGTAAATCCGTTGGAATCATGGGTATCCGCGGAATTTAAGCCAGTTGACCCCCTGCTGGCCCTGTGAGAATGGTTGCTGATAAAGCAATTTATTTCTAAATAAATTGACGTGTTGTATATGAAAAAAAAGCCGTCTAATAGAAATATCACACAATAGATTACGGCACAGTCGCGGTTCCATACCCATGTCGTATTATCTCTTTATCCGTTCGTGCAAATTATGTGCAGTAAAGGGAAAAAGTATTTTGTTTTAAACACTTGAGACTATTTGAGTTCACTTATTTTGATAAGAATTCATAATATTGATAATATTTACCAATAAATATGACCTAACGATTTAAATACTTTTTTAAATATTTAAAACTACTTTTTAGACTTATATATAAAAGTTAGACATATGCTGTCGCCAACTTTTTTGTAGGCATTATCAGCTCTACAAAAATATCAAATCAAATTTGGAGTGTAAAAAAACCGAATATAGAATACTGAATTACTAAGTTGGCGAAACAAGCAAGGCACAAAAATACCAAATCCGGCGACTAAATATTCCAAACCGGCAAAGAGATATTATTTTTAACCGACTTTCAAAAAAAGGCGGTTATACGTTCGGCTGTCGAACTCCTCGAAATTTATATGGACACATAATATGGTGATTTCGACCTTTTCTGAAGTAGTCCAAACATGTGTTACCAAAAAATAAGATTTTGCACCAAGGTATACCCTGGATCCAAAAGTACTGGACGGTACTCCTGAGTCCTTATAGATACATGGTTGGGGATTCTGGCGTTGTTTAAAAACTGCAAGCATATGCCATCATACCACTTACATTAATTATCATCATCATCACCACCATCTTCATACGAAACACCAATATATTATTATGATGACATAGGTACTCATCAGAGTTATGTGCACAGATATCAATGTATTTCAAATTTGACTATTGTCAAAATTATATTCGTGATCATTATCATAACTATAGTATATTTAATGCTTACTGCTTCATTTTTGCCACCAACTATAACAATAGATAATAATTATTTAATATTATAGTATCTAATCATTATCATCACTGGTGATTGGTTAGTAGGTCGCAGATCGGTAATGCTTATTTGGGGAAATACCACGGCCTCTCAGAAAACTGACACGAAATAACGCTTGAGTTTTCCGAAAGAGTGACAATAGCGGAGATTTTTTATTATTTATAAATTCCTTAAAATGTGTAAAACTAAAATTAAATAAAACCGACATCCAAAGTAAAAATGCAAAAAAAAAAGTATTTATTTTAATATATAAGTAATAAAAGTTATTTTCTAAATAATTCCCCTTTTAAACTCGGCTAAAATTTTAACTATTTCTCTACTGAATCTTCTTAATTTTGAAGTCGGTACCAGCAAATTTGAACGTGAGTTCATTAAAATAGTGTAGGATATTGTTTGGGCTGGTACCGACTTCAAATTTAAGAAGATTAAGTAGAGAAATAGTTAAAATCTTAGCCCAATTTAAAAAGGGGAATTATTTAGTAAATCAGTTTTATTTCATATATTTTTGTGCATTTTTACTTCGGAAGTCGGTTTTAATTTTTTTTTCAAAATAATAATGGTGAACAAATAACCATCTTGGCAACAATTTGAGAGTACACATTTAATTTAAGAATAGACACATATTTTCCCTGATGGAGGAATTTAAAAAAACATAATAAGCAGCAAAACGAGCGCACATAAAAAACTTAATGGAGCGTAAAAAAATAGCATTTTAATTATTCTCGGATTCGGGGAGTGTAGATTCATTTTGAAATTTAAAAATGGCGGATATTTATTTTTCGTAAAATTGATATGGTTTCGTTTACCCGGTTTTTGGGGATGCTGTATACGTTTTCGTATACAGCATCCCAACATATTTTGAAATTCTAAGATGGCAGATATATTTCATTTTATAATAATTAATATGGGTGTCCTTTTGTAGGTTTCTGGGGGTGCTGATTACAAAAAAAGGCAACCATTTTGAATTTCCAAAAGGTTAGACATAAAAAAAAAAATATAGGTGTCCTTTTCTAGGTTTCTGGAGTCGCTGATTACAAAAACTCATTCATTTTAAAATTATAGTTTTATATATAATATTTTTTTCTTTAAAATTGATATGGGTGTCGTCTTCGAGGTTTCTACTGGTGCTGAATACAAAAATGATATCCATTTTAAATTAAAAAGATATTGTTTTTTTTAGTAAAATTAATCTAGGTCCTTTTCTAGGTTTAAGGGGATGTTAATAAAAAAAAACATTAATTTTGAAATTTCAAAATGGCGAATGTATTGTAAATTCTGCAAAATTCTTCTATCTCGGAAACGGTGTGTTCAACTAAAAAAATAATTATCCTTATTAGACCTACAACCACATATTTCATCGCTCGTATCTCAAAGTAGAGTATTGCCATATTTTTTTCTATAATCGCTTCTATCTCGGAAACAGTGCATCCTACTGAAAAAATTATAAAAATTTCCTCCCCCTTGCCTCCTCGCCTCCTCGTCTCGCCCGCAACCACAATTTTCTTCATGATGGGAGAAAATAGAATTTGAAAATACTGAATTTTTCAACATTTCTATAGCTTTAACATCGTTCGTATCTCAAATTATAGAATAAAATAGAGCATTGCTGTATATATTTTTTTCTATAATCGCTCCTATTTCGGAAACGGTGCATTCTATTGAAAAAAGAATGAAATTTTTCCCCCAAGTAACCCCGTAACCACGAATTTTCTTTATGTTATGAGATAACCTAATCCTAAATAAAGGAAAATCCTTAATTTTCAAAAAAAATCTATAACTTACATAGCTGGTATCTTGGTATCTCGAACTACATAATATACTGTGATAATAATCACCAATCCTAGTCAGCATCCCTAAGAACTTTTAAATTAGTACTCATGTAATTTTTATGAAGAACGAAAATTCTCCATTTTGGAAATTGAAATTGGAAGACTATTTTGCACCCCCAGAAACCTAGAAGAGGACACCCATATTAATTTTAATAAAAACATGTACGCCACTTTGGTATTTCAAAATGGATTTAATTTTCATATTATTCAGCAACCAGGCATTATAATTGAGGCACGCCAACTCATAAATTTCGGTGGCAGTTTGGATTTCGCCACCTTTTATCAGCCGATTTTTGTATTTTTTTCGCCTGAGTGCTTTCGCCAGTTTAGTAACATAGTTGCCAATGTATTAATTCGCTGCCAAATTCAGTAATTATAGTATGCTCATGTGCAGTCGCCAACTTATTTTTTGTTCGCACGATTAATATATAATAAATTGTTTAAAAAGTTACATCTTTCGTCTTATAATTAATCGATTAAAGTAGCGTCAACAAAACAATGGCAAGGCCAGTTATGGAACTTATCCCGGACGACGGTCGACGACCTTCTGTATAAGTATCCACGGTTTAGCTTTGATTTCGTTAATATTAGGTCTTTACCTATGAAATTGCCGTTTTGTATGAAAAACTTTAAACGATTTTTTTTCATGTATTTTTTATTTGTATTAATCGAAGTAATCACCCATGCAATCAATGCATCTTTGCCAACGCAGTGGCAGTTTATTGATTGATTAAAGAAATCAGCTGGACGGGAGGCAACAAATTCTTCAAAGGCATTTTGTACTGCCTCTCGTGTATTGAATTTTTTTCCCGCCAAGAAGTTATCCAAATTCTGGAAAAAGTAGTAGTCTGTAGGCGCAAGGTCTGGTGAGTAGGGCGGATGACGGAGAGCTTCCAACCCCAGTTGTTGCAACTTGGAGATCGTCTGCTGTGCAGTATGAAGACGCGCGTTGTCGTGCAGGAGCAGCGGAGACGAGCGATTGACCAATGCTGATTGGAGATGTGCCAGCTTCTCCAGCATTGTGTTCAGTTCTTCACAGTACACATCTGCAGTAATTTCGGTGGCAGTTTGGATTTGTTACCATAATGAGTTGGTAAGAAGATGGTAAGAAGCTGTGATGAATCACACCGGCGCTAGACCACCAAACAGTGACCATCAATTTCTAGGGGTAAGTTTTCGTTTAGGGCATTGTTTAGGTGCTGAACCAGGATCCAACCAACTTGCTGATTTTTTCCATTTTTCATCGCAGGTAACAATGCGGTTCAAAATTCCTTCATTTGTGTGTCTGTTGAGCAGTGCAAGGCACGTCTCGACGCGTACCTACTTCGCGCTAGCGATTATTGAGTTCGTGGGGCGCCCATTTATCAAGCTTTTTTACCTTGCCAATTTGACGCAAATGGACCAATATTGTTTTGACGCTAACGTCGAAAGCTGCTGCTAATTCAGCGGACCAAAGTCTTCGGACGACCGCGAGGTTCATTTTTCAGGTCGAAATTTCCAGAACGAAAGCGAGCAAACAAACAATAGGTGCGTTGGTTTGTAGTGTTAGCTCCGTAAACGTCGCGTCGTTGATGTTGCGTGCCGCGTTGCTGCCACGACGGTACTCAAATTCCATAATTATTCGAATTTTTAACGTATCCATGATGACGAATAAGATTGAAATGCGATGAAATTGTAACACTATTCAATAAACAAATGACTACTTTTGGAAAAAGAATTCCATGTTTTTAAAATAAAATTAATTTGAAATTAGAATTCTTAGCCAAACAAAAATTATTTTGATTTTAAATGGCCAGTACTGCAGAACGGCAATTTCATAGGTAAATACCTATTATTAATTAAACGTACATTTGCAAATATATGCTGAACCACGGTTAAAGCAATTAATTTGAAGAATAAACAACTCATGTTAAATCCTTAGTATAAAGTCAAAAGATTTGTTAGGCTGGGACTATATGATCCGGAATTCGGAAGGCCGTAGAAAATTCAGAGCACTGAAAATCTAAGTTCTATTTTCAATGCTCAGGATTTTCTACGGCCTGCCGGATTCCGGATCATATTATAGTCCCAGCCTAACGGTTGGCTGTACGCTGTACCTACCTACTCAACAGGTTGAATGCCTGAAATGTTTTTTTTTCATCAGCTCCTTTTATTATTAGAGCTTTTTCTGAACTAAAGGGGAATCGGACGGTAGACTCGTTTAAACCGCGTTGTGTAAACATCCGTTAAAATTAACACAGGATGAAAACTTTTTAATTTTGATTTCATAGGGTTGCCACATCAAAACTTGTCGGAGTGGTGTAAAGTACCACAAGGACGACAGTTTGTTCAAGAACTATTTACAAATATGTTAATCACGTCCATATGCAATGTTGCACTCGCTCCGACCAAATAATAGCGGATTTCGACACAGATTATGACCACGAAACATAATGATCAAGGAAAATAAATCCGACCTCTCTCTAGCGCCGATCTAATACCGAATTATATCATCGTTTTGACCAGGTCATGTTATGAATTATGATGTTAACAATGCTAAGTAAAGTCATTAAGGTTACCTTTATGGTTATTAAAATTTTATAATATATGGTATTTAAAATTATATGACCCTAGTTGAAATCAACTCGTTTTCACACTCGACAAGTTGAAAATATAGACAAAAGAGATACTGAGTCCTACATAATATTATGTGTGATAACTCATTGGATTGGAATCGTGTCTAGAATATTGTGCTAGAAGTTACTAGTGTTGGTAGTGGAGTGGAAGAACCCTATATGTAGAAAATTTGTGTTGAAAAAATAAATTTATCGCACATTTCTTAACTTTTCACTGCATCAGAAATCAGGAAGTTTAGAGTTCTTGTGATTTGAATTTTGATTGTCATGTGTCTATCGATGTTATAACATATAAGCTAATTGCTAAATACATTTTCATAAATCCTCGCTTGTCTCGTTCATTATGTAACCTTGGTGGAAGTACTCGCTGTAGGTACCATCCCAAATTTCGTAACTAATCTACATATTTAGCTATTTGTGACTTGAGTGATGGCAAACAAATAAATGCTCACATCTAGAAAAACTAAACACATTGATTTTAAATGTTTGTAGGTATATCAAGTAGCCCAAACATGCTTAAATCGAAATTCCTACAGCGAAAGTAGATATGAATCATTATCACTGCCTATTTTTTATTTATTAACCGACTTAAAAAAAGTAGGTTATCAGTTTGACCTGTATGTTTGTCTGTGGACTGTAATCTATTTATTTTTAATGATACAATCAACAGGGGGCCTAGCAGGAACATTTGACAGCAGCGTAAACGTAACGCTATCGAATGAAAAGTGTATGGGCGCTGCAGCTGTCATGACTTTACCAGATTTTCATACAATTCTCATTCGACAACGTTACGTTTACGCCGCTGTCAAATGTCCCTGCTAGGCCCACAATATGGGCAATAAAACACGTGGGTGCAGATTGCAAGGTGACGGCAAACACTAACAATCTTCGGACCACGTCAAGTCTGCCAACTCGCGGAAGGTCAGCGTGGGGGATTGTAGCCTCACCCAACACACAACGAAGACTGAAGAGAGTCCCCGACCCCAGCAGTGGGGTCGTTAGGTGGGGATGATGATTAGCACCACATAAGTTTAAGTAATTTATAATTGGCTACACACTACAGAGTACAAATCAAACGGTGTACTCGGCTGATGTGATCTCCGACGTTTCAAACAAAATAACATCCAACCTTGGTCAACGTTAGAGATTGTAATAATTATAACTCAGCTCGCCTTTGTGACCTTCTATTCTGTGTATATAGAATAATCATCGTTTCTCGCAATGAAATCAAGAAGTCTCTTAAACCATAATTTTAAATTCAAGGTTTACGGCGCAGGCGCAGCTGTCATCTGAGATAGGCAGGTAAATTGGGTACTTAAAAACTAATTGTTTTTGTAAGTTTATTAATAAATTTAGCAACTATTTTTTTAACATATTTTTCAGGTTATGTTTAATGAATGTACTTATTGATAAATGTTGAATGTATTGAAAGAAACGAAGTAAAACGAATAGGTGTTTTTAATTCTTTATATATTACAAGGGATTTTTGTACAAGATAATGACGATGTCAATCCCATCGTACTTATTCTAAATATTATACTACTACATCCGAATATTAAATAATAACCAAAACTATAAATAATTCAAATTAAATAATAATAATATTATAATAAAGCATTCTAGCTGCTTCAGAATTAGGTTCAGCAAAAAAAAAACGAATAGGTAACAGGATATAAGAGCAACAAAAGTTAAAAAAAATTAGCAGCGTTTTGTGCTGGTTTGTACAACCATAGGCGGCTATATGGACCCTTGTACTATCATTTTGGTATTGATATTTGATAATGGATCATAAAGCACCTTGGCCTCCCAGTAGGTAAGTACGGTGACCTGATCTTGTAGATTCGATAAGTGTGGATACTATACCGACAATCTACATACATACCGACAAACAAGTAGTAAATTGCTTTAAGGCTACATCTACTAGGAATATAGTGTTATGGGGAATTGCAGGTAGTAGGTACCTAAAACCCCTACAATATTTAGCCATCAAAGTTGATAAGGATGCTATTTCTTAGCTCACAAATAATGTTGGAGCTAGGAGCTCAAGCTAGAGAAGTGTGATATAATTACTGATCGTACCCTAGCCCGATGGAACAGTTGACGTGATGTAAATATATCCCTAATTAATTATTATTGTTATTAGAATTGAATAATACAATTGAATATCTTATTCAGAGTACTCTCTGTATAAGATATTCAATTGTAATAACCAAACTTGGAAACAACATTTTTTTGTTATTCCAGTGCGGGAATCGAACCCACGACCTCCGAGCCGAGAGCCAAGCTCTAAAATACTGAACCATACATACGCTAAATGTTATCCATACATGACATGTATGGGTAACATTTAGCTTACGTTTTAAAGGTAAAAGGCGTTAAGTTACCCAATGGAGAAAATGTGTCTGCGATACGATCTCACTAATTTATATAGTATAGTATAACATAGTAATCCACTATCTGTAGAAAATCATAGGAACGACCTTAAGTCAAACAAAGCTATGGTGGTTTTAGTGATCTTTGTATGCTAATACAAAATTGGTTGAGGGCAGGGTAATCAGATAATTATTTAATTGGTTGTTTTTTTATGGCAAAGCCTTAGGGTGCTATTACATATATCAAAGATCTTTGTCCAATGTGCAGTCGAAGACACATCCGTACACCTACACCTTTTCGACCTTATTATTCAGCAATATGGTTCAAAAGCGGTAGAGCGGATCTGCCGTCAACTGTACATAATGTCATCCAAGAAGTTGAACATACTTTTTATACTATTCATCAAATGAACAAGGGAAGGAGATACAGATACAAACGAAAGGGAAAGGGAACAAAATATTGTCTCGCGTGCCATCAGTGGCTTGCAATTTTAGACACGTCACTAATAAAAAAAATGTAATTATGTACTGCGAAATTAGGTGAAAAATTTGATGGCACATCTATAACCTCAATAAACATTTCTTTACAAAAATGTCACGTTAATACATAAAGGTTTGCCATCCCTGTCTTATACTTTAAACGGGACAATCTTGTACATGTATACATAATCGGTTTTTCAAAAAAGCCTGTTCGTATTACCATGAAAGGAGATAGGCAAGTCGCCATACATTTACTGCCTGGTAATTAAAATACGTGGCTGCAAAAACTATTTATTATAAGTTGCACTTTATGAACATAGAAACAAAAAAAAACAATAATATATTATACAGCAAACTCGGGGGATAAAAGATAATTAATTAAATGTAAACTAACCTATTTTTCAATAAATTGTCCCAGTGGCGGTTTGCGGAAAAGCGACATCTATTAGTGGTGATGTCAATTACGTAATGAAATTAATAACTAGTTTGTTTGGAAACGCAATATGCTAACAGATAGATGTCGCTTTCACGTTACGAAAACCAAAAACATAATAACTATTTTGTATAGTATAAATATAAAAATAGTATAGATGGATCTTTTTCACACCCCAAGTAACATTTTTTTCATAAAACTAGTACTATACTGCTGAACTATAGTTATGTTATGTTATATATGTGTATATAGTGTATATATGTTATGTTTATTAAACATTTTAAGTACTATAAAACCACATATGTTCGAAACTGGGCCGCTCTTGATGCATAATCAGGCAGTATTCGCCAGTGTCCTTTAGTATGCTCCCTGCATTGGGGGAGAAAAATTGATCTAGCTAGTCTAGGTAGTCTTATCCCTGAGAAACTGAGCATTTTTAAGCTATATATTAGGTTTTTTCTTTAGTCATGCAACAATATATCTATAATGTCTACTCTATTATAACAGTCCCACTGGGAGTTTGGTATGCGTATGTATCATTTTTGCACTGTTCGAAAATTCGGAATGCGGTGGGATCAACTTTCAATCCCGATCAGATATATATTTTTGTAATTCCTTATATTTTTTTTAAATTTAAACTCCAAGCAAAGTTTGGTTACCCATGTACTTTAAATGAGTAAAGGCAATTATCTTCATATCTCACCCGTGTAATTCTATTGTCCACAGGAAACAGCAAGTGAACACTCAAGACCGTATGAAAACTGTGTCACAAGTTGCACAATTCGGATTGTCTAACTTAATAATTATTGAAAGCATATATTCAGAAGTCGCGAATTTGAATAATAATATGGTAATAATAATATCAAATCATCGCTTGGTTAATAAATTAGTGATTATTATTATTATTGGGCTGTCTTTGCCTGATACCTTGGAAAAGCCAATTGACAGACAAATACAGCAACATGGATTGGTGTTTCCATGGTGTAAATATTTTTATTAATTATTCAATAAGAGTCTTCCTTATTAATAAAAATATTAACGTAGCAACTAGCAATCACAGAGAAGTACTTCATACCACAGATTAATTAATAGTTACTACGTAATTACCTGACGTATTAATTACTTCTATTTTCCCCCTATAAGAAAGAACACGTCCGTCATGTGACGTATCAGATAGCAAAGAGTACCTACGTTATTTTTTGCTTTTTCCTACTTTTTAGGGTTCCGTAGTTCACGTCTCGGAACCCTTAATATAGTTTCATACCCTTCAACATTGGAGCGCAATTTTGTTAAACTTAACTCTAAAAGCTAAACGCTAGGCTCGAAATTTCTGAAAATATTCATGATGGCAGTACATATGATGAAATTTGAAAGAAAACTATCACGGCTTTATATAACTTTGTTATTTAAGGATTTATAGATGCTTGTAAAATGCGCTTAAGTACTTGGAAAACTAAAACGAAAAAACGCACAAAAATAACGGAATTATAAAACGTAAATAAACATGTAAAATAATGGTACGGAACCGTACGTGGGCGAGTCCGAGTCCGACTCGCTATTGGCCGGTTTTTATTAGTTTCGTAGTCGATTCGATGTGTACTATGGGACCTACCTTATCAAAATAAGCTCCAGTACCTTCACGCAATCGGGAATAGTGACTAGACTAACAAAAAAACTTATTCTCAATTTACTTTGAGTCGATATAATTAATAGCTACCCAAAAAGTTAACCTAAGTAAGAACAAAACCGATCATGGTCAAATGCGTTCACGGTGATATAACTTAAATAGTAACGAGACGCGGCGACAATAAAGCAGCTGCGTGTCCTGCATATCTACATCCACAGAATGCAGATGCGTCTAAATATCTAACCCTAGGCCCTAATGTTGCCTACATTGGGTCTAACGGCAGCGAGAAGGGCCATGACACATTAATGATGACATATTAATCATGCATTATGCACCTTACATTTAGACGCACAAGAAATAATAGATTTAAAGGCCATTTTTAAGGTTTGCCTAGACCAAAATTATTTTATATATAATGGTAAGACATATAAACAAAAGGATGGACTAGCAATGGGCAGTCCCTTGTCTCCACTTTGTGCAGATATTTTTATGAATGAGTTAGAAAAAAGAATACTGGAAACATCATATAAGGAAAATATCGTATATTGGTATAGATATGTTGATGACGTGATAAGCCTATGGAAAGGTGAACATACCAGTTTACATAACTTCTTCAATTACATAAATACATTTAATAATAAAATACAAATGACAATGGAAATAGGCAATAAAATTTTGAATTTTCTAGATTAAACTGTTGATATAAACCTTGGCCGTCATAAATTTAATATATTTAGGAAACCCACATATAGCGAAAACATTCTCCATGCGAACTCATGTCATCCACACCAACATAAACACGCTTCGTTTCATGCTTTTGTACACCGACTACTGAATGTACCCCTGGACGCAAACGATTTCAGGGCAGAACTAAACACCATTAAACATATTGCCGTAAATAATGGCTACAAAAGCGAATTGATTGACACAATTTTAAGAAGAGCGAGAAAGAAAATGACAGAAAAAATGCTGTACAATCAGACGGAAGACAGAGAAAAAACAAGAAACATCTGGGTAAAAATACCATACATCGGCCCATCTTCCTACAGATTTCAGGGGATTATACAAAACAAGGAAACTAGAGTGGCGTTCTACACTACAGGATCACTAAAAAAATTACTATGCAATAATAAAGATAAGTTTAAAATCACGGACAATAGCGGTATTTACAGTCTCACTTGTGATACATGTGGAGGAGTGTATATAGGTCAGACAGGGCGAAAGTTTAAAACTAGAATAAAAGAACATATAACTGCTTGGAAGAAAAATACTGAAAGATCTACGTTTGCCGAACATCTAAATAGTAATGGACACAACTTCGACCCTGATAAAAATATAAAATATTTACATATATTACCAAAAAGCAGGAAGATGGACGCATTAGAAGCGCTTGAAATTAACAGACACAAAATGTGGGATCTTACTAAATGACGAGACATGCCTTTCGAGTTCCATATTATTGCAAGACATTTAATTTAATTATTATTTATAGGTTATACTATGTTCTTATGTTATGACTTTTTGCAATGTCAAAAATATATATTAATTTTGGATGATTTTTTGACATAATTTATTAATTTTAATTTTGACATGTTTTAATTTCATATAATTTATTTGCCATTATTTATAATATCTTAGATTCTTATGTATTAAGGACATTTTAATTTAATTGAATCATTGATGATAGTAGTATTTTTAATTTTATATTCTGACATCCATTATATATATATATATATATATATATATATATATAATTACATAATTCTATGACATTACAAATCAATAAGATATTAATTTATCAATCTAATGTGTTATAATTTTATACTAATATTAATTTGTGATATACAGTAGAAAATAGAATAAGTTGGTATAAAAATTTAAATTACGTTGCACAAAATTGTAAAAATTTCATGATGCTGACAACCCTTTGCACAATGTTTACAATTTGTGCAAAGGGTTGTACACCTGATGATGATTTTGTCGAAACCGGTCGTGTAATATATTAAAATTAATGTAGTTAAATTATTAAATAACTTGACCGTAAATTTGAAGCCTAATATTTATATATGAGAGAGAGACCACTGTTCCGTCCCTTTTTTCGCACGTTTCGTCGTCCAATCGTGTCGATTCTCCCCTCCATCCATCTCTCTACCTCCACCACCACCGCCAGCTGCAAGATCGCTTGCGCCTGACGTTTGACTCATTGACGTCGTTGTTCCCGTCCTGTCAACTTGTCACTTTAGGGAAAGTGATAAAAAAAAAAAAAGCAGAAGCAATTGGTATGTACCTTTTTCTATTTCTGTACAATACGAGTACAACTCATTTTGAAGTGATTTCAAGCTTTACACTTGCACGTTTTTACAAAAAAAAATCTGTTTTTAAATCGTGTTGCATCATGTTAATCAGTTAGCTTTCCATTACTATTTATGGTTTTATACAATGAAGTAGACCAGGTGAAGTGCCTAAATGTATTATTTCAAGTATTTAAATATTTTAAATAAGTAAAATAGATATTATATAAATGGCATGGTTATCCGCCATGTTTTTATGAATCCTACGAAATCTCGTCAATCGTTTTTAATTCGCATAAGATATTTATTGTTAATTATAAAAAAAGTTGAAAATTATTAGTATTTAGTTAGTGGTTAGTGGGCTAAATTATATTAAAGTATAAATGTTTATTTTCAAGATAATGAGTGATCAGAATATCTTAACATGCTGGCACAAGCGAACCGAATCAAACCCAGGTGAATCCTACTAGAAAAAGGAAACGTAAATGCGACTCTAGTTCTTCATCTTCAAGTAGTCAATCAAGTGACTCCGATAGCTCATGTAATCGTAAGCGTTCACGTCGTTCTAAGCGCAAACGGGACCATAATCGTATATTAGAAAAATTAGCTAATGACGTAGCCGACTTAAAGAAGAAGCTAGAACCATGGGTTATTGAATTAGACCGTAAGTCATATTCCGGTGATAGCGTTGATGGTGATGTCAGTAGAGAGCTGTACTTTGATAATCCCTTAGAAGAGCATAATAACCGTGAGCCAGAGAACCAGGAGCCTGAATTTTCCCTTTCTCTTTGCACTAAGATTAAGGATCCTGAAACCTTAAAAACTCCTGCTGCTTACTTAGAGATTCTTAATAGTCTACAACGCTGTAACGACGCTGATTGGACAAATGTTAGGTACGCTGATGTCCAGAAATTATATAAGCGTGCCCCGGTTTTACTGACTTAGAAGTAAATGAAGAGGTTAAACGTTACGACGCACCACGGTCGTTGGCTAATACTGAAAAGGCATTTGCCTCAATAACGTTTGCACTTATAAATCAAAAAGAAATATGACAATCTGAGCTACGCTCCTTTTTAAATTGGAACAAATTTCCAAATTTTTTGTTAATGTGGTCATAGGGCGGAAACCATTTTATCGGCAGTTAAGGACACCGTTAACAAAAGTATTTTAAGAAAGATACCCCCGTCCTGCTACAACTTATTTGAGGCGGAGAAATTTAGCTCCACGTTGGATAAATTTGGGGGTGTAAATAAAGTATTCTGGCTACGTGGACAATATAACAGAGATCGAGCTTCTGCACCGCAGTCCGATCCAAATAGTTCTATGTCTCATCGAAGGTTATTACTTCCAAGCCACAAAACTTATAAACCTATGGGACAATCTTCTAGATCCAACAATACTTATTCTCATAATACCGTTAACAGCAAGCCCTTTCGGGGGCGAGGTGGCAAGCAGTCAAACGCTCGAAAAACCAATAACTACCCCCGTGGTTATCAACGAAAACGTTCTCCCTCATCCCACCGGGATAGGAGAGATAACCCTAAAAGGTATTGACTCGCCGAATCAGTTTTGTGCAGGTCAACTAAAAAACTTTTACGACCGATGGCAGAAAATGAGCGCACCAAAATACGTTTTGTCCATAATTTCGGGTTACCGGATTCCATTTATGCGAAAACCGCCGCTACATACCCCAATTCTGGGCAACGAAGGTCAATCTACTCCTTCTCTGGAGATGGACTAAATAATTCACAAAATGGTAACAGAAGAAGTATTAACTGTGGTACCGTTAGGGCGGAGTTTTATCTCCCCTATGTTTGTGATACCCAAATCCGACGGAAAGCTTCGTCCTATATTCAATTTGAAAGCTCTCAACCGATTCGTGGAGAACTCTACTTTCAGACTAATAAACATGTTCACGATTCCAAAATTTCTCCAACGCCACGATTGGATGGCAAAAATCGACATTTCGAAAGCGTATTTCCACCTTCCAGTAGCAAAATCGAACAGAATCTTCTTACGCCTCGTATACAGAGGCCAACTAATGCAAATGAACTGCCCTTCGGGCTCAGTTCAGCACCAAGAACCTTTGCATCCCTAAGCAATTGGATCGCACAAAAATTACGAGAGCGCGGAATACGGGTGGTGGTTTACCTGGACTATTATTTGTTAGCAAATCAGGATATCCACGAGTTGATCCGTCACATCGAGATAACAGTGAACCTACTCAGATATCTGGGATGGACAATAAATACCGAAAAATCAATTTTACAGCCAAGTCAAATAATAGATTATCTCGGAATCTGTTGGAATACTGCAACAAATCAAAAGCATCTTCCCGTAACGAAGATTCTAAAACTAAAAGAGCGGCTCACTACCATCGTGACGAAACAGACTGCTTCCCTTAAAGATCTTCAGAGTATAATAGGAATGATGAACTTTTCAAGTTTCATTATTCCACGCGGGAGGTTAAATTATCGTCATTTACAAAGGCTATGTATCAGCAGGTTACACATCCGAACATTCTTCAACCAGTCTCCGCAGAAGCTCTGAAAGATTTAAAATGGTGGAGAGACCACCTCGGGATAAAATCCGATATTCACATGCCTTGTCCAACAGTATACATAGTGACCGACGCTTCCGACAGAGCTTGGGGCGCTCAAATAAACAACGTTTATATTTCAGGGACATGGACAGAGGCAGAACGATTGCTACATTGCAATCAGAAAGAAATGTTTGCCATCGTAAAAGCAGTTCAGCATTGCTCCTGGAACCTATTCAACGCTGTTCTACACATTCAAAGCGACAGCAAAACCATAGTTTCGTACTTGAGAAACGAAGGCGGGACAATATCCCTACCACTTCTGGATATGACACACAAAATTCTAAATGTTGTCGACACTTACAAAATTCAATTTACGATTCACCACATTCTGGGTATTTATAGAAGCCGACAGATTGTCGAGGCTTCGGAACCAACCAGAATGGCATCTACTCCCACAAGTGACAGAACAGATCTTAAAAAAATGGGGAACTCCCCAAGTAGACTTATTCGCATCTTGTCACGCTCATGTAGTCCCAGGCTATGGCACACTGGATCTCCAAGATTGAGCCGCAGTTTTTCACGACGCTTTCACCTCGACCTGGGACTACCAACTGGCTTGGGTGTTTCCACCTCCTTTTCTAATGCCAAAAGTTCTTCAGCACCTCAACTAATGCCGAGGAATATATCTGATAGTTGCACCGAAATGGAACCAAGTATTTTGGAGATCGGATTTGAAAAATGGACCATCAGGGACAATGGACAATCAGGAACCTGCACGAAGTACTGATAGATGTATCCTCGAGCCAACCTCCACAGAATGTCGGAGAAATGACCATGGAGGTTTGGAGATGTGGGGGTGGAATAAAAAACTCATGAACTGGTCCCAGAAACAAAAAGGTCTTCTCATGACAAGCTGGCGCACTTCTACCCTGAAAACTTATAGACCCGCATGGTTGCGATGGATTAAATAGACCAGCCATCATCAGGTATCGATATCTGAACCTACTGGTTCTGATTTAGCGCGGTTTTTGGCGGACCTCCATCAAAACGAAAGGCTCTCCTATAATACAATTTTGTGTCATAAAGCTGTTGTCTCTACCCTGTGTAGCCCGGATTCTGTGGATCGGCTCAGTGGACATCCGCTTGTTAAGCGTATACTAAAATCTATTGCCTTAAACTCGCCAAAACCGTCTAAATTGCCGATTTGGAATGTTGATCAAGTTATATCCTTCATAGGTTGTCAAAATCACGACTTACGAAATCTTTTTGAGGTATCAAAATATACCGCATCCTTGTTACTTTTATGTTCATCCTTGTTACTTTTATGTTCTGGCCGTCGTGTACACGACCTGACGTTATTAAGCACTAATAGTAATAATTGCGAAGTTAATGATGATTTCATAATATTTTGGCCAAAGTTCGGCTCAAAAACTGATTCTGCTGATTATTGTCAATCCGGATGGAAATTATTGTCAAACAAAAATAATCAGTCTTTAGATCCAGTTAATTGGGTTAAGAAATTGATTTCAATTTGTAAGGATAGAAGAATGAAAGCTGATTGTGATAATTTATTTATAACAATTTGTGGAAAACCTCGACCAGCCTCGCGTAGTGTCATTTCAGGTTGGGTTAAAAAACTATTAAAAGAGGCAGGCATTGAGGCTTCAGCTGGCAGCTGTCGGTCTGCCGTAGCGTCGAAAAGCTGGGGAGAATACTGCTCTCTAGACGATATTCTTAAAAGAGGAAACTGGCGATCTAGCAATACATTTAAACGATTTTACTGTAAAGAAATAAGAGAACAGAATAGTCACAACTCAGTTACAAAATTTTTCAATACTGTTTGATCGATTCTTAGCACAATTATTTGCTTTTAGTAGATGATTCTGAATTATGTGAAATACTTTAAATATTTGTTTTTTACTGCACATATTTGTTATGCGCCAATTTAAATGTAATAAATGCATACTAATCATCTATTACTTTTTTGCTTAGGAAATATCCTTTGCAGGTCATGTGATCTAACTATTTATTTATTTATCACATTGACGTCTCCACCACCACGTCCACACGATACCAAACACGTCTCTCATATATAAATATTAGGCTTCAAATTTACGATCAAGTTATTTAATACAAACGTTTTACCTGAAAATAAAACGTGAATTAAATTACTTACCTAAATTTGAAGCCTAATAGTTTTAATTTCTGCCTGGTTTTACAATGACATCAACGAGTCAAACGTCAGGCGCAAGCGATCTTGCAGCTGGCGGTGGTGGTGGAGGTAGAGAGATGGATGGAGGGGAGAATCGACACGATTGGACGACGAAACGTACGAAAAAAGGTACGGAACAGTGGTCTCTCTCTCATATATAAATATTAGGCTTCAAATTTAGGTAAGTAATTTAATTCACGTTTTATTTTCAGGTAAAACGTTTGTATTAAAGTGGAAATTGTGCAAGAAGTCCTGTGTGTTATTACTGTGAAACATGAATTTCCACCAAGAACCTACAGTACAATCAATAAATATATTAATCATTGTTCTCAGCACTGACATCAGTGAATTGCGAAATAACATTAAGGACAATCGTTGTAAACACGTGAATATGAAAATTACATTTTCATTTAGGTTAGTTTGAACGCACAAGTTTAAATTAATATCTAGTTATTATTATTAATATATTTTTTATTAATAAATAGACTATATATTTATTAATATATAGTCTATTCATCAAATACTTAATTATTGGTATTGTGTCGGACCAATTAGCGCCACAATCCTAAATTTGAATTTATATAATTATATACAACAGATGAAACTACTACAGTGGAGCTACGGCCTGACCGAGCATACCACCCGCTCGGTCGGAGATCTCCCTTTGGGGCTTCCACATATCCCACAGTCTCATTTCTATACTCTGGAACATAAATAAGAATGAAGAACCTCTTATGGGCTATGGCGGACGAGGATCCTCCTGACGACAGATCCATTTATAACGCCAAGAAAGTGCTCCTTACACGTCCCGCGGTAGATGGGGATTCCTTTGCGGGTATGTAGGACTCGATGTGCCCGAAAAGATGGTAAGATGGGCGGTGCGTGCGGCTTTTGCCCATTAACAACTAAAAAGCCGACTACGTAAATTTTGTTGCTTATGTCACCCGGGCTATTATTACGAATCTATTGGCACCTCATTCATTAAAATTGGATCAGTAGTTTAGGCGGTACGGTGGAACAAACAAACATACATAGACTGCCTTTGGTAGTCATTGGGACTTCCTTTCGGCTTAGCTGTAGTTGGGTAAAAACTTAACCACGGAAACTATTATTTAAACATCGGCGACTCCCCCGACGGGTACCTGAAGGTGGGTTCTTGCCGGTCCGGACTGACGACAAACTCTGCGTTCTCGCTAAAATAAATAAAAAATGTCTACTTACCTACTTCCAGTTTTTTTTCTTGAAATAATAATAATATCAAGCAAACCTAACCAAGAGCATGTCAGGACATGTCTAAGGAGGGTTCCGTAACTATCAACGCGCAATAGGTTTTCTTTGAATTACTTCAAAAGTTATTGTCCGCTTTCATTTAAAAATAAGTAATAAGTGATATAACTGTTTTAATCCACTTGAAGTAAATTGGGAAGGTGAAAAAGCTTGAAAGGTGGGTACCAAATGAATTGAGTGCAGCAAACCGCCAAACGCGCGTCGACTGCTACGTTACATTACTCAACCGGCACAATAATGAAAGGATTTTAAATCGAATCATTACCTGTGATGAAAAGTGGATCCTGTACGATAATCGGAAACGCTCATCGCAATGGCTAAACCCTGGCGAACCAGCCAAAGCCTGCACCCAAGCGAAAATTGACTCAAAAAAGTTACATGTGAGCGTTGTCTGGCAAATAAACGATTATTATTATTGTTATTATTATTTGGTGGACTAGTGACGGTGTCGTTCTTAAATCTGGCCAGTCGATTACGGCAGATGTCTATTGCCAGCAACTGCAAATCATGATGGAAAAGCTAGCTGCACACTGCACAACAGAGGGATACCAAATTAGAGGAGCTTCAATTGCAATGTCTAAGACATCCACCGTACTCTCCGGACCTTGCTCAACAGATTACCATTTTTTTCTAAATTTGGATAACTTCTTGCAAGGGAAAAAATTCAACTCCGATGGGGTAGTCCAAAGCACCTTCAAATATTTTATTGATTCCTGTCCTAATGGTTTTTTAGTAAAGGAATCAATGATCTACCTATGAGATGGCAAAAGTGCGTAGATAGCGATGGTATATACTTTGATTAAATAAATATATTATGTTTTAAAAAAATCGACTTTATGTTCCTCCTTTACAAAACGCCAATTTCATATGTGATGACCTAATATTTGCTTGTTTTGAAGCGAATATAATATAGTAGAGCAATATATGATTGTTAGTGCGTGGACGCGTGTTGCTCAATGCTGGTAATAATAATTTAGTACGTATTAATAGACGATTACTCGTGTCACGATCAGATACCATGAGGTTCAGATTAACTAAATATTTGAAATAAATAACTAACTGCCCTTGGTAAGCCCGTATTAATTGTTTATTTTATGTTTATTTCTCACTTGCGCAATAGCATCATCCGACTAAAGGGGAGCCTTTTAATGTCTATTGCCTAAAATTTAAATTAAATCCTAAGACCTTAATTCTATAGTAAGTACCTATCTGTTATTAAATAACGACCATTCACTTTATGATTAATAAGCTCTTAAGTCACCTTCGTTCAATCAATAATTTTTATTACCTATATAATTCATTAATTGAGATTGTTAACACGATTTAACTGTCGATGATTAGGTAGATATATAAGAAAAACTATTACAGGGGGGCTTTATGAACGACATAGAACCCAAAACAATGATTTTTAGGATTTTTGTCTGTTTGTCAGTACGTTTGTACGCGCTAATCTCAGAATCTACTGAACGGATTTTAATGAAATTTGGTAGTAGTTTAGACTCTGTAATCTGGATTAACACATAGGCTACGTTTTATTGCGGAAAAATGTAATGTTTTTGCGCGTGCGACGTCAACGACATATCCGATTTGAATGCGGTTTTCACAAATGCGTTTTGATTACTCCTCTCCACTTAAAATGTAATTAACCGACTTCCAAAAAAGGAGGCGTTTATATTATATATATGCTATAATCTAATCTTAATGGCACGTAAGTGGTGACCTGATGATGGTATCCATGAGGAATCGAGAGAACTCCACAAAATTATAAGGACATTTATAGTGATTTCGACTTTCATAGTAAGTAAAATTTTGTGCCAAGGTGTACCCTAGATCCAAAAGCACTGAACAGAACTCCTCAGTCTTTAAATATACATGTTTAGAAATTTCGGCATTGTTATAGAACTGCAAGCATATGCCACTTACAGTCATCATCATCGTCATCACCATCACCACCGTCTTCTTACGATACACCAACATATCGACCCTTCTGGGTAGAAACGTCGTAAAAGCCAAATGGCCATTTTACAGTACGGCCAAAAAACAAAAATCGTAATTTTGTTTCACGCATATTTTTTTATTCTTTGAAGTTATAATAAACCACTATAGCTCATTAAGCTTAGATTTTCGGGTAGTTTACTAAATAGAAACTCAAAATATTCTACATTCAGTAGTTTCAGAGATCGCATGGCTTTTACTACAAAAAATCTAGTTGTAAATGGCTTTTACAACATTTTTTTTTTGCTTCGCGACTATAACCATTTATTCATTTAGTTGTATAAGACTTAATACATCGTTTTATAGAAGGTATTTTTGAATTAAAAGACAATTGTAATAATAAGAAAGTGTAATTTTGTGTATTAAATGCGACAAACATTATTGACAAATATCAAATTATTTTATAGTTTTTCATTATTTTAACGTAAAATTGTACTTTTCCGACAAATTTTAAGAAAATTATCAAAATAAAATCAACGTAACCTCTAAATTATGCAAAACTAGGTTAAGTATTTAACAATAAATAAATAGCTTTAGAAAATCAGTTCTTCGTATTGTTAGTCTAGGTAATAAGTCTTTTGGTGGAAAACTTTCTTGAAACATTTTCTCAACTTACACATTAAGCAATCTTAGATTATAAAACTAAAAAAACATGAAAGTTATTAAAGATACTATCTTTGGAAATAACAGGAAATTTTATACAAATTTAACAACAAAAAATAAACGACATACGTTACTTGTTATTCAGTTAACTCACTCACCACTGCAGTAACATTATCAAAATAAAATCAACACAATCTCTTAACTATGCAAAAATAGTAAGCATTTAACAATAATAACATTATCTTAATAAAATCATTTCTTCGTAATGTATTCGTAATTTTGCTCAACTAATACGAAACAATCTTAGCTTCTTAAACTAAAGCCTCCTCCTCCTCCTCCTCCTCTTAAGCCTCCGCGGTGCAGATCTTGGTGGTAGTAGCAAATACTCCAACGAGGCCCTGGAGGATTGACGTGGAGAAGGGTTTCGCGTGAACAGTAGTTGCTCGCGAGTCAGTCGATCCTAAGCTCAAGGAGAGATCTTATGTCGATGTGGCGTGTTTTCTATGTTATACGATAAACAACGCCCTTTGAGCGAAAGCGAATCCGGTTCCTATTCCGGAACCCGGCAGCGGAACTCTTTCAATAATCGTTCCCTCTTTTCTAACGAGTGTTCGACAGGGTAACCCAAAGTGGCCTGAAGACGCCGCCGAGGGGTCCGGGAAGAGTTTTCTTTTCTGTCTGAGCGTTCGAGTTCCATGGAATCCTATAGAAGGGAGATATGGTTCACATTTAGGTAAACATTAAATATATTTTTATCTTTGGAATAATAGTGAATGGCACATAATAACACTATGCTTACAGTACAATAAAAAAACGTAGTATTATACTTAATCTAAAACAATAAGAAACAACATAATAAAATTTAGTCATCATTCACTCACGTCGTCATCATCATCTTCTTCGTCAGTCTCAATTAATGTGTTATTTTTATTAGCACTGTGCGGCATCTCTAAATAATCTCTGTGGAACCGTCTAGGAATCGTTCCATCTGTGCATAATTTTTTAAAATCTTTATACTTTTGTGCTGAAATAGGAAGTTTATCTTTATAATATTGTTGCAAGTTTATGTCATAAAGTTCTCGTAAATAATCTGCATCTTGTGTTTGACGGATTTGAGGTTAATCTTCTTTCTTGCCTTTTCCTTTTCCCTTTCCCTTTCCTGTAATCTTTCCTTCTCCTTTGTTTTTTGTTTTTTCAAATAGTGTAATTTTGTCGCTTACTGCAGCTTCTTTCATTGAATATTTTATTTCCATCTTGTTTAGGTTCTTTTTCTTGATTTATAAAAAGATGATCTGTAAAATCAAATTTAAAAAAGTAAGTAATTTCTTTAGTTATTCAAATACATATTATTTATATTATTATATTCACGTAGTTATGAAAAATAGATCACATAATATTGCCTTAGTTGGAACAAATATTCAAAAAGTCTTCATTAACTAAACTTTCTGTAGTCTAATTTAAGAGTTGAGAACCGTTATAAAAATTGCATAAGGAAAAATAAAACCGCTTTCATACTTATTTCAAAAGTAGTAATAAATGCCAAGTAGTAAAAGCCAAAGTAGGAAATTGATAATTTGTACGAATTGTAGTAAAAACCAAATTATATTAAGACAATATACAGCAATTTGTTGTAAAAGCCAGTTGTGTAAACTCACCGAGTAAGTTGTCTTTTTTCTGTGTGCTGTGTGCGAGTTTTCGTCACTACTCACCGTGAAGAAGTTAACTACAATTTGTATGGCATCGAAACAGCGCCCCTAGTGGCAAACAATGGTAACTAATTCGATGCCATACAAATTGTAGTTAACTTCTTCACGGTGAGTAGTGACAAAAACTAGAACTCCGCACACTGGTGTCTCAACATGGCTATCTTCTATGAAATCCACACTTTCAACAGATGTTTTGATAGAACGTGTTTCATTACATATTTTCTTTACTTTTTGTTGTGTTTTTATCACAGCAACGTCGTCATTAAAAGATGATCTGTAAAAGCAAATTTTAAAAGTGTGTTTTTTCTTTAGTTATTTAAATGCATAATAATATTATTGTTTATTTAAGGCCATTGTTATAGAAAACCGGCCACTTGAGACTTGAGAGTGAAACTCGCGCTCGAAGAGTTCCCTAGTGTCATTATAATTTACTTAATTGTTTATGTTTAAAGTAAATATAATACAATTCCATATTCGGTTAATATTTAAAGTTTCTACCTATTTTCGTTATTATTATTTTTAAAACAAAAACAGTGAAAAAATGTTTTATTGTATGGATGCCTTCTTAATTATTTATTTTATTTTATTAATTATCATTAAAGAAAACATTTATTACAACTTAATATTCTATAATACAATATATTATAATATATAATATTAATATTTAGTGTCGAGTAAGAAACGAATAAACCCGTTTGTTGTAGCGGAGACTCCCTTGAATATAAGTTTTATTTTATTGTTAACCATTGTCATACTTATTTCATTAATGGTATTTTATGTATAAGCCAGAGCAAGAAAATAAATACAAGTAAAAATTGTAGTAAAAACCAACTTATTTTAAAACAATACACAACAATTTGTAGTAAAAGCCAGTTTCATAAACTCACGATAGATAACCTTTTGAATCATAAGCCAGTTTTATAACCATACTTGTAAGCAATACGCAATAATTATATTAAAATATCAAAACTGTTTCAGTGATAAAATGTATTTAGTTAGTTATTTTGTCCAATAAAACGACATCGTTGACAACCTAATAATAATTAATATATTATTATAAGTACCTAAAAGAGGCAGGTACTTACCGACGGGTAGCATGGCGACGATCAGTTCGATGTTTTTGGTGTAATAATAAAGATTCTAACGCTTTTTTTCTTCTCAGCAACGAATTCAAATCATTGTTTTTATCTTCCATTATGTATAGTATTACTTACTACCTAAATCACCTTTAAGAAGCATAGTACATTCACGTATCAAATATTTTTTCCGGTCGCTCTCATACAAAGGACGCGTCAACTCTTTTACACGACGGTGGAGCAGGCAGTGGCATGACGTGTATATCTACTAGACAATTGCCGATACAACTAATGTAGCTAAAAAATAGACTTAAAATAATAATTATAATATTATTGTCTTTTAAATTTTTGGCCGATAATAATAGTTGTCTAGATGACCTGAAATAAATGTCTATAAGTATAAGCCATAACAAAAATGCGACTGCTATTTAATACCAAAGTTAGCATTTATTTTCAATAGTGTCGCAATAAAAAAATAGCTGTAGAAGCCCTATTATTAAAAGTTATGGATTTAACGACGTAAATGACATCGTTCATTTTTGTATTTGAAGTCGAGAAAATGTTGTAAAAGCCATATTTGTTGGTGATGTCTTTTACTACAAAATGTTTGATAGTATTATTTTCAAGTACTGTATTATATTATGTAGTATTAACCACGAATTTAAAAAATATGTCGCTTACTACATATATTTCAAAAATTAATTGAAAAAATTGCGCATTACAACATTTTCAAAGAAGAAAACTGGGTTTATAATGAGTTGAAAAATGCTGTAAAATACATTTTTTTTACGAATTTGAACATTTCGAATATACAGATCGATAGAGCTCGCGATTCTGAGTAAGAAACCGTTAAAAACTCATTTTTGCCAAAATGGCTTTTACGACGTTTCTACCCAGAAGGGTCGATATTATTATGGCGACATAGGTACTCCTCACAGTTTTGTACACCGCGCCGATATCAATATATTTGAAATTTTGCTATAGCCAAAATTATATAATTATGATCATCATCAATATAATACCACTATAATATTATATTTAATGCTGACTGTTACATTTTTTCCGCCGACTACTACAATATATTATAATAATAATTATTTAATAATGTAGTATCTAATCATTATCATCACACGGTGATTATTTAGTAGGTCCACAGATCGGTAATGCTTATTTGGTGAAATAGCACGGCCCCTCAGAAAACTGGCATAAAACAACGCTTGAGTTTGTTTTGCCGAGAGAGCAAGAATACCGGAGGCTTATTTTGTATTAATAACTTTCTTGTAATGTGTCAATAATAATATATATAAATAAAACGGGAAAAATAATTATTTTTAAACAAAAATGTAAACCGACTTCCAAAGTAAAAATGCACAAAAGAGTATGAAATAAAAAATTTCCAAATAATTCCCCTTTTAAATTCGTCTAAAATTTTAATAATTTTTCTACTCAATCTTCATAAAGGTGTCACAATAAGGGTGCCTGATTTAATTTTAAGAAAAAACACATTTTTTTTGAGCGAGAGGAGATATTTTTATTGCGTTATAAAGTACACATGTTCCGTTAAGTATGGAATAGAATATCCTGCATATGGCCCCCACGGCTCTGGCGGCAGACCCTTGCTCTTTTCATGAAATTTTCGATGACTTTTTCACAGAGTGGCGGCTCTATCTCACCGATGACGCGTTGGATCTCGGCCTTTAGCTCGGGAATTGTTCGTGGTTTATTCGCATAGACCTGAGATTTAATAAAACCCCAAAGGAAAAAGTCGCAAGGCGTTAAATCGCATGATCTCGGTGGCCAGTTGACATCGGAATTTCGGGAGATTATTCGGCCCGGAAAATTTTCCTCCAATAAATGAATTGTTTCGTGGGCGGTGTGGCAGGTCGCGCCATCCTGTTGGAACCACATGTCGTCCAGGTCCAGTCCTTCCAATTGGGGCCACAAGAACTTTGTTATCATGGTGCGGTAACGCAAACCGTTGACAGTTGCAGCATTTCCAGGCTCATTTTCGAAGAAATACGGCCCAATCACGCCGCCTGCGAAGAATCCGTACCAAACAGTGGCTCGCTGGGGATGCATTTGTTTCTCCTGGATCACGTGCGGATTTTGTAAGCCCCAAATTCGACAATTTTGTTTGTTAACGAACCCGTTCAAATGAAAGTGCGCCTCATCGGTGAAGATGATTTTTTTCGATAAATCGGCATCCAGTTCATTTTGCTCCCACACCCATTCAACGAATTGTCGGCGCTGTGCATGGTCTGCTGGTTTAATCTCCTGGGTCAGCTGAATCTTGTAAGGATGAAGGTGAAGGTCCTTCGTTAGAATTCGCTGCATGGTGTTACTCGAAAGTTGGAGTTGTTGTGAACGATACCGAATTGATGTTCCCGGGTTTTCGGCGACACTCTCGTTTACAGCAGCGATGTTTTCGAGAGACCGACCGGTATGCCGACGCACAGGAGACTTGCCTTCCATAATCGATCCAGTTTCCTCAAATTTATTGATCACTCTTCGAATTGTTGACACATTTGGTGCACTTTCACGACCGAAAATTACGTGAAGTTTTCGAGTGGTTTCAGCGTAGCTTTTTCCATTTTTGTAATGGGTTTTCACAATGATAACGCGTTGTTCTTTTGTGTAACGCTCCATATTTAATAATCGGAACAATCATAGATGACAGCTGTCAAGTTTTAGAGCTACACTTGCTCAGAAAAAATGGCGCCAAATTTAAATCGGGCACTCTTATTGGGACATCCTTTATTAGGTCATTACATATGAAATTGGCGTTTTGTAATGGAGGAACATAAGTAGATTTTTTTTAAACAAAGTATATACCATTTCTATCTATGCACATTTGCCATCTCATAGGTAGTTCATTGATTCCTTTACTAAAAAAACCATTCGGACAGGAATCAATAAAATTTTGAAGGTGCTTTGGACTGCCCCATCGGAGTTGAATTTTTTCCCTTGCAAGAAGTTATCCAAATTTCGAAAAAAGGGTTATCTGTTGGAGCAAGGTCCGGGGAGTGCGGTGGATATCTTAGACATTCCAATTGAAGCTCCTCTAATTTCGTAGCCTTCTGTTGTGCAGTGTGTGGTCTAGCGTTGTCCTGAAGCAGCACTGGCCTAGAGCGAATGACCAACGTCGGTTGTTTACCACCTAGCTTTTCCATCATGATTTGCAGCTGTCGTAATCGTCTAGCCAGATTTAAAAAAGCTGTAGTGAACGACACCGGCACTAGTACACCCAACGCTCACAAGTAACTTTTTTTGAGTAAATTTTCGCTTGGGGCAGGCTTTGGCTGGTTCGCCAGGGTTCAGCCATTGCGATGAGTGTTTCCGATTATCGTACAGGATCCAATTTTCATCACAGGTAATGATTCGATTTAAAATCCTTTCATCGTAGTGCCGGTTGAGTAATGTAACGCAGCAGTCTACGCGCGTTTGTCGGTTTGCGGCACTCAATTCAAGAGGTACCCTTTTAAGCTTTTTCACCTTCCCAATTTGCTGCTAGTGGATTAAAACAGTTTTATCACTAACACCGCAGCCTGCAGCTAACTCGGACGTGGTTTGCGATGGATCCGCTTCCACAATAGCCTTCAATTCTTCATTATCAACTTTGGTCTCCGACCGTCCACGGGGCTTGTTCCGCAGGTCGAAATTTCCAGGACGAAAACGTTGGAACCAAAAACGCACTGTGTTTTCTTTTGCGACACCGCCGCCGTACACATCATTAATCCTTCGAGCCGTTTTTGCAGCACTGGTGCCACGGTGTAACTCGTACTCGAAAATAATACGATATTTCAAGTTTTCCATTTTGCTAACAGAGTGACGCAAAGAAAAAACCAAACGAGGGAAAAACAAATGAATTACGGCTTTCGAAACACATGCATGAGATAATAGCGGTATAAATTTGAAATTGTAATTCCTAACCAAAGAAGATATATTTGAGATCAAAGTGGCCAGTACGACAAAACGCCAATTTCATATGTAAGGACCTAATATTTTAATTATAATAAATAATTATTTAAATTTTAATATAAAAAGTACGTGTGAAAACTGTGCTATTACTATATTGCAGTAGGTATATTTGGTAAAGAAATTTTTTGCCACGAACACTATCACACGCGGGCAAAGCTGCGGGCAAAAGCTAGTATATAATATATTTAATAATTATTCACTAAAAGTGTCAATGGCGATTACGAAAGATAATAAAATAGATATTTTTATGTAAAATATGATTGTGTAACTTTTGTATCATCTATTGAGTTGATTGATTGCTTTTCGGTAGATTTATATAATATTTACTATATATAATCAGTAGCGACTATATGGGCGATGTTGGGCGACCGCCCGGGCGCCGGTTAAAAAGGGGCGCCGCAGGCGTACTTTTCTATTCCTCGCTCACTGAGTGAGACCTACATAATCCTAAATTCTCCAAATTGAGTACTCAAACAACTTCCAATTAAAAAAAAAAACACTGAATACTAAACATTTAAAATTATCCACTTTCGTCACTTTAATCTAATATTTGCCTTTTATATAGATAGAAGATAGCCTAAAATTAACCACAGTGAACAAAGCTTTTTAATTAAATACTCAATTGCTTTTATGTCGCAACTACGCTTAGAGCATCCAGTTGGATTAATGCTCGTAGCAACTACGTCATAATTCGTGCTTCGATATTTCGCCCCAATGTTGTAACTTGTCAGACAGTGCCCTGCAGTTAGTTTGATGAGGGAAAGGAGCGCCGACTGCCGACCCACTTGTGAAAGCTACGGAACTTATCGGGTTGGGGTACATTGCGATATACGATACCTACCGGATCCATAAGTGCTGTTTAAATAACAACTGGGTTAGCCCTTATTATCTTATAGCAGGAAAACTATAATGGTCGATAGGCTGGCCTGGTGGTAAAGTACCTATGTACAGTTACATGTATATAAATACCGTCATCGAAATCGGTGTGGGGAGCTATTTATTAATTTTATATCTACCTACACCGATGTCGGTGACGGTGGCCGGTTTCATTAAAACCAGGTCAGCTACGTAGGAGCTGTTTTATAGTGCCCAAGTGGGTGCGCAATACACAAGAGCACTTTCTTCTTTACTCTCGTAACCCAGTGGGACGGATAATCGACTTTTACTTGCCCATCCGACGCATGGATCTTTTTTCTTCTCGGACAATCAGGTAATCAGCCTATATTGACCTAACCAGATTTTCAAACAACATTAGGAATTTTTCTTCATTATTTAATAAAACAAACATACTTACTGACCTGTACTTAATCCTTGGGGTGCCTGGTGGGTCTGACAGACCCATCACTTCAAGGAATCTACAATATTTTAAAAAGATGTTAACAGACCGCTGTGCGCCAGAGTAGCTTCGCGATATAGACTGGTGGTCATATTACCGCCTCTCCCGCAGTCCGCAACGCGCACGCGTTCTAGTAACACGCGTTTTGTGTGCGCTCGGGTCTGAGAGACCCGACCAGGCACGCGGCGTAACTTTAAGTGGTAAGTAATTATATTTGTTTTCCATTATTTATTTGGCTTTGTGTAGTTAATTATTTATATAAATAATATTGTTGCAGTTCCATATGGCCAGACGATTAACTAAAAGATAAGCCAAAGGAGAACATTCAGGCTCCATACATTTTTGGGCCTTTTCTGAAAGTGCCGGCCAACAAAAAAAAAATGGTTCGTGTGTTTAGTACTAGTCATTTGGAGCAATAGTTAATATGGCAGCAAAGTTGTAGGACTACTCTAAGTCAAATAAAACAAGTTGGATCATTCGCCATTTTCATATATTTATTGATTTTTACATTTTATATCAGACTGAAAATAAATGATATTTTAGAGTTCAATTACAAAAGTCTTCTAATTCTCATGCAATGAAACTATAACACCCTCCAAACCTAGTGCCGGTGGGCGTATAAATTCAGCAAACCGTGCGAAACTCATGTACCACACAATAGTCATGGTGTGTGAACAACACCCTATTGTCCGTTTCCCTATTGGGCATGAGCAGTAATAATATAGAATGGCCTGTCTTCCATGAAGTGCTGGATCAGCTGTAATGTATACATGTACGTTTTCGACGAAACGTGGCGAGATTGTATACGGCCTCGTAATACGAGAAGATTCAGGCCAGCCATCTCCCGAACTTCTTCCACAGGAATATCTCCGGCGAGTTCTATGATGAAAGCTCCATCTGGTTGTATGTGTTCACCGTAGTAACTATGGGGCTTGCTTCAGTTGATAGCTGCCCTTAAGCAAACAGCGTCAATTCTTCTTCTGTCAGTCTAGGGAAATTATTGAATTCAGGCATATCGGCTCCCATGGCCTGAAGCTGTACTCTCCGTCTATTATAATTGTTTGTTATAAAGGGTTCTGCCAAACTGTTTGGCGTATTGATTCGTTCATGAATTATCTCAAGGAAATCGCTTGCGTGCACGTTGTTGTCAATTAGGACATGGTAGCTGTTCAGCATGCTGCCGCGATTCTGAAATAATCTATCATGTTACCTAATGCCCGCTTACTGTGAACATGTCTTAGTAAACGAAAATCTCTTTTGAAGCGACCATTTATCACTTCGACCACCCAGCGGCAAATGGTCACAAGTCTAGATTTATTAGCCTGATCAGTAGTAAGCTGGGTTTCGTTCGGGTGCTTTGTTTCTGGCATCTGAGCCACATAACCACATGCCTCCAGATTGCTTATAGCAACTATAAAGCCACGGTCTAGGATGAAAACATCTCCATCCCGGTAAAACCAGTGCAACACGCCATCTTTGTCATTTAAAGCATTTTTTAAAATCTGGGCATCGGAGGTTGTTGCACAGCGTATGGTCCCTCTACTGAAATTATTGTTCCGTCGCAACAAACATATAAAAAAGGCTTCAAAAGGTTTCGGAACTTATGATTACTGTACGATTTTCTCTGGAAAAAGTAATTAGAGCTTTTTTGGAGATATATGTATGTGCCATCGAGAATAGTAATAAACTTTCTTTCTTCAATTGGACTATCTGGATTGCTCTGGAATCATAAGGTTCTTCGGCACTACTTCCTCTCTGGTGACACGGGATGGTACAAAGTCGCTTAAAAGCGCTTCCAAGCCTATCTTTAGTTTTCATTGAAAGCTTGATTCGGACATTTTAGATATGGATGCTAACCGTGCATTAAATACTGTACGCATACTTGAAGCTTACTGATATGAGATGAGATGGCGCTAGCGTGCTCGACCTCGTCTTGTCTCTTTCCTTCGCGTACCCTCTCGCTCGCACAGCTACCTTGAGAACCCCACCATGGCGACGCCACAAGCAGTGGCCTAATTTAATTTCAAATCATTGGCGTCTGAATTTTCGACCCGTCTACACTTACCAACAGTTCATTTTGTGATAAGTGCTTAAGTTTTTATTCTATTTCATAAGTGTGACCCTGATATAGCAGCTATTCATGTAAGTGCTCATTTTCATTTTCCTTACAAAGTGAATACAACTAACTAACGGTTTTTACCGTTCGTATTGAAACTATTTCTATAAATAGATCATTATTTTTATAGAATCTATAATAATTAAGTTATATACTAAAGGAATTCAGTAATTTTACAAGACAATTTTACCACTTTTCTAGAAATTTTTATCTACCTTCAGATAGACTTTTTTGTACTTATTTATTAGATTTCTTTATAATTAGAACTATTTATAATATAATGCATAGTGGTAATGCTTTTTACGTTCGTGCTTTTTAGTTTTAAGTGCGTATTTTTAGTAAAACATGGAAGTGCATGGAATCCAAATATTAGGTTTCGTTTTTAGCATGGAAAAAACTAATGTTGAAGTTAATCCGGTCGTAGATAAACCGGGCCCGAGTACCGCAAACCACGATCACGTAGATAAAAGCTATTCGCCTTTAGTTATTGATAACGTAGACCTCGGCAGAGACTACTATATCGATAATATTATTGACGATCAAGTTAGTGGTAGTCTTTATGATGAAGAACATACTAATAATGCCAAGTTAGAATTTAATTTTGATATTGAAGTTAAATTAAAGGAGCCTAAGGTACCAAAGGCACCTGAAAAGTTTCTTAATTTGCTGCAACAAATTCAACATTTTGATAAAGATGAATGGAGCGAAGTTCGCTATGCAGAAGTGCAAAAGCGGTATAATCATACGCCAGGTTTTACTGATTTAGAAGCTAACGATGAGATTAAAGCTTATGATAGTCTACGTCATTTAGCTTACGCAGATAAAGCTTACGCCGGTATTACCTTTTGTTTGCTAAAACAGCGCGGTGCTCTGCAACAGACTCTAAACTTACTTTTATCTAGGGCTAAAGATGAGGTAAACCTAAATATCGACTCTTTGCATACGAAGGTTAAGGAATTATTTACAAGCGGCGATTATGCGTCTATTTCTGCCGACCTCTTACAGCTCGTTTGTGGTCACAGAGCTGAGGTGATACAGATGCGCCGAGATGGGATCATAAAATATGCACGTGATCCACTAACCAAATCATATTTACGCAAAATCCCTCCTTCAAATAAAAACTTAACAATTGTAGTGGAAAGACTTCAATATCTGGGCCTTCAAATCAATTTCGAAAAGTCAACGCTGACTCCGTCCAAATGTCTGACCTTTCTGGGTTTTCAATGGGACCCATGGCACAATGTAAAATCTCTTCCGTTAGAGAAGGTGATAAACCTAAAAAGAAAGATTTCCGTAATCCTTCAAACTCAAAAAATACACCTCAAAGAGTTGCAAAGTCTTGTCGGACTCCTCAATTTTGCTCGGTTTGTGATTCCGAGGGGACGACTACACTTTCGGGACACTCTCAGGTTCTTAAACGTTGCCATGAAGAGCCCGCTTACTGCCGTGCATCAGTTGCCAAACACAGTAGAAATGGAACTGCAGTGGTGGATGGCCAATTGTGACCTGTCGTCACAAATTCATTTTCCATCTTCAACGAAATTCTTAACTACGGACGCCTCGGACGTAGCCTGGGGAGCCCAATTGGAGAAAATATCTTTGAGTGGAATGTGGACAGGTCCAGAACAAAATTTGCACAGCAACCAAAACGAAATGTTAGCGGTGTTAAAGGCACTCCAAAGTCTATGTCACAAGATAAAGAAATCCACAGTCCTCCTACAGTGCGACAACAAGACTGTTGTGTCTTATTTAAAAAACGAGGGGGGGACCAACGGTCATTACCGTTGCTCCAGTTGATAAAAGAAATATTTCACCTTTTAGACTTACACCACATAGAACTACAGGTACACCACTTACCGGGAAGGTACAACAGTCATGCAGATCATTTATCACGATATCTGAGTCTTCCGGAATGGCATTTACTGCCTCATTGCACAGAGAACCTGTTCAAGAAATTCGGAACACCGATGATCGATCTCTTTGCAAGCGAAACGTCGAAAGTAGTTTCCAATTATGTGAGTCTGGATCAAACGGATCAGGAGGCGATATATCACGATGCGTTCTCCCGAACCTGGAATTATCCCCTCGCTTGGGTGTTCCCGCCACCTTATCTAGTTCCCAAGGTGCTCATGCACTTGAACAAGGCAACAGGGTTCTATCTGTTGGTAGTCCCGAGATGGGAACGAGTATTTTGGCGGATCTAAGAACCCGAGCAGTAGCAGCCCCGTTCACCATACAGAATCTACACCTGAATTTAATAGACATTGCGACAGGTCATCCCCCAGCAGGAACCCAAGACATGGAATTGCAGGTGTGAAAATGTGGGGATGGACAGAAGAGCTAAAGGACTGGAATATTAACCACCTTAATCTCCTAAAAAACTCTTAGACGTCTATCGACACTAAAAACTTACAAAGTGGCGTGGAACCGCTGGCTCAGATGGTGCCGCGCTAATAAAGAAAATGCCACTCATCCGTCGGGATCTGTTCTGGCAAAATATTTAGCTGATCTTCATCTTATTAATGGTCTAGCTAATATTTTATTAGTACACAAGTCGGTCGTGTCGACATTGTGCAGTGTTGAAGATGCGGGCAAATTATCTTCACATGTTCTGGTAAATCATATGCTTAAGTCGATCACTGTAAATAAACCAGTCTCTAGAAAAACAAGTGTATGGGATGGGATATAGACGATTTATTGAAGCATTTGGAAAAGCACATTATCGATAAAAACAATGTGTTCCAAACTTGTCGACATACAGCCACCTTGCTCCTTTTATGCTCAGGCCGAAGAGTCCATGACTTGACATTATTAGCGGTTGATTCAGAACACTGCACTGTAAATGAAGACTCGATTTGTTTTTGGCCTCTTTACGGATCTAAAACTGATAGTGCGAACTACAGACAGTCGGGATGGAAGATATTTTCAAACAATAGTTCCAGAAATTTAGATCCTGTTTTTGGGTTAAGCGGACCATTGGTTTATTAAAAGAAAAACGGAAAGAATGTTATTTACATAATATTTTCATTAATCTAAGAAGAAACCCTAAGCCGGCCTCCAGAACGGTTATTGCTGGTTGGGTAAAAACTGTATTTCGTGAAGCAGGTATTACTGCCCCTCCAGGAAATATTCGCTCTGCCGTAGCGTCTAAAAACTGGGTTGATAATTTACCTCTTGATCAAATATTGGCCAAAGGAAACTGGCGATCAAGTAATACTTTCTCGCGTTTTTATCGCAGAGAAGTAAAGTCGTCTCGCACAGGTAAATCAACAAGTTTGGCTCAATTATTTAGCCCTACAAACTGATTTTATATTTACTTATACTTTATTCTGTAATTAATTTATACTTTACTAATTAGTACAAATCAATAAATCTATTGATCTTAGTAAGGTATTTTTTATATTCCTATTTTCTAAGCTCTTCTAATGTATAATATGCCTTCCCATTGGCGTCTTTTTTCCACCAGGCGATAACAAACCGGTCTCATATCAGTAAGCTTCAAGTATGCGTACAGTATTTAATGACGGTGTTTTACCTGTATATAAAACACATATTAAATACTTACCTTACTTGAAGCTTACATTTTTAATACTGCCTGGTGATATTCGACTCAATGATTTGAAATTAAATTAGGCCACTGCTTGTGGCGTCGCCATGGTGGGGTTCTCAAGGTAGCTGTGCGAGCGAGAGGGTACGAGAAGGAAAGAGACAAGACGAGGTCGAGCACGCTAGCGCCATCTCATCTCATATCAGTAAGCTTCAAGTAAGGTAAGTATTTAATATGTGTTTTATTTACAGGTAAAACACCGTCATTAGAATCGCCTGTACGCGTTTTCGCTAATACTGCTGCCATTATTGTCCGTTTGTCGCGGTGTCGATTCAGACTGGTTACGTTTTCCAGCACATCAGAGAACTGGAGGTGAGTAAGGCCTATCCACGTGTGCAGCTCATTTGCATTTATGTTTTCGTAATGCTCGAAGTTCAAAAAATCGGTGGAGATTTTATTTTTCATCATAGTTAACGTATGGACTATTTGATCAGCAGTGAATTCCTCTGTAAGGTTATCCTGTAGTGGAAGTAAATGCCAAATATCTTCATGTAGGTGTTCTTCACACACTCGCCCATTATCTGTAATAATAATATTGTACCGGCACAACATGCGAAGAATTAATTCTTCTGGTACTCGACGTCTAAACATATTCTCACATGGTTGAAAAATGCAGAGATTAGTACTATTTGGAGTACGCTTGAATCCAGGCAATATTGTTTGGCGTCGTTGATTACCGACGATTTCCTGTGGTGCGTCATTATCGTCGTCGTTTTGAAGTTGAGCGCGTAAAATCGCCTGATACAACCTTTCCGCTCGTTGCCAACAGTGTCGACAAATGACATCGCTGGGCAGTACCTATAAAAATAAAAGATCTTGGTAAGTCTAAATGTTATGGAGAAGCTACCAAAATAATTTGATAGTGGTCAACTGTTATATCCTACCCATTTAAGTTATGGTCAATGTTTGCAACATGGTACATTATATTTATATTTTTTTGTATATAATTACTTTGCTTTGATCGGTAATGTGTACTTATACTTAGAAAAAGGCAGCCGTGTAGCTTGGGGGTATAAATAATAATACGACAACCCACACGACACGTTCTAGGTACAACACTTATAATGTCATATTCCATAAAGGGAATTAAAATAAAAAGGGATAGGAAACTACTTACTTCATTATCCACCAGTTCGTCGATTACAATCTGAGCAATATCAATAAATTCTTGCTCTCGGGAAGACCAGGTGTATCTACGCCGTGTACCAATTGGTTCACGACACCTTATACACAATTGTTCAGCCATTGTATACCACTAACACACCACGAACAGAGTTAGAGTTGTCTAACTAAAGCGTAAGAATGTTTATTTACGATAAAGTACGTATGATAGCCGTCCGATGTAACACAAGTCGCATGGATAACTAACAAACAAAATGGCTTTTTTTACTTGAACGTATTTGAATGTCGCCGTCTCACTCACTCCACACGCCGCCGGCGAGCGAACTAGCGGACAAGATCAGACAGGTTTTGCCGCGTTCTATTGTGTTGTGTGTGACGTGATTGTAAAGTGCAGGTATAAAATGAGGGGCTACGTACCTTCCCCCCGACACAAAAAGTCGGGGCCCGGAAGTTTTAAAAGCTCCCACCCTTTCCCCAGGTCGCTTGTTTCCGCGGTCCGGTAAACGCGGCGCGTGAGGGAGTGGACCCAAACACGTTTCTCGGCCCCCGGGTCGGAACCCCCACGCGCCGTTTGGAGCCAACCGCCGGTCCTGGTCGTACCTGGTTTGGCAACCCGACATTCCCATCGTTTCGTGTTGCCCTCCCATGGGTTTCCCCTGCGTTCTGCCGCGGGGGGTCTTCCCTCAAAACCTAATGACTCTATGCGCTCAGTACTCGTACTGGGCGTCATCCCATCCCAAGTAGAGGGGCTATGCCCCTGGTTTTGGTTCCCCGCCCAAGGCCCTTTTCAGGGGCCCGGCGCGCGAGAGAAGAGTCTCCTTCTCTACGTGAGGGGTTAGTTGTTACTCATTTCATTTCACAACGACTTCGGATGATTAGTATTAGCAATTTTTATCATTATTTTATATTTTTTCTCACTTTCAGAAATCAGACAATGTATGAAAATGACAAATCATAGAACTTGTATAACTTGACTTATAGTATACATACAACTTTGCTGACATATTAACTATTGCTCCAAATGACTAGTACTAAATACATGTACCATTATATTTTGGTGGCCGGCTCATTCAGAAAAGGCCCAAAAAAATGATCTTTTAGAACAAGATTTTGAAAATGACGAGAATGATGTAGTTTTTGATGAAAGTGGAGCCGAATCCGATCACGAGAGTATCGTACGTGATTCACATGATACCGACGAAGAAGCAGAAATCCATAATATACCAACAATTGACAGTGATGACAGTGATGATGAGATGTCCCAGCCTTTGAGCAACTTTGCTCATAGATCGATTTATAAAGGCAGAGACAATACAATATAGTACCGCGATCCTCCGAATGCCCGCGTCCGTACGAGAGCAGAAAATATTTTTTCTAGCACACCTGGAGTAAAACCTCATGCAAGACATGCCCAGCAAGAACTTGATTGCTTTCATCTGTTAGTGACCCAAAACATGTTGAAAACATGTTGAATGTAGTTATAGAACATACTAATTATAGATCGCAATATGAGACAGGGTAATAGCTCCCCACACTGATTTCAGTGACGGTGGCCGGTTTTCATTGAAAACAGGCCAGCTACGCAGGAGTTATTTTATAGTGCCCAAGTGTGTGCGCAGTACACAAGAGCACTCTCTCTTCCTTTACTCTCGTAACCCAGTGAGACGAATAACCGACACGACTGGTGAGATATCAGGCGCAGGTCCGACTTTTTACATGCCCATCCGACGCATGGATCATCTTTCTTGTCAGACAATCAGGTGATCAGCCTGCATTGTCCTGACCAAACTGGAAACAAGATTTTTTGTTGTTCCAATGCGGGAATCGAACCCACGACCTCCGAGTCGAGAGCCAAGCTCTAAACCACTAGACCACGGAGGCTGTTTGAGACAGGGTAGTAATACATCGAAGGAATATGCCTATTCAGAGATCACAATGAGCGAACTAAAAGCAGTTATTGGGTTACTCTTCTTTGCCGGATTATTCAAATCTGGAAGACAAAACCTGAAAGATCTATGGGCAAGTGACGGAACCGGCATCGATATATTTCAAATAACAATGAGTATGAGACGATTTGCGTTTATTGTTAATTGTATGAGATTTGATAACGTGTACACACGTGAAGAAAGGGCTGCAATTGATAAGTTGGCACCTATCAGACATATTTTTGAAGAGTTCGTAAGAAACTGCCAAGCTGTCTATGTTCCATACGAAAATTTAACCATTGATGAAGAGCTTGTAGCATTTCGTGGTAGATGTGGGTTCCGCCAGTACTTACCTAGTAAACCAGCAAAGTACGGCATAAAGATTATAGCTCTAGTCGATGCCCACACCTATTATTCTATGAATATGGAGATATATGCAGGAGAACAGCCGGAAGGTCCATACAAGGTTAGCAATAAGCCGCACGATGTAGTAGATCGTATAGTACAACCAATCTCCCAAACAGGAAGAAATGTTACCATGGATAATTATTGGTTTACGAGCTATCCTACGTACGAACATGTACTGAAAAATCACAAATTGACTATGAAAAGTAACAAAACCTGTATTCCACCAAGTTTTTTGAAAAAACGTGACGTGAATACAACAATTTTTGGATTTCAAAAGAATTTAACAACTCATTCTTATAGTCCAAAACGAAATAAGAATGTCTACATGCTGTCATCACTTTACCACGATTCTGAAATAGACCTTGAAACTGGAGATCAGCAAAAACCTGCAGTTATAACTTTCTATAACCAGACAAAAAGTGGCGTGTATAACGTAGACAAATTGATTTGTACATATGATGTGTCTCGAAATTCAAAAAGATGGCCCCTGACATGTTTTTTCTGGATTCTCAATACCGCTGGCATAAACACAAAAAATATTCAGATGTTGAATAATTCCGGTGCAGTAATTGTAACTAGAAGAGAATTTATAAAAAAAATAGGTACCTATGGAATTGACGGCTCCATATCAAGCTGAACGACTCAACAATTTGCGTCTTCCGACTAACCTAAGGAAGAGAATTAGCTCTCACATAGGAGAACCCTCAGAGCCACCAGCTAAAAGACAAGATGCTACTATAAAAAGGCGTTATTATATGTGCCCTGGCAAACAGGATCGAAAGTCTAAGTACACTTGTATTTATTTCTTGTATTCTTTGTTTACTTGTATTTCTTCACATTTGCTTGGAACACGCGAATTTTATATGCGAAAGTTGTCGCACAAATACTGAGTAGTTATATTCAATATTATTATTGTAGTATCTAAAGTTATTAGTCTGTAAGTTTATTAATCTGTGCCTTATATTAATTTAAAGTCTGATTTTGATCTCAATTAAAAAGAAGTTTAATATTGTTGATTTAAACATAAGTGTTAAGTATCGTTACTTCAATATGAGAGGTTTTTTTAGTCGATTAATAAAACTTTATAAAATAAGTTGTCTTATTTTTTTTTAACTTATGTCTTTAAAATAATGTTGAATAGAAATTAAAACTTGTTATTTTACTTTCAAACACATAAAAATATAGAAAAATATCCAATTATTTGTTTACGGGTCCAGCAGACCCGTAAACATATTTAAATAGCAGGCACGCCGTGTCATTTTTACCTACCAGGCACGCCAAGGGTTAACTCAAGTGCTGTTTTATTTATTACTCTTTTCCTCTGGCAGTACCAGTGCCGGATTTACACATTTGCCCACTAAACCTCCTTTTCCAAAATATAACGTTTATCCATGTTCTATTTTGAAAGATATTTCTTTTCGCTTTCAACATGTAACATATTATATTTCTGTTAAAAAGCGAGCGAGAATTTTTTTTCAATTGTACTAAGTTACATTTCTAACAAATACATATCTGAAAAGATGTTTACTTAAGAAAAAAATCAACAGCGCAAAATAGAGCATAGATTACCAAATATTATAATATATATAATAATATTTTGTACGTTGACACCGAGCGAGCATAAATTTCTCTTTTTTTGTAGGTTTCAATTGGATAAGCCCTGATGGACATAAATAAATAACCGCGCTGCAGTAACACACTGTCAAAATCCGCAGTCATATATTTTTGAGATACATGATCAAAAAGTCAAAGTAATTTTTTTTTTATTTAACGTTAGTATTATTATACACTTTCTGAACGTCGGTATACATGATGCCTACCACCGGTTCGGGAACTAGCTCGGCGAGAAGAACTGGCGTAAGAAACTCGCGCGGAGTTTTACCTAAAAGATGGAAAATTGTTATTATAATAAAAAAGGTATATAACAATGTTGTGACTAAAACTACGTAACAAGAGTACAATTGTACATAGAAGTATCCTTGCAAGTGGTCATCCCATTCCCATGGTGTGCGATCAAAAAAATAATTGACCAAAGTCAAAGTCAATTTTTTTTATTCAAAATTGGTATTTTTATACACTTTCTGAACGTCAGTCTGCATGATGCCTACCACCGGTTCGGAAACTAACCCGGCGAGAAGAACCGGTGTAACAATCTCGCATGGGGCCACCTTTTAGCAAAAAGATGAGAAAATTCTTCTTTTCTAAAAATTTCAATTTAAAATCCCTTCATTATTGTGCCGGTTGAGTATCGTAATGCAGCAGTCGACGCACGTTTGTCGGTGTGCTACACTCAATTCATGAGGTTGGGTACCTTTCAAGCCTTTTCGCCTTCCCAACTTGTTTCAAGTGGATTAAAACAGTTTTATCACTAACACCGCAGCCTGCAGCTAACTCGGACTTGGTTTGCGATGGATCCGCTTCCACAATAGCCTTCAATTCTTCATTATCAACTTTGGTGCCGTCCACGGGGCTTGTTCTGCAGGTCAAAATTTCCAGAACGTAAACGTTGGAACCAAAAACGCACTGTGGTTTCTTTTGCGACACCGCCGCCATACACGTCATTAATCCTTCGAGCCGTTTCTGCAGCACTGGTGCCACAGTGGAACTCGTACTCGAAAATAATAAGATATTTCAAGTTTTCCATTTTGTAAACAGAATGACGGAAGGAAAAACCAAATGAGGAAAAAATAAATGAATTACGGTTTTCAAAACACAAATGCATGAGTAAATAGCGGTATTAATTTGAAATTGGATTTCCTAACTAAAGAAGATATGTTTGAGATCAAAGTGGCCAGTACAACAAATCGCCAATTTCATATGTAAGGACCTAATATCTCTGGAGTAATTTCTTTAAAATTAAAATAGACATCACATTCCTTGACATTTTCGCCGACTATTTTTTTTTTAATTTGAATTTTTTGTAGTTGAGACCGGAATGTCAGCAAAAAACTTTTCGAAGATCGTCGCAACCTCTAGGTCAGAATTGACCTTTTTATCGTTACGACGAGTTACGACTGCCTATGCCTCGCAAAGGTATAATTTACCGTTTCGTTTTTTTTTTGTATTCAGACGTTAGAGTATACTGTGCAGTACTAAAGTATTACATTCTTTTAGTAATTTTAGAGACTCATTTTTGTATGTAGGTATAATGTTCTTATTATTTCATTTTTAAGGCAAAAAAAAACAAATTTGCCGACCTAGGCTTCAGCCTACCCAGCCTTGTTGTAAATCCGCACCTGGACATAATAAGCGGTCTGGTCACATTTAGGAACTATAGCCACACGTGACACAACACTCCTATCCATCATAGTTGTCAAGTTGGCAATACATTATCTTCATCACCGTTCATACAGAGTGAGCGGACAACTTTGAAAAAAGTCACGTTCAGACGTATGCTTTTGTATCGTATTATAAGAAATGATGATGGATACAATGCACAGTCCGATTATACATATTTTGTATCCAATTATACAATCTGGCAGCCCTGCTCACAACGCGATTTACGCCGGCGGCGTGCGCGATTGTTTGCGGGTGTCGCTGCACCGGCGGGCGCGACTGAAAATAGCTCCGTGAGTTCTTAGCCTAAATTTCATGAAAATACTTGCAGCCGTTTCCGAGATTACGATTATATTTATACAAGGTTAGCTCGTTTAAAATTTATAATATTATGCGTGAGATGAGACGTGGTGAAGTAAGGCGTCGCGTCGTCATGCCAATATTCTGAATGATTTTAATGTTTCAGATTTGCCAGGCGACCATTAATATTTTATCATTTTCTTTTTCCTACTGATTTGAATCTGCGACAAAAGACTGACTCCTGTCGACACGTTGTATGTATGTATGGATTATGGACATTGGTAACAGCGTAATATACTTTGGGATGCCTCAAATAAAGATTGTAAAGGAAAATTTAAAAGAAACGATGCCGACATTGCTGCAGAATTGATTATGCCGCAAAAAGAAGTGAAAACAAAGATGCATATTTTACGCTCACAGTTTTATCATGAAAAGAAAAAGCTTAAATTTCAAAATCAGACGGTGACATTGTGGTGAAATTTTGAAAAAAACCCATCAAATCCGCGGAGGTCATGGAATACATAACTTCTATTCAAGATATAATTTCGAATCCACCACCTTTTTTTTTTATTAACACTCTTATGAATTATTAATATGTAAGCAGCCTTTGTAAGCAGCAGAGAGAATCACTACCTCCTCGGGTGACATCCTAGCAACAACCATAGATTATACAGATATATACTCAACAACAGACAAGTGTGGACTGTCATGTTTCAGAAACTGTGTACCTATAAGGTAAACCGTAAACCGGAGTTAATAGACTTTCAAACCAACATTAACAATACTAATTCTATGCTTCTGGCAATAAAGCTGCTTTCATTACGGGTCTTATGATATTTTACAACCTTGGTATAGTTTTAATTCTAAATTTTTATTTGCAATTAAATTTGCAAAATCAAAATTAAATTGAGAAAAAACCAATTAAATGGTCAATTTGTATTTGCCTGGAATACGGGGTCATTAGATACGACATATGGGGTTAATAGAAAAAAGTGATATGGTTGTCAAAATATTTTGTCTTAGATATTAATATGTAGGTAGGTATCTATATTTTTTGTTATTTAAGTAGGTAAACATGTGGTTCGATAATTAAATTTATTGGATATTATTATTTTAGACTATGTAAATAAAATTAACTATATTGTATACCAAGTAAACTACAAAATAATTATGCTTATTTAATAATTATTAACAGCACTCCATGTAAAACATGAGTTACAAAACATAAATTTCTCGCAGAAATAAACAAAATATAAAATTCTTAAAAATGAATATTTCTTACATTCATTACCATAACATTACCTAATTACAAAATAATCAGTGATACGCATGATATTCATTAACTGCCTGTTGTATTAAATTTACGTCATATTTTAAATACCTCTTACCCCGGGTGTCTGGTTTGTAGGTGCGTGGTATATTATCACCATAGGTACCTGCGTGTCAATACAACATATTATACTAAGTATTATTAAATAAAAATAAAAATAAGTTAAAAAATCACTTTTTTTAAAGTATAAAAGATGAAACTGTAAGTATCCTCTGAAAACAGAGGATACTTTATTTTATTATATTAGGTATTTTACTTACATAAGTATAAAGTTGGTGTGGCTACAAAGTTAGAAGTTACCAACAAACATCAAACATAACATAAAAGTTCTGTCAACCCTAACGAAAGCGGTTCTAATAACCACTTTCGCGTTTCTATTAAACCCTTTCTCGTTTTTATTCACCCCTAACCTGTTTCTATTCACCTCTCAAGGCGTTCCTCAGTTATCTATATTCACCTCTATATTAAAAAATATTTATAAGTGCTGAAATTTTATTTATTTAACCATAAAAAACAAACAAATCAGAAAAACTTACCTTTACAATTTATGCTGGGTACAATTCACTTTCGGATAAACTAATTTTAATAAATTTATTAAGATACGCTTTAATTATTAAATTTTTAGAAGTTAGTAAGCGCGCAAATCAAATGTAAAAAGCCGAAGTACTTTATAGTGACTTCGTTACATAGATTGCTAACTTCAGACTCTTCAAATGTTGTCAGACCAAATAAAAAATATTGCATAAGTAAAAAAAATACTAATATTTGTGACATCTGACGTAGTTTTTGCGTTACAGGATTTTAAACTTTTTTCTAAGAATATTTCTATTTACGAGGGCGGCACTGAAAATTTCGGGAATCAAGGAAGTGACACAACATTACTATTTAAAAATGTATTTATTGCTTTTCGAAGTATTCTCCGCGAAATTTGACACATTTTTCCATACGATGGAACCAATCATTGAAGCAACATTCCATTCGGAAGTTGGGGTCTCCAAAATGGCCGTTTTGTAGGCGTCCACAGCTTCTTCAGGTGATGAAAATCTCTGACCACGCAATTTATTTTTTATTTTAGGGAAAGTATAGAAATCATTAGGGCTTAGGTCGGGGCTGTACGGCGGATGGTCTAATAATTCTATGATTTCTTGCTCTAAAAACTCTTTTGTTCTGTGCGCGGTGTGAGAACTCGCATTGTCGTGATGGAGGATGATGCGGCGGTTGCAGTTCTCTTTACGGAGTTCAGAAACGACCTGTGGCAAACAAATGTTAGCATACCATTCTGCATTAACCGTTCTTTGTCCCTCAAGAGGAATAGTGGCAACATGGCCGGTTTTGGAGACAAACGTGGCCACTATTTTTTTTTGCAACACTCCGTGAACGAACAATTTTTGTTGGCTTTAACTCATTTTCGAACACCCAAACTCGTGACTGGTTTTTTGTTTCGGGTTCGTACGCGTATATCCAGGATTCGTCACCTGATACGATGTTGTATACAGCATTTGAGGATCCTGCGTGGAATCTTTCGAGAGTTCTGACGCACCAAGTAACGCGAGCCGCTTTTTGCTCTTCACAGAGCAAATGCGGTATCCATCGGGAAAACAACTTTTTTGCACCTAATTGTTCATGCAAGATTATTTGTATTTGACTCATGCCAATGTCTAAAGTTGCCTGAATTTCGCGGTATGTCACATGTCGATCTTCCTCAATCAGCTTACGCACAGCATCAACGTTTTCTTGGGTGACTGCAGTTTTTTGGACGACCTTGACGGGGATCATCACTGAGCTTGACACGTCCACGTTGAAATTCAGCAAACCAGCGATAAATTGTGGTTTTGGATGGGGCTTCATCACCAAATGCAGAAATCATCCGGTCAACACACTGTTTTTGTGTTAAACCACTTCGAAAGTCATAATAAATCATCGCTCTAGAATTTTCTCGAGTCAATTCCATTTTCTCAACGACTAAACAAGTTTGACAAGACCTTGTGACAAGACCGAGAATCTTTTTTTAAATAAATAAACGGTATTCGATTTTTAAAACCAAGGAGTTTTAAATTAAAAAGATTTTAATATGACAGGAACAGTGGAAATATTCCATTCCCGATACTTTTAGTGCAGCCCTTGTACCTACCTCATAAATTCTATTGACCCCGTTTTACGGAACTTGTTTATAAAATCGTCATTGTTTATAATAAACAAATGTTGCTTAATGAATACATGGCTTAATATTCAAGCGCCAGTTTTACAATTTTTCTTTCTAAATTTATTTTATTTTATTCAAAAACTTTTATGAAAATATATGTTTACTAGCTTACAATATGTATTTCATTTAACCTAATTACACTACATATTAATCTTACTGTTGTTACACTATTATTGAGGCCTGTTTTTAAACTAAATTGTCCTGATTTTTCCAACATAAAAATCCTAGTTTTTTAAATTTGGGATTAGCAGCCCTACTATATGGTAGCACTTCGAAGCATTACGGATTCGGTAATATATAATAGAAAGAGCACTTGTTATATTGATTAAAAGTAATAATGTAGGTAGGATCCATAATTACATACATTTATTTACATTACAAATAACAAATCTACTTGTTACTTTGACCTCTACTTCTTCTTCTTGTCAGCTCTGCTGCCGCCCATGTCTTCCAACTGCTGTTTGAGTTCTAGGAGCTGGTTGTCGGGCACGTAGCGGATCTCCTCGTGCTCAGGCGTGTGCTCGTGCACTGTCAGCATGCAGCCCTCCGGCAGGAGAGCACGAGACACACGTAATAGTGTGCCAAGTGCCCATGCCGGTACATCTGTCACCTAAATGGTTATTTCATGTAGAACATGGAAAATAAGTGACTCACTCCCAACTGTTATTTTGGAATGTAATGTAAAAATTATTATCATCTACCACTAGTCTGCCTAAACTAAGAATTTATTTAAAGGGATAGACTGATACGCAGTAATATTCTACATTTATTTCTTTTGGACCTGGTGTTTCTCTCTTACATTACAAAGTACATTCATTACCTGTACATTTCTCTCATAAACATGAAGATTGTATTCTGAATCTATATCTGTACTTGCTGGCTTGAAACGTTGGACTTTAAACTGTTGTGCAGGTGTTGCCCAGCTGGAATGTTTTATAGCAGTTTAGAATGGTGACTAACGATTAAAGAATTAAGAACTGTGATATTGCAATACAGATTACATAGTGTTTTGCTACAATCATATTACATTGTTAAAATAATAATAATTACCATTCATCTACAGTAATTCCCATTATTTCCGCATATCTATGAATCTCTCCCTGACAAGACTCAAGCAATGTGTAATCATATCCTTTAATTTGTAAATTCAAGCAATCATATACCGGCTCATCAGGTTCTAAGCTCTGCAGAAGATAATTGATTGGTGAATTTTATATTAGCTAAATGTATCTATAGTTACTGGATAATATACTACAAATTACAATTTATATTAAAAAAAACTTACAATGAGGTAGTCTGGTTCATGCAAATCACTCTTAAACCTATTGTTTTGAACCCTTAAAGCAGGTGATCCAGCCAGTAAATTGGTTTTGGCATGTTTGTAAGTTACCTAAAATCATATAGGTATTTAGTGACAATTGATCAGAAAATATTAATTTGTTATTGTCATAGACTAATCATTGGTCCCGCTGGGCGCTCTACCAGACCGAGCTGACGTGCTTGTCAAATACTGCTATAAATACTCAGCTGAGGTCGGCTTACCCTAACCAGTCATATTGAAAGCTTTATGACAGGTGTACATTCCGAATATTTTATTCAATTTTAGTTTTAATTGGAAAAAAAAGCAAGGTTTCGTAGTGAAACTATGTAAAAATAATTCGACAAGAAATAAGAAGACACTGGGATCACATATAATCATATAACTTCGTATAGTTTCGAAATTTCAACATAAAATTACATGAACTCAAAACCTGAATGGTGTTGCCGCATATGCAAGAATCAAGTTCCCAGTGGTTGATATTTTAATGATGTGAATTTATTGTCATTGTATTTTATTATATGATAATATCCTATTTCATTTATCTAGCCTAGTTATTATGATTCTACCCATGGAACTAAGTAACTATTCCCCAGAAGTATAGGTCAAAAAATATTTTAAAAATATGAAAATTTTACAGTTAAATATATTATGTGTAATACAGTAACTTTCATTATTTTTCTAAAGAAGAAGCCCATAAGAATAATAAATTGATATATTAACTTTTAATTAATTGTTAATCCTACTATTTCTACTACTATAATTATAATGTGATAGTTAAAAGTACAGTGTTCCTGTGGAATACTGTATTTACGCGGGTGAAACCGCAAGCAAAAGCTAGTTTTTAAGTATTTTCTTAGCTACATTTATAACCAATAACTTAACAAATAGACCACATCATAAGATATTTTTCCCATTAAATCGGGCAAAAGTTGAGTAGCTGGCATCACAAGTTTTCACACCCACTAGAATTTGTGACATGTAAGTCAATTGCCACTTTACACAATACATCATAGAGTTGCCGCATTGACGAAGCTCTTGTTGTTAAGTAATGCTCTATTTTGTCGAACGCCCAGCGAGACCAATGATTTATCTATGGTTATTGTATAGCTTTACTTTCATTTTATCATGACAAATTAATTTCCTGAAAATAATTTGAGTCGCACGATAATTAACCATTCAAGACTTTGAATAAATCCATTAAATTTATTTAGAAAATATAAAAAAGATATATTCAATAAATATACTACAAATTACAAAACCTATTAGAATGTCTTACCGATCTCACTATTCTTGAAAGAAACATTTGTAACAAAAATTGTAATACAATGAGATATCAAACACTTACTGGAAATTTAAACAGTTTAGCTAATAAATTTTTCTTTTAGCTATTTTAATAACCTAGAAATTTAAGTGACATTGACATTTGACAGCTGTGAGCTGATTTTTTTTTGTTTAATATATGGCATCGGCTTATAACCATTTGCCAGTGTCAAGTTAAAAAGGCGGGAATAGAACTTTCGTTTCAAGGTCGTAGCTTACATATCAACTCGTAAACGGAACGTAAACGTACAAACTCTTGCATTTCAGTATTCTTTATATGAAAGTCCCTACTCTAAAGCACACTTATCGGAATCGTAACGTAATCGCCTCGCCTCGAGACAAGCTCACGAACCGCGGTACGGTGCGTGGACGACTTGCCGTACCCGCGCTTACGTCTCACCGTACGCTATCCTTCGACTTTCCGTTTCCTCGTGCACGTCCCGCGCCGCGGCTACCGCTGCGTCGGCGAACTGCTGTCATTCACGAGGCAACTTCCAGTCTTGTTGCGCGCGTATTTTATTGAATTTGTAGTTTAGATTCCAAACAAAAAAATAACGATGGAAAAGGAGAAACTAATCGAGGAAGTGAGACAATATCCATATTTATATGATTTAAGTGATTCTAAATATATAATAATATATATATAACGATAACTCGAAAAAGGACAAGGCATGGAGAAATATTAGTATTGCTTTGAATCAATCTGGTGAGTATTTCATTTTTTACTTAAGTAGGTAACTTACATTGTTTACTTTTAACAAAAAAATGCCTTTTATTCTCAGATAGCTGGTAGTAATAGTAAATTAATTTCTACTTTTCTTGTTAAATGTTAATAGATAGGTAGGTAAGCTAGACCAATCCTAATAATAGGTATTATAAATGCAATGACATTTTGTGTGTGTATTTCAATGGGTTCCTGGATAGTTTGAAAACACAATGGGACCCGGTAGATAGCGCTGCCGTCAGTTTATCACCAAATTTTTATTTTCCGACAAAACGTAGTCTGCCGGGTCTGCTATTGTGTTATGAAAATTGGATTGGATTTACGAGTATTTCTATTCAAATAAAACGTGTAATGTAGAGAATTAATGTTTTAATTACAGACATTAAAAACATATTTTTCAATAATTATCATGTTAAATTAACACCTACGATTCTGCCACGGAACTCGTCCAGTAGAAGTTTGAAAATACATTTTAAACATTTCACGTACGTTGAAAGCAGGAGCCGAATAGTTAGCACCAATATTTGGTAATACACTTAATAATTGGTCTTCGCCGAATTCAACTGAAATTTCCTGTTCTGTTCTGCTCGGTTAAAGTGTTCATCTCTATGTTATATGTTCTCATCATGTTGTGTAAAATGCAAGTTGTTAATACCACTTTATCTACAAACTTTGGATGCCAATTAATATTACAGTTGTAAATTGCAAATTTTTGATACAAAATTCCAAAAGCGTTTTCTACAACTCTTCTAGCTCGCGATAAACGGTAATTATATTGCAGTTCAGGATCTGACAGTCGTGTAGTTGAGCGAGAATATGGTCTTAATAAATATGTCTTCAATGGAAACGCCTCATCTCCCACAAATACATGCGGCATTGCCTGATTAGTTCCTGGTAATGGTTTGTCGCATGGTATATTTAATGTATTTCTTTCAAGTGCTTTTCCAAATGTAGATAATGAAAAGATTCCGCCATCGCTGTTTTTTCTGTAAGCTCCTACATGATACATCAACCGCTATGAATCTATATTCAGGGTCAACTGCAGCTAATAAAACAATCGAAAAACGTTTTTTATAGTTAAAAAATAGCGATCCACTATTGGGAGGTGATATTATATTTACATGTTTTCCATCAATGGCGGCTATGCAATTTGGAAAGTTCCATTTAGTGCTAAATCCTTTTCACTTCTTCGACATATTTCTATAGTTGGTTGAGGTATATGAACTGGCATTAATATATTTATTATTGCATTACAAACTTCTATTACTAAGGAACGAATAGTTGATTCTCCTAAACGAAAGCTCGATGATAAAGTCCTAAATGTACATCCAGTTATGAAGTACCTGCAAGAATAAATTTATATTTACATTTATGCATATACAGGGTGTTCGGCACATGGATGGACAAACGAAAACCGTGGACCCGTGGAGCCTTCTGCTATACATTGAGGCCTAATTACAAGACTCAGGCCCAATAGTTTTTTTTTAAATAATTTTTTAAGTTAATTTCGAAAAAAGCCAGTTTTCAAACTTCAAACGACTATAAATTTACTTTTAACATTGAAAATCCAAACATGCTTTTGTAATAATTATCTGCATTAGTTGTAGAATCATAATAAATTCAGTTTTGGAGCAAATGTTAGATATAAAATTAGATACGAGTCCTTAAACGACAAACAAAGTGAAAAAATAATTTTCATATTCCACTTTGAAATTCTTAAAAAAAAAACTATGATTTTTAGAGCACTTAAAATTCTAGGAAAACATCTGTGGTTCATACCCTTTATATCGGTATACAATTTGCACATATTTGTTTAAAAATAACTAGAGTAAATCGCAATTTAAACTAACGGGGCCTTAATTCATAAGACTCAATTTGCGAAAACTTAAATCAAGTACAAGCCAATTTGTCATAATTGCTTTCGGTATGTTCACTAACACTACACGTGGGAGCTAGTAGTCTGTCTCTCTCTTACCAGTCACGATACTATCTCTTGTCTCTTTTGTTGAATTTGGACAATAGCCGTACATAGCAGGTAGAAAAAGGGGTGTTATTTCTCTGTGCAGTAGTAATTCTATGAAATCTTATATGTTTTTAATTAGTAAGCTTTTTAGTAGAACATGAATTTATTATTAAAACACTATGATAATTTAAATTTTAATTTATTTCCAAAATTTATTTTATAACAATTGTTCGAATTGGTGCCCTTGACTTCTTATGCATGCTCGGCACCGTTTTAAAATTTTCACTGTTGTTGTTTGAAATATCATTTCGGCTTTCATTTTTTCGAATGCTTCATTTATTCTAATTATTAACTGCTCTCGACTGGGCACCACGGTTGCGTACACTAGCTCTTTGGCTCTACCCCAGACGTAAAAGTCTATTGGGGTAAGGTAGGGCGACCTTGGTGGCCAAGGAATTGGACCACCCCGACCGATCCACGAGTTCGGGAACACATTATTAAGGTATTCCCTCACAGCTATGCTCCAATGGGCTGGGTAGCCATCGTGTTGGAACACAAAAGGTCTGTCTTCTTGTAATACTTCTTCTACTAAACCGGGCAAATCATTTTGCAGAAATTCTAAGTAATTATTTCCATTAATATTGTCCGGTAAATAATGCGGCCCGATTAGTTTATTTCCAATGACCCCAGCCCAAACATTTACACTGAATCTTCTTTGAAATTTTCTCGGTCTCGTCACTCGTGGATTTTGGTTTTTGGGTGCCCAGTAATGGAGATTATGGTAATTTGAAATACCTTCCTTATCAAATTTTGATTCATCTGTCCACAGAATACTTCTTAAAAAGTTTTCGTCTTCCACGTCAGTGTATAGTAGATGTCGACAAAATTCCACGCGTCTACCAAAATCATTATCTTGAAGATCTGAAAACAAAGAAAAAAGGCTTGAGAATTTAAAATAAGGAAGACTAGATCTAGGCTTTGGTACATATTCAGTCTCTTTACGGAATTAAGAAAAATCTATTGTATCCATACCTTGCACGGGAGTGTAATGGAAAGCATGTTGCCGATTTTACTGGAGAACTGCCCACACTTTCCATATGCCAAGGCCCAGCATTGCAGCTACCTCTCTTATACTTTTATTAGGGTTATTATTAAATTCTTCTAATACACGTTCGTCTGTAGCAACATGATGTTGTCGTACATTCACCCTCGGTTCTTGATAACGCAAATTACCCGTTTCTCTAAGTCGTCGGTATGTAGTAGCAAAAGTTTGGTGGCTAGGCAGTCGACGGTTAGGATAGCGCTCTTGGTATAGTCTTTGTGCTTCACGTCCATTGCAATTAGCGTCTCCATACACCAACAACATATTGGCGTATTCTTCATTCGTAAAAGAGGTGGTCATTTTACGAAAAAAAAACAACAACGTAACAACAAAATAACAGAAAACTTAACAAACTGAAGCAACAACAATAACGTAAAACGATAACAAAATCACAAAAAGAAAACAATAACAGTAAGCGCAACGGACACGTCAGATCGCAGAGGCAGTTAAGACTCGACAAATAAGAAAAACAATTATTTCCAAAATTGACGTTTGACTGATAAGGAATAGACAAAATCAAACAATAGCGCAATTGCAGAGTGAAATAACAACCCTTTTCCTACCTGCTATGTACGTACGGCTATTGTCCAAATTCAACAAAAGAGACAAGAGATAGTATCGTGACTGGTAAGAGAGATACAGACTACTAGCTCCCACGTGTAGTGTTAGTGAACATACCGAAAGCAATTATGACAAATTGGCTTGTACTTGATTTAAGTTTTCGCAAATTGAGTCTTATGAATTAAGGCCCCGTTAGTTTAAGTTGCGATTTACTCTAGTTATTTTTAAACAAATATGTGCAAATTGTATACCGATATAAAGAGTATGAACCAAAGATGTTTTCCTAGAATTTTAAGTGCTCTAAAAATCATAGTTTTTTTTTTTAAGAATTTCAAAGTGGAATATGAAAATTATTTTTTCACTTTGTTTATCGTTTAAGGACTCGTATCTAATTTTATATCTAACATTTGCTCCAAAACTTAATTTAATATGATTCTACAACTAATGCAGATAATTATTACAAAAGCATGTTTGGATTTGCAATGTTAAAAGTAAATTTATAGTCGTTTGAAGTTTGAAAACTGGCTTTTTTCGAAATTAACTTAAAAAATTATTTAAAAAAAAACTATTGGGCCTGAGTCTTGTAATTAGGCCTCAATGTATAGCAGACGGCTCCACGGGTCCACGGTTTTCGTTTGTCCATCCATGTGCCGAACACCCTGTATACTCCCTTTCACACAAACACACATACTTAACTACTAGCCAACGTGCTCTTGTCTATTTGACCATGTTTTGTTTTATTTCAGAATCTGAATGCAGGAAAACTTGGCTAAATCTTAGAGAGTCTCACCGACGAACTATCAAGAAACGTAAAAATAAAAGTGGTCAGTCAGCAACGACGACAAAAAAGTGGACCTATGAAGATGAGATAAGTTTTTTATTACATCATTACAAAGAAAGAAACACGATCAAGTCGATTACAGATACAAATGGAGATAATGACTATTCAGATATTAACAGCATCTTGAATGATGAGTCACAAAACTCAACAAACGAAATTCAGTCTCCAGAAAACCAAGAACAGCAAACTCCTGAACTTACGTCACGTCCAAAATCTTCTGCATCTTCAGTTACTCCCAATATTCCAAAGAAACTTACGAAAAGTTGGGGAGTTGAAAACACTTCACGTCACATGCTTTAATGAAATATTTAATAAATGAAAAGAAAAACAAAGAAGAAGAAGATGAGATAGATAAATATTTTAAGAGTATTGCGGCAACCGTGAAAATTTTTTCTGAATATAACCAAGCGGTTATAAAGAATAAAATAAATAACGCAGTTTCTGAAATTCAGTTTAAAGAAATCGCAGATAAACAATACTATTATAGTTATGGCAATTCTTACATTCCTCAAACAACGGATTTCATGCCTCAAGGGTATAACACCCTAAATAATAATAACCACGGGAATCAATTAGTACCGACAACCAGCCAAATGCAAACAGAAACTGGCGCTTCAAACACACAAACGGGCTCTTCAAACACTGACGATTTTAATACTTTAAACTTAGAAGAACACAATAAATAATAGATAAAAATCTAGTGTACAGGAGTTGCTAACCTTCATTGTTGCTTACCTTAATGTTACAGCAAATCTTTCTTCGGATGAAATCGTTTCTCTGAATGTTGTATTCTTCTTTCTTATACATTTTCTATAGACTGCAGTATGTTATAAAAGAGACATTTTGGCATATGGAAATAAATATAAAATTTCTCGTCATCTTCTATCAAATGTTTCTTAATAGTTCGAAATTCTCCTTCAGTTGACCTTGCTTTATTCATATTGTGTACCCAATATCTTTTTTTTCGTTTCTTTCTATTTTCTGTTTCCTCTTCGTCAAGTGCTATGGCAATGATTGCCATCTCGCGTATTGTGAACCAGGACATAACCGTACGCTACACTTCACGTTCGAATACTGAGCCGCGCGGCAACCTGCCTAGCCGTCAACCAGCGGCCGGCGAGCCGTAAGCGCGGCGTCGCCTAGCCGTAGCAGAGTCGACTCGGAGCTGCTGGTCGGTTGGTAACGCGCTTACGTTAGGTTGACGCTTGGTTGACAGCGAGGCGATCCGGTGACGATCCCTTTCCGAGTTGTTATGTGTGCTACGACCATCAATTTTCAACACCGTATTCCTAAATCGTCAAGTCTAAAGTCTAGTCAAAGTCTAAATAAATAGTCAGTGCAGTCAATGAGTCATGTCAGTCGATTCAGTAAAGTGGTAGCTTTTCTGAAAGTTCCTAGGGAGTTTTGGAGGGAAACAAAAAAAATAGCACGTTTTTAGAAGCTGTACCACTTGCCCGTACTTGTGCACGTTAACGAATATTTAATTGTTAATATTCTACCAATATTACACATTAAGGACCGAAATAACACACATTTATGAAGGCCTTACAAAAACCACAACGTCACCCATTGAATTCCCCGGCAAAACTCCCTGTGAGCTGTTGCCTGTTTGATTTTTATAAAAATTTTATCATTGCATTGAGGTTTAATAAATTAGGTCCTTACATATGAAATTGGCGTTTGGTCGTACTGGCCACTTTGATCTCAAATATTATCTTCTTTGGTTAGGAAATCCAAATTCAAATTTATACCGTTATTTACTCATGCATTTGTGTTTCAAAAACCGTTATTCATTTTTTTTCCTCTTTTGGTTTTTTCTTTGCGTCACTCTGTTTACAAAATAGAAAACTTGGAATATCGTATTACTTTCGAGTACGAGTTCCATCGTGGCAGAAACGGCTCGAAGGATTAATAATGTGTATGGCGGCGGTGTCGCAAAAGAAAACACAGTGCGTTTTTGTTTCCAACGTTTTCTTTCTGGAAATTTCGATCTGCAGAACAAGCCCCGTGGACGGCTGGAGACCAAAGTTGATAGTGAAGAATTGAAGGCTATTGTGGCAGCGGATCCATCGCAAACCACGTCTGAATTAGCAGCAGGCTGCGGTGTTAGTGATAAAACTGTTTTAATCCACTTGAAGCAAATTAGGAAGGTGAAAAAGCTTGAAAAAAAGGGTACCTCATGAATTGAGTGCAGCAAACCGACAAACGCGCGTTGACTGCTGCGTTACATTACTTAACCGGCACAATAATGATGGGATTTTAAATCGAATCATTACCTGTGATGAAAAGTGGATCCTGTACGATAATCGGAAACGCTCATCGCATTGGCTGAAAACTGGCAAACCAGCCAAAGCCTGCCCCGAGCGAAAATTGACTCAAAATAGTTACTTATGAGCGTTTGGCGTACTCGTGCCGGTGTCGTTCACTACAGCTTTCTTATATCTGGCCAGACGATTACAGCAGATGTCTATTGCCAGCAACTCCAAATCATGATGGAAAAGCTAGGTGCAAAAGAACCGAGGTTGGTCATTCGCTCTAGGCAACTGCTGCGTCAGGACAACGCTAGACCACACTGCACAACAGATGGCTAGCAAATTAGAGGAGCTTCAATTGGAATGTCTAAGACATCCACCGTACTCCCCGGACCTTGCTCCAACAGATAACCATTTTTTTCGAAATTTGGATAACTTCTTGCGAGGGAAAAAATTCAACTCCGATGGGGCAGTCCAAAGCGCCTTCAAAGATTTTATTGATTCTTGTCCGAATGTTTTTTTAGGAAAGGAATCAATGAACTACCTATGACATGGCAAAAGTTCCTATATAGCAAATATAAATATAAATATTAATAATATAAATAAATATAAATATTCTTATAAATATATTGTATTAAAAAAAAACGACTTTATGATCCTCCTTTACAAAACGCCAATTTCATATTATGTAATGACCTAATATAAAACGCAGTGGCCTATAGAGATCTATACATACTCTCCCTTACTAATAAAAATATTTACACAACGGATAAATTAAACAACGTTGCTATCTTTTTCTATCATGTGACATTTCCAAAGTATCAGACAAAGACAGCAACGTTGTTTAAGTTATCCGTTGTGTAAATAGTTTTATTAGTTAGGGGGTATATCGATAAGGATAACAAGTGATACAGTCGAAAATGTTTTTAATTCCTGCTGTCACCGCGTCATATATAGAATAAACAATTATAAACTAGAAGTACAAAAATCTACTCATTTACAGCTTGGCTTTGTGTAATTTATTCATACATAGAGCATTATTTAAGTTGGATTAATGGTCTAAGAATTCATTTATTATTTTAGCGTAATAGGGATGTTGCCTAGTGTGGAAAATCACATTTTATAAATTAAATTTAAAATTGTTCAATATAGATACCTACATAAATCTAAAAGAGATAGGTATTTAGATTGACGCAATTAAAAATTATAAGCAAATAAAAATATTGCCCATCTCTTTCTCGCAAAACGATTTGTTACGTCCCAAGTTGTTACCGCCATACATTTTGTAATGACTAAATAAAAGAATGGCGGGTGCAACTCGTGACGTCACAGGCCGATATATCGCTCCCTTTCATATTGTAAATTTAAATTGTTTGTATCTTCAATAATTTTTAAGATATACGAAAATGGGTTCTAGATTGTTTATTAACATGTTGTCTAACATCGAATAGACAAAATATTTTTTTAAGGCAACAAGCCTATTAAAGTTGCTGATTGATGATTATTTGCATTGGAATATTTTTTGTATTATCTGTTTCATATATCATAACTTGTCACCTCTTGTCACAGTCAGAGACAAAATCAAAGACAAAACGAGGCAAAGGTTAGACAATAATTATTGTAGGATCCATCATCCAATGTTAATTTTACATAGTAATTTTTATTTGTCGAATTAAATGGTGAAACATTAATAGTTATTTATATCACCAGGATGGCTTCCACCGGCAGCACACCCTTCCCGAAATGGCAACTGGCGATCCTCCTCGGTGCCCCCTTAGCTATTGGCTTAGGTTACCTTTATCTAAAAAATAGATTTGAGGATCCCGAAAAGAAGAAAGTGGCAGAGTTAAACGCAAAAGCCACCATATCATTAGACAACGATGAGAACGCGAAGGCCTCCGAGTCCGCCATAGACCGTGCCATGAAACTCAAGGGTGCCGGAAACCGAGCATTTCACGCTGGCGAGTACGATAAAGCCATCGCTCTGTACAACGAAGCTATCGAAGCCTGTCCACCGGATCGTCCTATCGATTTGGCCACCTTCTACCAGAATCGTTCGGCGTGCTACGAGAAACGGGAGATGTGGGAACATGTTAAAGAAGATTGTACATTTGCTTTGAAACTAAACGAAAAGTATGTTAAAGCCTTTCTACGTCGTTCTCGTGCCGCTGAGAAGAGTGGTGACCTCGTTTTGGCTTTAGAAGATGTCACTTCTGCCTGTATTTTAGAAAAGTTTCAAGTGCAGAGTTCTCTTGTGAATGCTGATCGAATTCTTAAAGCTCTCGGTAGGCAGCACGCTCGTGAAGCATTGGCTAAGAGGAAACCTGTAATGCCATCAAAGCATTTTATCAAGACTTATTTCTCTGCATTCTCTGAGGATCCAATTGCAAAGATCAAACTAGACGAGAAAACTACCAATGGATTTGCTAAGGCGAAGCGTGCTCTCGATTCTCAGGATTATGAGAATGTCGTAAGCTACTGTACCGAAGAAATAGAAGCTGAAGGAGCATACAAATATGAGGCTCTACTACTCCGTGCTACCTTCTACTTGCTACTGGGAAGACACGAGGATTCTAAAGTTGATCTGGGTAAAGTGGTTGACAGTGATGCCCCCACTAAAATTAGGGTCAATGCTCTTATCAAACGGGCCTCACTCTACACACAGCTGGAGAACACTGAACAGTGCTTAGAAGACTTTGCTAATGCTGCCAAGTTGGACCCCAAAATATCTGACATATACCATCACCGTGGCCAGGTCTACTTACTGTTGGAGCGTATGGAAGAGGCTACAGCTGAGTTTGCTAAGGCAGTAGAACTTAACCCAGAATTTTCAATTGCTTTTATACAAAAGTGTTATGCCGACTACAGACATGCCCAATTACACAAGAACATTAATGCTTTGTCACAAGTGAGATCAGACTTTGAGAAGGCTCTGGAAAGGTACCCCAATTGTGCTGAGGTGTACATCTTGTATGCACAGGTGTTGTCCGACCAGCAGGAGTGGGGTAGGGCAGAGTCATTATTTGAATCAGCATTGTCTGTAGACCCTAACAATGCCACTCTATATGTACACAAAGGACTTGTACAGCTACAGAAGAGCACAGACTTTGATAAAGCTGTTAAACTAATTAACAAAGCAATTGAAGTAGACGACAAATGTGATTTTGCATATGAAACTTTAGGCACTATAGAAGTACAGAGGTAAGAATTATTTATTCACTTATGTATTGTATTAATTATCATCAATATTAGGAGATAATTTAAACATGCAACATGTTGTTTTTTTTCACTAAACATGTTTTTTCACAGAAAAACGACACAAACATAATGTTTTTTTAACAAAACGGTTGCTGTGTTTCATTAGATATTGTATTGTTAATAATTCTTTAGTGCTATGATGTTTTTCTGTGAAAAAACATGCGCAGAAAACTAAAATTTGGGTTCAACTTACGTGCCGGGCACTGTATAGTCTGTACAAAATTTGACAGTATATCCTTTACAATATTTATTGTTTCAAATAATTTTTAGATTTTGAATCTTTGTTGGTAATTTCTTATTGTATCTATCATTTGTTTTCATTGCAAGACTTCAATTACTAAACAACGATAAAATAAACTGCATAGATTCTGTTATTTTAATTTAATTACTAGATTATCTACTCAATGTACCAAAGAACCTGACTACGGCAAAGCCAAAAGGAAGAGTAGTGATTTTTGCAGTCTGTAAATATTTTATATATGTTTGTTCGTTTCGCCATAGCGTCTAAAGTACTGATCCATTTTGAAAAAATAAGGTGTCAATAGATTAGAGGCAGGGTAACATAGGCTATATAATTTAAGCAGTCAAATTATAGTTTTACATACACAATTATAATTATTAAGTGTTATGATGCAGATATATGAGAATGCAAAAGCTTTTAAGGACACTACACAAAACGGCCCTATGGGAGACCCCTCACCTCAGGCCAGTCGGGCCTTCAACTCGTATGCGGCCTGTAGAACATAATATAGTATTAACAGTTTATCTTAAACATATAAATTTTATCTATATATATTATATAGATAAAATTTGTATGTTGTTTGTATAACATGAGTTGTATCAGTGTGTCACTTAAAAATTACTGATATGCTTTAGAATCCATTGTTCATACAAATTGTAGATAATACAATATTATCTTAGAATAACTATTGTATTATGTAATAAAACAACATATTATGTGGTAACATCTGTTGCAATAAATATGTAGTAGTTCTTTTGTTAATTTGCACATTGAAACTTATCATATCTATACAAATTATATTACTGATAATATTATCAAAACTTTCACGGAGATAATAATATCATAGAAAGACAGACAAGTAATGCTATTTTAGAAGGATTAATCATTTAATATAAGAGCTTTTTTAATTAAACACAATACTTCTGTTTTCCAGGGGCAACTTAAGGCGGTCACTAGAATTGTTTGAAAAAGCAATAGCACTTGCCAAGACGGAGCAGGAGATGACTCACCTCTTCTCGCTCAAAGACGCAGCAGCCGCACAGCTGAAGGTATCTGAGCGCTGGGGACTGGACTGGACTGTCAGTTAGAGCTTGTAACTGGCCAACCACACGCGCAAAACTAACAAAATGGTTCTGATACATTACATTAATTCTGTTGTACCCTTTTTTTAATTATATTAAATCAATGACATCCTAAATTAAATTCTTAAATGGATTTTATAAAAGTAATTAATCCAGAGTGAGATAGTATTCTACTATTTGACAGTACAATTTTGTGTTCAATTGTATCAGTAACAACTTTATACTTGTTTGGTCAGTATCCTTGCCATTTTGAGAGGAATGGGGGTTTGTTTCCAATTACTATGGCGCCCAATATGCAGAAAAACAAAATATGTGTGACCTGGTGAAATTTAAAAATACCCCCAAAATTATTGTATTTATCATGTCCGCCGCCAACTCAAATTTTGTTAGTTCGTGTTATAACATGCCCTGTAGAATATTTAAGTTATATCTTTCAACAGTGTAAACTGCAAAAAGGACAATGTTCTTTTATGGAAATTGTTTGTTCTTTTTATTAAATATTACACAGTTGAAATTACATTTTATGTTAAATCTGTGTGCTGGTATATAAGTTTTAAACTCTACTTTGTGGTTCCTTAATAAAAAACTGGCAATGTGCATAGTGCACTTGTAGGTAGAATTTAATCTAGCGTAGTATGTTGTTTATAAAACTGAATGATATAAAGCCACACCTAATAAATATCTGGACTATATATTCTCTTTATAGAAGGAGTTATATCCTCACTGATTTTATAGCAACAATACATATTCGTCGTATTGTGTATATTGTATGGGTATATACTTCACATTGAAGTTTCTGCCTGTGTATTTTTGAATGAATTAGTCTGAAAACTGCATTTAAATTTTTAAGGGCCACATTTTATTTAAAATTGTATCATATGTAATTATTAATTATATTTTATGTGGAGGTAGATTGTTGTATATATTTTTTCTTCAATGTTGGCTTAACATTTTGGCTTAGAAGAAACGGCTTATGTTATTTTTTTTTTTGTAGAATTTTGAACATAATATTGTTTTTTTATATAATTTACAGACATTACCTAAACTAAATTGTAACTTGTTAAATTATTATCATATTGAATTACTTCATATTGTATAATAAATATCCTAGCAAAGTACTTATTCAAAAATATCAATTTTATTATGTGTTAGGTGCCATGTGTGTTGTTGCCATTTTCAGGTTAAATATAAAAGACCCTTAAAATTATAGCTATGCATTGCAGAAAGTAAATGTGGGGTTTAATTAGTATAACTGTATAATGCAAATGTATGGAATTGGACTGGAATGCTTTCATAGGACTAAAATACAATAATAACATACTCTGTATCTTTTCACACAAGCGGAAAAGAGACAGAGAATATGAGTTCTCTTTCATTTTAGTAAAAAGTGAGACTTGGTAATGGGTATAATCTTCATATTTCTTATTAAACACTTCAAGAACCCCATTATCCGAATAAAATTGAAATTGAACTATAAATACGCATTCTTGTTTAATTGAGTCTCTCGAGACGGGAGGTTTTTGTGAATTTTGTTGAAGTGCTTTGGAGTTGGTCGGCGCGGCGCGGGCGGCGTGTTTGAAATCGGTGCATTCTGTGTATTTGTTAGGGTAGTATGAAATTTACCATTGTACGTTGCTGTGTTTTATTATCCTAAGCATTTATTTAGGTATGTTTTGAATGCACCTCTAAATTGCCAGCTAGATTGTGAGTAGAGTTAGAGATAACAAATATGGTTCTACAAATTAAAGTTGTTACCTCACCGATAGTTATAGTTTCAAGTTATAAAAACTTCATTATTGATATCGCATGTGTTTTTCTTATAAAAGTTATACGCCTGTAATAATTAGAAAACCTGCCAAAAGCTTTGCCTATACGCAATCTTTGATGACCATGAAGAATTTTTTTATAACCTTATTTATGAGGGCCTTTTTAAGCCTCGCCGGTTAGCAAGAATAGCAAATAGCAATCTCGCCTTTCGTCAAATTGTAAGCATACAAACATTGTATTTTAACACTCCTACTAGTAAAAAGATATACCTACACAACTTATTTAAAATTAATAAATTTCGCTTTTTTCCAAAATATGACATTTCCAACGTATCAGAGAAAGACAGCAACATTGAATAGCTTATCAGTTGTGTAAATATTTTTATCAGTAATTGTCTAGGACTCCGGTGGAAGACTGAAAAATGTGAATTACCTATCGAAATTATTTTGTCGAAATAGTCACTCATCTGTTGCTCAGCCACATAAAATGATAAATATTATAACAACAAGGTTATGACGTAGGTACTACTGTTATGTCACAGGTACAATATTGCAAAGTTCCTCCTCGATCAGTTTGTGAACATTTTCTTTTGCACTAGGACACCTCTAAATAGCTACAACATAAAGGAAGTTACCGGAACGACTGCAGATGTGGTTGAACTACGGATTTACACGTGAGATTCAACGGCGCTGTTTAGTAAGTGTTTTTCATGTTATGCCTAGTCGAGCGGCAACTTGTCCGATGTAACATGATCTAGAAGGCTATGCTGTTATACATATTGCTTTTGTACTTATTTCTCCTACACCCCTGTTTATGTACGCTGTGCTACAACGGCACGCTGAGCTTCAAGCAGTACGGCGAGGATCCGCTGACGTCGCCGCCGCTGTTCAGCACAGCGCGGCAGAGGGCGCGCCTGCGCTGTTCGCTCACGGTTAAGTGCGATGGTAGGTCTATCAGAGTAGTTATTGAATTTTAATTAATTTATCCCGCGGGAACCTTATGCGTAGTCTGGCCGAACAGTAACGAAACTGGTGACTACAAGCGATCTGGTATAGCTACGCTGTTTTCGTCGATGCGGCACGTGCATCAGTGCGTACCCATAAGTCCCGTGCGAGTTTCAGCTCTTTCCGTGAAGTAGCTCATTTTTGTGATTGCTATTAGCGAGAATAGTTGAATTTTGTGGAACTTTGCCATTCGATTTCGTGTTAAATTCGGAAAATCAGCAAGTGTGACATTTATGAAGCTAAACAGGCCTTCAGGAAAAAGTTACCTATCCCAAGTTCCGTTTTTGAACGATCGTCTTATCCTGTATATCCCGCTTATCCTCGTTAGAAATTGTAACTGGCTCACGCCCATCTCGCCTGTGAAAATATAAAAGTGAAAATGTTGAATGAAAAAAACGAACGTAAAAAGAAAATTTAGGAGCAAAGAAAACTGTCTGTCAAAACTGGCAACATGACAATGTACTCAACAAAGTTATATGAATGAAATAAATAATTAAATCAATATGCACTGGTGGTTAGGTTCCTTACTTCTGAGTGTTTTGGATTCCGAAGCCCTCATGTGTTACAACTGCTCCTCCACACACAAGGACCTCGGGGAGTGTGCAGGGACCTTTGTCACTCCTCACATGCAGTTCAACTCGAGCCGCCTAAACTTGATAAACTGTGATGTTGGTTAGATCATTAGGTATTATTGATGCTAGCGGAGAACAAACACATCTGAGTATTTGTACCCGGCAAGTTGCTACGACACAAGACGAAGCGATACTTTTTAAAGACAGCTACAGAAGTGAATTGCTTGAGCAAGTCCTAGACCTACTCGCATACAAAACAATATTATTTATCAGCAATTATTCAATTATTTTTAATCGCTCAAGCCCAATCACGTTTCTTACCTATTCTACTTCCAAGTCCTTTTAATTCCACCATTTTGTTAACAGAGAACGCGATGTGCTACGTTCGGTCGTGGTCTGCGCGGGCTGTGCACGCGTGGATCGTGCAGCGCGGCTGCTACTCCGCGCCGCCGCGCGACCCCTTCCTGCAGGAGATGATCACGCCCACCAGGGCCATGACGTGCAAGGAGGAAAGGTGTGTGTTTTGTGTATCATAGTGTGTATCAAGTACCTACCTATCGATCTTCTAAAATTAATTAAAATAATAGTTTAGGTTTTAGACAAGATGTTTAATAGAACGTACGTTGTCAATCTATCTAATATAAAAAAATAACTAGAAACGGTCCAATGTCGGCCATACGTCATGCGAGAGTTTAAATGATCTGTCTTCACCCCAGCATTTCCATTTCACGAATTGACTACATTCTATCAAACATTCTGTATACTAGGTACATGATTACGACCAAAAAGGGCCAAAGACTAGCTCTGCAATTATTTTCATAATGCGATTTGACGACAAATGCTGAGAGCTTACCTTTTGCGAACTTTAAGAACTACATCACCTAACCCCAAACACTATAATTTACACGAATAGCCGATCTCATAGGTACTGCCCTACCGTTTAGGACTTTAGAAACAAGGCTGTCTCAACACAGAGATCTCAATAGCTTAGGTCGGGTTTGTACAGGGTGACTACTAGATAGGTATATATAATTTTAGGTTGCCAGACGCGGAGTACAAGGTGTGTCTATGTAAAGCGGACTGGTGCAACTCGGAGGTGTCCGTTAAATATCACATAAAAGGAATACTTTTTATATTGTTCTCTATCGCCATATTGGTGGTCTTTCGGGGAGGGATACTCGATGTCTGATGAATGGTAAATTATCTTGTTTATTCTTATTTTTTATACACATGCAAGTACCTATTCTATTTTTGATATAATTATAAGATTAGTAATTTTGTATATAATATAAATTTGATTGTTAATCAGATATATACGTTTATGAAAATTACATTGTAGAAAAATCGTTTTAATTTAATACCTACCTATAGCTATAATGTCCTACACCATGTACCAAGTAGGTAACTGATGATGTGATCACCAGTTAGAAGCTCAATTGCGTACTTAGTTAAAGGATTAAGCCGGAGGTCGCGAGTTCGTATCTCGCCGAACGGACAAAAGTTTTTCTGTAATATAATGGTAATAAAAATCTGAAATATGTGCACAGTATAAAAGTATTAAATATATTTCCGTTGTCTGGTACCTGTTAAATACAAGTTCTTCGGATTAGTACAGGACCAGATTGACGTGGTGTAAAAGCACCATAGATATTATTGTTATTATTTAATCTAATTGGGAAAAGCGTGAAATTGTTTAAATATCGTTAGTACATAGAGCCTAGAGATAGTAAAAACAAAACATGTTTTTGCCTCACCAACTATAGAAATAGTTTTTCTGATGGACATGTCTCATTGTTCGAGATTCAATTAATTATTTATCTGCCGACTTCCTGCGCTCGCGCCGTTTAGGCCGACGACGCGGCTTTCACTCGGTCTAGGCTCTATTCCGCGAAGAGCAGAAACGCCGCGTCGCATGTCAGTGGGCCGCGGCCCGCGTCCGCCGACGGCACTTTTTGTGCACACACATAATTAGATAAACAGTCCATGTTATGCCGTTTCCGATCGCGAGTTTGTTTCGCCGGCTCTTCTCAAAGAATTCACAAATGACAACTTTTCTCAGTGGGATTGATGACTTTTGGTTGCCGGACTGTTTTTCAGATAGGTTTTTATAGGATTAGGATTAATGATATGAGCTAAACGTTCAAAATTATCTATTAATACATTTAAAAAAGTAGTCAACGAACGTTTGTGTGCTAAAGCTTATTATAAAGCAAATTAATTTTGGTAACGATTCCTTGGGAATAGGATGCCTAGCCCTTCAAGGCTGTCTATATGTACTTGTGTACTATTTGACTTTTGTTACATCTCATAGATTAAGTTTCAATGTAAAATATATATTTATTTTAAAAGAACAATTTTCCATCTTTATGCTAAAAGATATCCCGTGCGAGTTTCTTTCGCTAGTTCTTCTCGGGTTAGGGTTGAACGGACGCGATGATAGTTTTTTCTGTTGACTTTCCGTAAAAGGCTTGTTAAGTTAATTTTGGAAAAAAATGCTTGATAAATCTCTGAGTCCGTGACAAAATATATCCATTTAAGTATTGATTAACAATAAAAATCTCTTTCATAGCATTAATATCTGCGCTTCTCTATAATAAAACATATGTACAATAGGCATTACAAATGGATTTCAGTTTATAAAAAATTCAGACTTTACGATATTTTGGGTCAAAACAGGCTACAGAGTAAAATAAGACAGCAAACTAAAAAATGAACAACTTTATTTAATAAATATACTTAACTCTGTAACAATAATAGTTTAGGTTCAAAGTATTTACATACTTACCTACTTAGGCATAGCCAAAAATACTTTGGTAATGTCAAATTTTCAAGCAAAAATTCGCCCGACCCAATGGTCCATCACACCAAACGACTTATTTTTTCACCAGTAATTATTATAATTACTATTTCCTGAGTATTATTAATTATTGTGGTAGCTGCCCCTAGGCGCGCCAAAGTAGCTACATCACATTTCTTCATAGGTACTTTTGCGAATAACGGCAGTAGGTACACTATGGTCAGCGATAAAATTACAGTTATTATATTATATTATGGCCTTGTAACAATGCTTAACTATAAATCATGGGATATTCAATAGGATAATATATCTATTTGTACGTCAAAGTAGTTTCTCTACTTCAGGGAAAGATTCTAGGCGTTCTAAATAAAATGTAAAGTACGTAGAATTTTTCCCGGTGCTTTTTCAAAGCTTTCTTTTTTCTCGGTCCGATATGATTCACAACTGCCTACTTTTGATATTGGCACTTATTAGGATCTTACTTGTCGCGATAAAATAAAATTGAACTGGAATAAAATGATCTTTGATTAATGTTTTGCACAGAAAAATAAACATTTCTCATAAATTACAATTCCAAACGGTGGGACTTTTATTTGATGCAATAAATTTACATTATCTGTTTGACCACAAAAAATATTGTGTAGGTTTAAAAAAATTGTACCGAATCGAGATTTTATCTCAATAGAGGTAACTATATAGCTTTAATAAAACCTGTTTTTGGCATCATGCTGAATCCTAAATATATGTGTGTACTTTACTTACGAGTGTTACATTTCACTTTTCACCTATCCTCTTCGCTGATATCATCGTCATCGTCTTCGAGGTTGTCGACTACGGAGGAAACTTTCTCGTTGGTGACGGTCTGTGCTATGAGTCCTACCAGGCCGGTGCTGTTCTGTTTACCTTCAAAGAAGTTATAGACGATCTCTTCTAACGAGTCTTCATCGAATGGTAATAAATACTCTAGATCGATTTGCCTTCTCGTGCGTTTTTCTATTGTTTTCTTTAGAGACGTCACGTAACCGTTTTCTTCGTTTTCGACAATTCCATTCTTATAAGTTTCAACGGGGACATCACTACCATCGCTGATGTCATATTTTATACCGACGTCAGCCTCCTGAATCTCAATAGATCCGAAACCTTTGTCGATTAATGATTTTAAATTCCTGGATCTTCCTTCTCTATCCGCGATTTTTTCTTTATTAACCTTCTTCTTTTCCTTGATAGGATGCAAATGTTTGACTTCATTGGTTTCATTCGGGTTAGGAATTTTATTATTATTACCACTTTGAGGTTTTGGTTTCGAGCCGTACGTTTTTACTTTAGAATGGCCTTGTATGATTAAATAAGTAGGCATGTGCTGTTTTTCAGTAGTAGTTTTTGTGTCTTCAGACTCAGTGGTCGTCGCAGGGGTAGTGAATCGCATATGCAGGTATGGGTCGTGCGTGGGTCCAGACATTGCGATAAGAGATTCGTCAGGGTAATTATTGTATATCTGAGTTGAGGAGTCTGGTATTTGAATGGGAGGCGGTGGCTGCATAGTCTGCATCATTTCTAATTCCATGTCGTCTTGTTTTGAAGGTTCCTTGAAAATGTGAATATTTTCAGAGGCATGAGCGTAGATATTATCCTCCGGCCTTTCTGTCACCATCGGCATAGACATCATCGGAGCCAACATGTCGATCATGCTGGGTTTTTGCTTCGGCATAGGTCTTGTAGTAGTCGGGCGAGGTGAAGATCTATAATTTTCTGTAGTGGTTTCCGGGATAGTCTTCGTAGTTTCTGTAGAAACTTCAGGTGTCGTTGTTTCTGTGTGGGACCACGTATCTTGGTAAACATTATTTGTAGTCGGAGGTAATATTGTTGGCAAGAAAGATGGGAACGGATTGGCAGTTACCAAAGCCGGTGACATCACTTCAGATTGTGGTCTTTGGAACGGATATTTTTGCTTATAGATCTGCGACGCGCCACTATCGTAATGCGGAATAATGTTCTGTGTTTCATTAATAGAAGTATCATCGAAGGGTGTTGTTGGGCCCCAACCAGCGTAGTCACTTGTTACGGCAATATTTGAAAATGGGTTAGTTCTGTTGGGCTCCAGCAGCCATTCCTGTCTCGTCGAAGATTGGTAAATAAGATTGGCTTCTTGCAATGCGTAAGATGTGATGACGTCGACGGTGGGTGTTACGTCTCTAGTGAATACAGTAGACTCCACGTACTTAGGTGTGGTGGGTGTTGGTGTATTTTCATTCGAGATAATGAACAGGGTAGGCTTAAATCCTGGCGGGGGAGGGGGTGGGGGGACCAATATAGTCATGGGGAAGTCATTGGTTAATTTATACGTGAAATCCTCGTACTTTTGAATTATTGGCGGTCGCGGTGACCTCCTAGGAGGTACGGGGGGTCTCGGGGCGATGCTCGGCTTCCGAGATGAAACCCCCAGCATCAGAACCTCCGATTTCCTCTCGGGATGTTTCTCCCGCTCGACGCGCGTGTCGTCTGCCCAGTAGTGCACACGCTCCAACACCGGGGGTTCATAATCATAAGTGGGATCGTTTCGTAGAGGATCTCCTCGGCCGGTCAGAGGCTTCCAACGATCGAAGTCCATACGAGGCGAAAATATTGAAGACACACCTTGCTGTATTGCATTTGACTTCGGAACTGAAACAATAACAATAGTACTTATTTACAAGCAAATAGTAGTTATGTATGTAGATTTTAGGTAACTCTATGTTCGTAATAGAACAGACTGTTCTGTTACGTACATAGACTCTATGGGGTATTCTAGTAGTGTTAGTAGCCAATAAAATATCCTCACATGAAGCATTATCAAGTTGTCGCTCTGATGTTGGGTGGATCGAATCCGGTCGAGCCGAGCGTAAAATCCCAATGAGCAGCACAAGTAGAGTAGCGTTGTGTTTCTGCAAACAAATTGGGTATTGTTAATGAATTTGAACAAACTTACTCGTAGAAAATTTCTTGCATATAGCTTTTCTTTAGTACCTAATCGTTATATTTTGTAAATCGCTATATGAAAAATTACATAAATATAATTTGGCGCAGAAGAATTTGTCAACTGCAGACAATACATTATGTACTGTGCCTTTGGGTAATAAATAATAATGGTCCATAATAATCCTTTACGTGTAATGGTGGCGCGTCGGTGGTCTGAAGCGGGTTGGTGTAATTAGAGCGCCCGATATCTTTTGCTTTTTGGTCACGCAAAGTCTCGTTAAAATACCGGCGCAGGAGTCCACCGTCCTCCTGTCTTATGCTGGCCTCGATCGCGATTAACGCACATTAAATGGTCCAATTATTTTAACGTGAGTCGCAACGGCTTTCGTTTAAAAAAGTAGTTTGACTTAATGCTCATTTACGACATTATAATTTATACTGGGCGAATGCCCGCAGACGTGGAATCAGCGTAAACTGGATCAAGTAAAAGGCTCAGTTTTTGTTTCGTCGCATAGCAACTGTGGCAAAGATTGCACGCAGCGTGACTGTTGTGACTGCGTGAATCACGAGTGACGAGAGGGAAGAAAGCACCTCGTCCTCTTCTGTCAAGTGACTTTTCCAACGTATCAGACAAAGACAGGCACATTGAATACTTAGCTAATTAGTCGTGTAAATATTGTTATTAGTAGGGGGTAAACAAAAACACTTGACACATTATTGCTAAATATATTATATTAAGATTTCGAGTCTGTACGAGCCAGGCATTGGGCATATAGTGGGGACTGAGGGCCGATGATGATGATGTGTTCCTGGAGTCCGGAATGTGGGTGGAACGTGAAACAGCAGGACGCGTCAGTGAAAGCTGCACGTGCGCCGAATAGTTAACTTCTGTACGCGCCGGGAATAGGACTTAGCCGTTTTGCATCTCATTTGTCCTATTCGGCCTCTCCTTTCACTATCTACCTATCTACCAGCAGATATACTAGAAATACTAGAGACTAGGATAATTTGTTTTGATTAAATAAATATGATATCTATGCGCGTGCTGCTTCACTATCCCGACCCTTAGTTTTTCTGTCGGACAGCCAGGTAATGAATGAGTTTTAGGTTAATAATACCTAAATATCTCTTATTTAAGATTTAAATGAGTACCCCCCTCATTTTACTTACCCATGCTGTTTGATCACGGGCAACCACTGTCTCACCGGGTGCGCTAATGTCAGTGCGATATGTATAAGTGTGCCCATACACCATACTGCTTATCGTCCAATCAGCATGACGCTATTGAACGATTGGATTGGCTTGATTCTATCTATAGATCATCCATATGGGCATGACAGTTTATACATATAAACAATATAAACTGTCATGCCAATCCACGTCTATACACAGTCAGTTCTAAATGTTCCAATCGGGAGCATCATGCCGATTATATAATAGCAAGAAATATATATTTTACTGACGTAAAGAATCGTCATCCAATAGTCTTGAGACTTACACGAATGACAGCTTGCGGCTATGTGCTTGGCTAAACGTCAGCGGGAGCCGCGAGTCCCGCGCGGGACGAGGGTTTACATAGCCGTTGATTTGGTTTTACAAGGGTATATATTACATTATAGTAGTAGTATATTATATATTATATATTATCTATAGTATTATATTATATATTATAGTATATATAGTATTTTCGGTGTCAACATGTTCGGTGTGAGATGTCAACCTTAGGCTTACGTCAACATGGCTGACATTCGCCCTGTGCTCGAGCTGTCATTAGTAGAGAGTGTCGCCCCTGTGACGACTGACGATAGGCAGTATGCTGTGTGGCAAATGTAATGTATCGCATATCTGTCGGTCCAGTTCGCGACATGCGCTCGGATGACAACTTTCAATCTCTATGCCGCGGCCGCGGTCGGCAACCACCTTATGATATTTGCTTAGCGGGTGTCGACTGTCGGATGATTTGCACGCGAGAAAATCGTGTGAAAGTGAAGATAGGACCTCCATAACGTTACGTCATGGGCTGTGGTCCATACCTAGGAGGAAGAATATATATGGAAGGAGCACTAAAATCGAAGGCGTAAGATATCTGTCTAACAAATTTTGCTTGTGCAGCATAACAACATTTAATGAATTATCAAATTGACCACATCCGGCCCTAAATTAGGGAAACCCAGTGACCACGATGTAAACATTTTCTCCGCCGAGGTATTTCAATATAAGCAATTGTTTCTATCTATTTGCATACAAACGTGAATACTATTACAGCTCATAAGCTAAAATCAATAATTTCTAAAACCTCTGCGGCGTGAAACAAATAAATATTCATGTAGGTACTTCCGTAAACTTGTACACTATTTATTTTGCGGTGAAAGTTTAAAAGCATAATAAAACGTTAAAATTGATATATTAGCGCGAGGAGCGGCGTGGGAGCCGTCAGCAAACAGCCGCCGGTAGACGGAGTGGCGCCACGGGCGATGTGACGTCACACACCGTGAGACAGGACTAGGATTGTTTACCGCCATGGGCGATATGACGTCACACGCCGTGAGACAGGACTAGGATTGTTTACCGCCATGGGCGATATGACGTCACACGCCGTGAGACAGGACTAGGATTGTTTACCGCCATGGGCGATATGACGTCACACGCCGTGAGACAGGACTAGGATTGTTTACCGCCATGGGCGATATGACGTCACACGCCGTGAGACAGGACTAGGGTTGTTTACCGCCCTGGGCGAAATGACGTCACACGCCGTGAGACAGGACTAGGATTGTTTACCGCCATGGGCGATATGACGTCACACGCCGTGAGACAGGACTAGGAATATTTACCATGTGGCATGTGCTGTATGGACAGTAGATGTGATCGTGCTTAGAATTGCCTGCCTTTCACAATAACGATTGTAGAACGTACGCTGAAAATGGAAGGTCCCTTTTCAGGACTGAAAACTGTGAACAATTTTAACAAAACATAAAAGAACAAGTTTAAAAAAGCGATTAATTAAAAGTTATAGCATATCAATCTCGTATAGCGCTTATTTGCTGAAATAAATAAATTTTTATTCCAAAATAGTTCTTATCAGACCCGAAGAGGACTTATAAATTATAATAGCAGGGTAACGAAGCATATATAGCTTATATATTATATTTTGCTGTTGACATAAGTCAGATAAAAAGAGCGACACCCATACCACCCAAGGGCCAAGAGTCAAGACCGATACTTTAGTCATGAGTAATGACTTCATGAGGCAGATGAGAGCAATTTGTTTAATGCCACTGGTCGGCCGACAGTCGTCTCTATATCAGACTTGTACGCTCTACACACGACGCTGACGGCTTTATGTTAGTAACCTCGTCATGATAAACAGTAATTAGTATGTGTTTATTACATTACTCAAAGATTTCATAAGTTTAGACTTTGGACGTCTCCCTTGGGTCCTTTGCGTACTTACCGCTAGTTCAAATAAGCAATTTTAGATTCAGGTAACCCGTAACCTATGAATAGGCTTAATACACAAGCATCATCATTATAATGTATCAACTAAACTATAAACTACTCTAGAGAAAAGCACTCAGTACTCTATTCAAATACAATTTATTCTAAACGTAAACAAAGGGAACAATAGAACACATAATGCTACCAATGTAACTTATATACCGTGCAATTAAGGCTGGGAACCTGGGACTGAAATTTGCTATGGTTGCAGTTTAGGCACAAGAATAAAACATAGGACTACTTTTTATCACGAAAAAGTACAGCATTGCCGTGGAATACCCGATACTATATTTACGCGGCCGGAGCCGCGGGAAAAGGTTAGTTGCTAATAGTATTCTGCGCGCTATATGGGGCTTATTATATGCTTTGTTCAGATCCACATAAATTTAAACAAAGAAAAAAATGAAAATCGACTAAATTAATGTCTCATTGTATTTCTTAGGCACTATATGCTCCGAAATCCGGAAGGCCGTAGAAAATTCTTAGCATTGAAAATATTTTAAATTTTTCTTTGTTTAAATCAAAGTGGATCAGAACAGAGCATATAGTAAGCCCCATAGAGCGTGCAGAATACTATTAGCAAGTAGCTTTTTCCCGCGGCTCCGGCCGCGTAAATATAGTATCGGATATCCCACGGCAATGCTGTACTTTTTCGTGATAAAAAGTAGTCTTATGTTTTATTCTGGAGCCTAAACTACAACCATAGCAAATTTCATCGAAATACGTTCAGTAGTTTTTGCATGAAATGGTTTGTTACCCTACACAAACTTTCACATTTATAATAGTAGTAGGATTGCCTGAAATAGGCTATATTACAAAATGAAGATGTCATGTGCGTGTATTATGGTGTTTGTGGCGGTAGTAAACAAATATATGGCGCATTGTTACGATCGAGTGCTTCGGCTTTCGGGTTCGTCCGTTTTAGTTATGACTTGTGGCACTTTCACGGTGGTGATCAGAATGAGTTCGAGATTAATTTATTTATTATTTAATTACAATGTTTTCAGTAAATTACCTTAAAAGTTACACTAAACTTGGGAAAATCCAAAATAAAACCTAAATTTTCGCTGTTGAAGCTCATGGTCTTGCGGTAACTTTGAATTGACTACTTAGAATAACTTTGACTTTATAATATGTGTGTGACTCCGTATTATGCAGTATCCAGTAGAACATCGTTCCATTGATTAATATTTGATGAGAACGTTAATATATAGACAACAACGAGAGATAGTCACAATTTGATTATATGATGACAATTACTTAGCTCGTACTTTCACAGAACATTACACAACCGATTCACACGTGCGTTATGACCGTTAACACGCCATGAACGCCGTTAACACGCCACGCGACGGTCCCACCTGCCGTTAACACGCGATATGACGTATAGCACGAACGCCAACTCTTCAATTCCACCCGAGTGAAAATTTTGGCAGTCACTTCACGATAAACTTGTTATCCCTTTTACAAAACTCAGGCTATGACGAAGTAAATACTGCTCTCTCAAAAATAGTACACTGGTTTAGTGTTATTTATCTTTTGTTAAATAGCAAAATGAATGTATAAAGTTCACGTTGCCAAATGTAAGGCAAACTAAAACCAATGTTCTATTGAATGGAAAAGGTATGGAACTGGTAGATACAGCTGTCTTTTTAGGTATAACTCTAGACGCAAAACTACAGTGGGGTCCTCATATTGCTGGGTTGGCCGACAGACTCAGTTCAGCAGCATTTGCAGTAAGTAAGATAAGACAATTTTCGGACGAAAACACAGCAAGACTTGTATATTTTAGTTACTTCCCAGTATAATGTCCTATGGCATTCTGCTGAGGGGAAATGCTGCCGATATAAATACTATATTTGTGCTGCAGAAGCGGGCAATCTACAAGCTGGCCTCCAACACGTCATTAAGAGAGAAGTTTAAAGAAACTGGAATATTAACTGTTGCTTCTCATTATGTTCTATCAAATGTATTATTTGTTAAAAAAAAATTAAACCTATTCAAAAAGAAAAGTGACAACCACAATAGAAATACTCGAAATAAGCATAAGCTTGATGTACCAGTGACTAGACTTAGTAACGTAAATAATTCGCATATACACTTATTGTATAGGCGTATGCATAATATTGCATACGCCTATACAATAAGATCCCAGAAAGCGTTCAAAATTTTTCAATCAATAAAAAAGTAGTTAAAGAACGTTTGTGTAATAAGCCTATTACTACAAAGTAACAAACCTGCATACAAAAATGAGTCTCAAAAATTACTAAAAGAATATGTACTAGAATGAAGAATATGTAGAATATGTATATGTAGAATAAGTACTGCACAGTATACTTATCACTCTAACGTCTGAATACAAAATAAAACAAACGGTAAATTATACCTTTGCGATCATAGATCTCAAAAATATTCTAAAAGCGTTTTAATATAATTTAAATTCAATATTTTTAAATAAGAGCGGCGAGCGGCGGCCGTTTCTTTTAGTATTTAGAAGACATACGACTCTGCAGATTTCGACAGTGTGTTACTGCAGCGCGGTTAGGTATTTGTTTCTGTCCACCGGGGATTATCAAATTGAAACCTGCAAAAAAAAGAAATTTTTGGTCGCTCGCTCCGCTCGCTCGGTGTCAACGTACAGAATATTATTATACATTATAATATTTAGTAATCTATCCTCTATTTTGAATTGTTGATTTTGTCTAAAGTATACGTCATCTTTTCAGATTTTTATTTGTTAGAAATTTAAGTCAGTATAATTGGGGAAAAAATTACTCGCTCGCTTTTTAACACAAATATAATATGTTACATGTTAAAAGCGAAGAAACAAAAGAAATGTCTTTCAAAACTTAACATGGATAAACGTTATATTTTGGAAAAGGAGGTTTAGTGGGCAAATGTGTAAATCCGGCACTGGTACTGCCAGAGGAAAAGAGTAATAAATAAAACAGCATTAAAGTTAAGTACAGGAAAGTATGTTAGTTTTATTAAATACTGAAGAAAAATTGATTTATATATAACCATTTTATGGTCATGTATAATGCGATAAAATGTCGTATAATTGCAGATACTAAACCGTAGAGCCGCGATTTATTTGCTGGCACACACACGTACACACGCATGGTAGTGTAAGTGCGGTAGTGTGTAACTTTTTTTTATTAGTGGTATGTGTTTCTAAGTATTATTTTAAAAATATTAGCTTTCTCCAGAAATTCCTCGACATAAAAATTAAATGGCGTCAAATTTCATACTCCTCCGTTCACACAACTCTCGTAAAACCGTACTTAAAGTTTTTGATTCACGTATTAATATACGCGAGAATTATGACCTAACTCCTTAGGCTAAATGATAGATTACATAAATATGGTGGAGACTGGAGAACCCTTCTGTACCTCGAAAGATCAAGATACCCTTTCGCCATCTCTAGCTCTTATCCCGGCTAAATGAGACATTTATTTTGGAAAGGGGGCAAATTATAACTGGGTAAGTTTTCACACACGTACCTACACTTTCGTATTTACATTGAAAACACGCGGTAGAAACTGTGACAGCCGTTGTGTATGTATGTACGTATGTATGTATGCATGTGTGTAGCAATACTCAATAGCTACAGGCAGCACATACGTAATGTAAGGACAGTGCGAAACCGATATCGCGACCGTCCCACATGGCGCAGCACAGGTTGCTCGCCTGTTGTAAAAAAATTATACTCTCTAGATATTTAGAATTGTAATTTCTATGTATAAATTATATTTCTAATCGATAATTGTAATAAATTCTATAAAATATATAAAATAATGAAAAATTTTGTTTCTTTTCATCGAAACTACTGGACTGATTTTCATGAAATTTGCCACAGATATAGAGTAGAACACGGGCATAGGCTTGTTGTCGCGGGAAAATGTACGGTTCCCGCGTGATAACCTTTTTTAGCGCTCGAAGTCGCGGCCAATATCTAGTACCTAATAAATTAATTGGAAGTGGTTTCTGAATCGCAAGTGAGTGGTAGTGGTATTGGCTACCCCTGTAGAAAATATCCACTGTTTATAACATAATATATTATATTTATCAAAATGTAATTCTATACTTATATTATTAGGAGCAAAAGTTTGTTTGTTTGTATGTTTGTTTGCATTAAATAGGCTCCGAAACTACTGGATCGATTTTGCTAAAATCTGGCATTGATATAGAGAAGGCACGGGGAAGGATATATGCCACTTTTTACCGCGTTTTTTTAAAACAAGAATTTCATTCTTATTTCTTGAAATAAATCTTACTATCATTAAAAAAGTCTACGCGTCGAGCGCGTTGAAGTCTTTTATATCGAGCCTAGTGAGGCCGCTGACGGACGCGACGCGACGCCACGCTCAATCCTGAACTTTACTACTTTAGCATCGGCCTCATCATTATGAGTCCTACTATTATTATAAATGTGAAAGTTTGTGTGGATGGATGGATGTTTGTTTGTAACTCTTTGACGCAAAAAATACTGAACGGATTTTAATGATATTTGGTATGGTAGTAGTTTAAGCTCTTGATTATCACATAGGCTCCTTTTATCCGTAAAAAGTACGGTATTCTCTGTATTTACGCGATCGGAGACGCGGGCAAAAGCTAGTATAAAATAATGAATGAAGACACTTCCTTTCCTTTTGGCTTAGATCTTTTAAACTAAGAACTCAACCGATTTCAATGCATTCTCAGCAATAGATATGGTGGTTCAAGACTTCAAGAGAAAGGTTTATATTATGGGGGTATTAGGCATACATTGCACCCGTGCGAAGCCCGCGCGGGTCGCTAGTAGGAAATAAATACTAGTTTCCGACTATAAACTAAAACCTAAAAATAAATAGGTATACGAAATAATTAATTTCATTCATAATTATTATAATTATAATCTATATCTGTACTAATATAATAAAGAGAAAAGGTATGTTTGTTTGCATTGAACAGGCTCCGAAACTACTGGACCGATTTTGATGAAATTTGGCACAGATATAGAGTAGAACATAGGCTACTTTTTATTGCGGCAAAATGGACGATACCAGCGAGATTTCTTGTAGCGCGCTTGTAGTTTATAATAAACCTCTGTTAAACATTTTTTAGATAACATCTTTCAATGAGTTTCTACAAAACTATTTTCTTATATAATTTATATTGTTATACAATTCATTATAAATATTATTTGATGCGTAACTATGATACCCACTGAATAAATTGAAAGTTAATCTTATTTCGTACGCTAAATAGTAAAAAAAACTACTTTTATTTCGTAGCGACTGTGAAATATCAGCACATTTAACTAACTGGCTGACAGTTGACACAGTGATAAGACGAATAGGTACAGTAGGTACGCGTTTTGTACTTATTTACAGTGAAACAACGTTGTAAATTTCCCTCTGCAATCTTCGTTTTTCTATGGAAAAGATAGACTATGTATGTATATTACCTAACCCAGAGTATGTCAGGGCATTTCTAAGGAGGATTCCGTAGCTATCAAAGCGTGGGTTTTCTTTTAATTATTTCAAAAGTAATTGTCCGATTTTGCTCTTTGAGCGATTTGACAATAACTTTTGAAATTGCTTTTTTTTTATAACATATAACATAACTTTATTTATAACATAACTTTTCCTAGAGAGTTTTTAGCACGATCTATCAGCATATAAACTCACAAGTTTCTATCTCCTACAGTTTAGAAATGCCAGGGACCAATTTATAAACCACTTTGGAGGCCGATTACTCGAAAATGGTTGACTTTGTAAAAAAGTAATGTATCAAACCATGCCAAACATATAAATATTTCATCCCCACTTCACATTATGAAGAGCCACCCCTAAAATATAAAATTATTATTCTTTTATGATTCCAAAACCGAGATCTATACACAATCTATAATTATACCAAATTTAATCCATTTATATTCATTAGAATATAAATGGATTAAATTTGGTACAGAAGATAGAAGCGCGAACGGACAGACAGACAGACTGACTGACGGACGGACAGAGCAAACTATAAGGGTTCCTTATGTATTACGGAACCCTGAAAACGACGATTGCAGAAAGACATTGACATCGCGGTGTTACTGTATTTTTTGTGTTGTTCTCTGTTACCACTTGCTCTTAATATGCGATGGAAATTACCAATCCCTCTTGAATATAACGTACAATATCGACAAAGATCCTGCTTGACCAATTTCTAAACATTTTCCTTTGCATTAGGACGCCTAAAAATCTATTTTAAACACAAAGGAAGTGATCGCAACGACTGCAGACGTGATTGAACTACGTATTTACACGTGAGTTAGTGTGCGTGCGCGCGATTCATCGGCGCCATTAAGCGATTTTCATCTCATCTCTGGTCGAGCAACAACTTTTTCGATAGTACCTACTCGAATGAATTTTAAGTTCTAGATATGGAATATGTCACAGTTTATACTAGTACAGATTCCGACGCTAACTTATGAATAATTACATAATATTCTATTGTACTAACATGATTCAGTTTCTGTTGTGTTTAAAAATAATATAATATCTTATATCTATGGACGCTTCACACCACGTCAATCTGGTGACTGGTCTCGTGCATAGTATCAGAAGAACTTCTGTTACGAGGACCAGACAACGCGAAGCATATTTAATACATTTACATATATTTAAGATTATCAGTCGAATAATAATAGTATAATATTTTATAATATTATACACATCCATTCGAACCCGCGACCTTTGGCTTGAGCGCCAACCCGCTAACCACCTGAGCCACAGAGGTCGTCGACTTCTACGTAGGTACTAATAGAGAAGCAAAACGCAATTTGTTTATTAGTTTCGTATACCTACTGTTATACTGAGGGCGAGAGAACGGCGAATAGTTCGCCCAATAGAGTTAACGCTCAACACTATTGTCCATTCGCGTTAAGAAGCCAGTGAATCATGCGTACATATGTCAAAATGGCTTATTTGGTTAAATTGGTCAATTTTTACTACCCGACTACGGCGAAGCCAAATGGAGGGTCATGATTTTGGTAGTCTGTTATGTTTGTTGCACTGTAGCGCCTAAACTACTCATTCGATTTTAATGAATGAGGTGTCAATATATTTATAATAATAGTCGGGTAACATAGGCTATATTATAATTTACATCGTCTGGTTATGGTTGGTATTGGTATGGTTGGTATAAAAAATTACAGTTATAACATTTGGACGCATGATTCACAGGCTTCCTAATGAGAATAGACTATATTAATATTAGGACGTTTGTGTTGGCGGTTGGAAATCAACTATCAGGATCACACACAATATGCATACGATTAGACCGTACGATGGACCGCGGACGGAACACCACAGGATGTTACCTTTGTAATAAAAGTGACGAATTTCATCGCGGTTATTTTCGTTCTACTTAGTTCTCTCAACATTTTCCTAAAATTATTTACAACTTGAGGTTGCCCGCGACTTCGTGCGCGCATAAGTTAATTTCCTGGGTACCGTACATTTTCCGCGATAAAAAGTAGCCTATGTCCTTCCCCATCGTCTACTCTATATCTGTCCTAAATTTCATTAAAATCGATCCAGTCGCTTCGGAGCCTATTCAATGTAAACAATCAAACAAACTTTCATCTTTATAATATTAGTATAGACAAACACAGTAGCGGGACTACAGACTGCAGAGTCCTATTTAGGTCTATAATATAAGGCCAATATTTCATAAGATTTTACACTTATTTTTAAATACTGAGAAAAATTAAAATGAACATACCTATCCGATTTTTCGCGTAAAAGCTGAACTCTATACCTACTATTTCTACCTCTTAAATAAATTGTAATTAATAATTAAACTAAAAATAAATAATTCTGATCAATAATAATAATAAGAGGACTCACCATGTTATCTCTCGGGAGCTCCGCACTACAGTGGTACTCGCGGCGCGGCGTTGGTCCCGCGCGGCGTCTACGGCGCGTGTGACGAGCGCGCGCGCAACCGGGGGCCGAATGTAAACACCGTGATATATGGCAGACGTAATGGGCTACAAAATTATTTGTGAGCAATATACCTCACGGGCTGAGCCCCTGGGTTCTAACTTCGGTAACAGTAGGTCCGACGTAACATACAGTCATTAGAGCTCTTGCAATCTTAAGAGCCTCTGAAAACAGGATACAATAATCGCGGTGTATTTATTCTATGATTCGCGGCCTCTTGGGCTGGGGTCTTCTCGGTTATTGGCTATTGGATAATATTATGGTCAACAAAAGCTCTATCTTGTGAACGTAAAAGTTGAGACTTATGTACATGTACTTAAGCCAGCATAGGTAGGAAAAGAGGTACCTATGTCTCTCAGCCTTAACTTAAACTAAAATGAAACAAATTATTATTTTATATAACACTTACTTACGAGTTTAATCTGAGCTTACGAGTATAGTAACTGGTCTTATTACCAACTCTTTAACTACGAGTACTACTCGTAGTTAAAGAGTTGGTAATAAGACATACTTACTCGTAGGTAGAGTTGTTATACCAAATGCATATTACTTATTTGCTGAGAATGTATTTAATGTTATGTAGTAAAAAGGAAAATAGGTATTCGATAAATAATATTATGATAGTGGTCATAAGTTAGAACAAGGCCTTAGAATCACGGGACCAGATCAATGCGGTGTGTGGTATACATAAGTCCACAAATGATTTAGTGTAATTGTATATGGTGTAGGTAGAGCTAAAAATCTGCTTGTCTGATGTCGGATGGAGTGATCGCCGGTGTTGACGACCTGTCAACTATGTTAAATTGTTAACGATAAGTAGCCTAAGTATTGTGTGCTAATACAGCCTGCCTGCTGTATTCTACTATCCTATCCTACAAGAATTATAAATGTGAAAGTTTGTGGGGATGAATGGATGGTTGGATGTATGGATGAATGTTTGTGACTCTATCACGCAAAACCTACTGAACGGATTTTGATGAAATTTTATATAGTAGTAGTTTAGGTCCTGGATTAAATAACATTTCACCTGTACTGTAATAACTGTATTTACGAGGGGGAGCAGCGGTCAAAAGCTAGTTATACATATTAGCTACATGTGTTAATTATACTGAAACCAAAGGTTCTAGTTGCTGGGGTCTGGCGTTGCCGTTGGTTTAATGCTCGACGTGTGTGACTGGTCTGGGGAACTTTGTTCGCGTGAAGCTAGTAAGCAGTAGGTATCATTCACACAAAACTGTTTAGTGTTGACTCGCATACAGGTACAGTCGCCGACGAACCCGGTGTACATTTCCACCTTAATGTTTTGTCAATAAGGTTCAAATGTGGTACACTACAGGTTTGCCTTCTGAATAATATATAATACTCTAGATCTTATGTTTTCCGTCGGGGTAACAACACATTTGTTGCTCCAAACAACATCACTGGCTCCCTAGCTAACAGGTTCACATCCCAACTTTTTGGGTTTCGTTTTGATATTCTATCAGGAATCAGGATATTATGTAGTCGAAATTAAAAATACGTAATTGCGTAACTTCCGTCTAGGCGTCTACTTATATAAGGTCTCCTAATTCGGCCACGGTTGAACAAGACGGCTATTTTTGTACTCACTAAATTGTTTTAACTTTTAATGCAACATTACATTAATTGTGTCACAATGTTGGTCATAGATTTCTTTTTCAATGATAATAATAATTGCTTTCTAACGAGGACGTGCTACTAACATGGGATGAAGGACATCTAAAAACACCTAATTTAACCTAATTAAGTATATACCTACTTTAAAAACCATTTAGAAAGATTATGCCCTTAAAGTGGCTTACAGTATATATTTTCCTTGTATAAGTTATCTTTACATAGTATAAAATGAAGTAGCTTCCGCTGTCTGTTCGCTTAGATCTTTTAAACTACTCGATGGATTTTAATGCAGTTTTCAGCAATATATAGAGTTATTCAAGAGGAAGATACAGATATATAGGAACATGCAGGATAGATACAGTATACATTAACCCGTACAAAGCGAAGTCACTAGTAAAATATAAAACATACTGTGTTATACCCTACCAATTTCACAAATTTCTAAGAACTGATGATAATGATGAAAGAAAGTCCAATGCGTAACCACTAACCAGTCTCGTCAAGCTGGTCAAGCCACAAGAGTCCTCGTATAAAGACTCCTCATCAAATGCTGATAACAGCCTCTAAACCTACCTACCTACCTGATATTTTGCCTGTGACCATATTGACAGGCACATTGATACATAACTTTAATCAGAGTTACTGGACTGGAAATATGAATTTCTTTTAGCTTTTATTGTTATTTATAAACATAAGCATTATAATTTTAGCCTTCAAACCTTCTGTAATAAAAAACCTAAGCCCTGAGTAATAAGATATAAATACAGATTAGCCTACTACTATTATAAATGTGAAAGTTTGTGAGAATGAATGGATGTTTGTTACTCTTTCATGGAAAAACTACTAAACAGAGATCGTGATGAAATTTGGTATGGTAAGTTTAGGTTATTATTTTATTAGTATTTTTTAATCCAGGATATCCTATTAGTATTTTTTAATCCAGGATTAAAAAATATGCTACATTTTATGCCAATAAAGTACAGTGTTCCAGTGGGATACTGTATTTACGAGGGCGGAGCCGCAGGCAAAAGCTTGTATAGAATACAGGTATTAATGTTTGAATTTATTTTCAATATGTGTCATGAACACATCTAGAGGGTCGCTAGCTGTACTGTCATTAGATTTCTTTCTTCCATATTCATCTACCAACTTCATGTGTTCTTCTAAGTTGTTGCTGTCATTCTCTTCCGAATCAAAATACTTGTCCTCCGCATCTCGAGATATCTGCTCCAAGTCATCATATTCCTCATTATTATCAACTGTAGTGTAGTCAAACTCTAAGTCGTGGCCCTCTATAAAGCTACTATACATTTCCTGTAAAAATTCTTCTCTCAGTAAATTCCTTTCATTTGCATTTATCATTGTCTCGAGCCGAGGCTCCGGTATGTGGCTGGGTTGGGTGTCCGGTTCATCAAAATCACCCCATCTCTTCTCTTTTCTACTCGACGAAGGAGCCACTTTTTCTGTTTTATTATCATCAGTGTTAGGAAGATTTAAATCTTCAAGCATACTCTGTATGTTCTTCTTTTCCCTCATTTCATTTCTTTCCACAGATTCCAAGATAACTTTTAAAAACGAGTTGTTTTCCATGTCAATGCCATCACGCTCCTGTATTTCTTCATCAGTCAAGTACTGCCCCACCAGTTGTTCATACAACAGAGGGTTACGGTACATCATTTGCTTGTCACTAAAATAGTCTGTACTGCTCTTGAGCCTTTGGAGAGCTTTGTACCGCCTATTTCTTATCCTCTTATTCGTTTGTTCCTTTGAATGATAAAGCTTTAAATTATTTATACACTCTTGAAAATTTGCGTTTTCTTTAAGGTGCAGTAAGTTTTCAAAGTAGTTTATGTGGTTAGGCGAGCAATATTTCCCAAATTGTGTCAAGAACTGCATCGGTGACTGTTCATAGAGTTTTATCGCTGCGCATATATTTTCTTTAGTTTTAACTTTTTCTTCATCAACGTGAGATTTTAAAAATGAAATGTTTACACAGCGTACCAGATAGTCAATAATATCATGAATTGGATCAATTTCACTTTCCACATCATCGCAGTCGGACTGATTATTACATTCGCTAGTCATCCTATATTTTTAGAGGATAATGAATAGTTAATGTAAGTTAAAAAAAGTCAATTGGCATTAAATACCATTAATATTGACCACTTATTGCATTGTTCTTTATCATGGAGAATAGAGTAAAGGAGTACCATCTCTCTAAGGCAGAAAAGTTAAAAAGTGTCCGACAAAAGTAATTAAATAATAGTTCCAAAACTGGTCATAATGGCGCTTGAGTGGCAAGGGTGTGTGATATGAAGTTAGCAATAAGAGATGAAGTAAAGTGAGTTGAGTTAGTTATTTGAAATTTTTGACGACTTTAGTAGATTAAAAATAGTTAATTCAGTATATCATGAAAATTCTAATTACTCGTATAGTCGAAAATATTTTTATATATTATAAAACCGAAGAAGATGCTAAGATTTAATTATCCGTTTAAATTTTGCCGCTTTACTCCCGTCTGCGTCTGTAGCGCCCCCTATTTAACGCTATTTTACGGACACTTTTCATGTATGGAGATGGTACTCCTTTACTCGATTCTCCATCTTTCACATTTTACTGAAAAATATGACAAGTCACAAGACACAAGTGACAATTTCAAGCACATGTGACATTGACATATAGGGACCATAGAGACGTATCATTCGTATAGACGAATGATACGTCTCTACCATACCATACCAGATCATAGGGTCTACAGTCCTGTTTTTGCCCTGTAAAGCATTTGAACGTTTTTTTATTTATTTATATATGGCATCGGCTTATAACCATTTGCCAGTGTCAAGTTTAAAAGGCGGGAAATAGAACTTTCGTTTCAATTTTCAACACCGTATTCTACTTATACTATATAGTCAAGACTAAAGTCTAGTCAAAGTCCAAATATATAGCCAGTACAGTCTATGAGTCATGTCAGTCGATTCAGTAAAGTGGTAGAAGAGTTACTGAAAGTTTCTAAGGAGTTTTGGCGGGATACACAAAATAGCAAGTTTTTAGAAGTTGTACCACTTGCCCACACTTGTGCACGGTAACGAATATTTAATGGTTAATATTCTACCAATATTACACTTTAAGAACCGAAATAACACAAATTTATGAAATTTTTAAAATTCCACAACATCGCTCATTGAACTACCCGGCAAAACTCCATTTGAACGTTCATTTTTTTGTAGTTACATTAGATAAGTCAAAGCGAAGTATGTATTTTTAGTATCAGTTTCTTAGATTTCTAATAAGTTAACAGTTAAGTGATTTAATATATTCTTTTTTGCAATAATTGAACAAAATTTCTGAGGCAAATTTAAGAAAAAATGGGGGAAACCCGTCGAACTACGGGGTGTAAAGGGTCAAATGAGTGGGGGATTGGGACAGGAATGGGGTGATTGAATTTGGACCAAACTTGGATAAATCGAGACGACTGTGGGTAAATTGTGTTTTTATAGATAGGGTTGTCGCGATTCATAAATTGTGAAGATAATTTATTGTACGCGACCATGTTGTTAATAGTCCTCGGCAATCATCGTTTTTCATACATCGTCAGCTATCATTTCCATAGAAAACCGAAGATTGTTAAGCGCTATTAGCAGTTTGGCTTTGCTGTAAAGAAATTGTATATTTTGAACAATATTAACTAGGTAAATGATATAAAATACAAAAGTATGTGTGTCCGCTCCGATGCACGACTGGAGTTTACTCTAAAAATAAAAATTTGGTGTGCAATGCAAAGGAAGTACCTAAGTGCACTCAAAAAATAAAAAATACTCTGTAGTGTGTACATAGCGTAGTTTTATAACATTTTTTTAAGTGTAAACTTCTATTAGGCGGCGATGTCACACGATGTTAGCTGAAGATGACACACTTTTAAGTTATACGTTCAATACCAGAAAATATAGGTACCTAATAAAAATTGACAACCTTCAAAAAGTTAAACAAATCAAAAATTCTTAAAAAAAACATAAAGTATAAAAAAGTAGAGTGTGTGCTCTTAAGACTGCACGCAAGAATGGACGCTTCACACCACGTGAATCTGGCCCCGTAGCACGGGTATCCGAAGAACTTGTGTTACAGGTACTAGAAAACGGGAAGTATATTTAATACTTTAATGTTACATATATATTTAAAATATATATTGATGTGTCAATATACAATAAATAATAAATAAATAAATAAGATTTTTATTATATTATACACATATTTAATACACATCCATGACCCAGGAACACAGACAAAATATTTTTGTTCCTTCGGCGAGATTCGAACCCGCAACCCCCGGTTTGCGTACCAACGCGCTGAACCACTGAGCCACAGTGGGTGAAAATATTCTTGTCTCTTGATTTATTCGTTCTTTTCAGTCGTAATATATTTATTACGACTGAAAAGAACGAATTAATCAAAATTGTGACCTGTGAGTTTACAATTTTTTTTGTAAATATTGTGGCCTGTAAGCTTACAAAACAATTCAATATGGAATCTAATAGGTCCGAACATCGAAAAGAATCTATTAATATAAATACTTACTTCTTTTCTATAAAAATCTATATTGATAAAACTTATTTTTAAATGCGAAAATGTTTAACATATTTTAGGATAAATTATTGTTTAGCATGGTTTAAAATGTTGAAGTAAAGTGACAATATTGCGTTTCAATATTAAACATGATGGCCTTTTTAGAAAATTATATAAATTGTTTTAAATATGAAATTCAAAAATCGGCGGTGTTTTAAAGTACAGAATTTATTTGAAATGCTCTTCATAAGTCCTTATTAGTTTTTATAATTAATTAATAGCATAACATTTAAATAGATTTCATGGTGCTAATACACACAACGAAACGCAAATTTCAATACAACAATAGTTCGCTCTTCATGACCAACATAGTTTCATAGGTAAGTACATAGTTGCGTAATACCACGACATCAATTGGCTAGGAGAAGTTATACAATAGCCCTATTGAGTATTATTATAGAGAATTTATACAATATTATACTATAGGAGATCGGCAAGTCGCCATACATTGGCAATTAAAATTCGAGGCTACAAAAAGTATTTATTGTAAGTTGTATTTTATGAACATAGGAACAAAAAAAAATTATACATCAAACTCGGGGGATAAAATATAATAATAATTGATTATATATAACCTAACTTATTGTTCAATATAATAGGGGTTTACCTATGAAATTGCCGTTCTGCAGTACTGGCCATTTCAAATTCAAATAATTTTTGTTTGGCTAAGAATTCTAATTTCAAATTTATTTTATTTTAAAAACATGGAATTCTTTTTCCAAAAGTAATCATTTGTTTATTGATTAGTGTTACATTTTTATCGCATTTCAATCTTTTTCGTCATCATGGATACGTTCAAAATTCGAGTAATTATGGAATATGAGTACCGTCGTGGCAGCAACGCGGCACAAGCGGCACGCAACATCAACGACGTTTACGGAGCTAACACTACAAACCAACGCACCACCTGTTATTGGTTTGCTCGCTTCCGTTCTGGAAATTTCGATCTGAAAAATGAACCTCGCGGTCGTCCGAAGACTTTGGTCGACAATGACGAATTAAAGGCGATTGTGGGAGCTGATGATACACAATCTACGGCTGAATTAGCAGCAGCTTTCGACGTTAGCGTCAAAACAATATTGGTCCATTTGCGTCAAATTGGCAAGGTCAACAACGTCAAAAAAGCTTGACAAATGGATGCCCCACGAACTCAATGAACGCCAGCGCGAAGTACGCGTCGAGACATGCCTTGCACTGCTCAACAGACACACAAATGAAGGAATTGTTACCTGCGATGAAAAATGGATTCTGTTTGATAACCGCAAGCGCTCAGCAAGTTGATTGGATCAGGATCCAATCATCAGGATCAGGAACCAGGGTTCAGCACCTGAACAATGCCCTAAACGAAAACTTACCCCTAGAAAAGTGATGGTCACTGTTTAGTGGTCTAGCGCCGGTTTGATTCATCACAGCTTCTTATCAAACGGGGTGAGCATTACTGCAGATGTGTACTGTGAAGAACTGAAAACAATGATGGAGAAGCTGGCACATCTCCAACCAGCATTAGTCAATCGCTCGTCTCCGCTGCTCCTGCACGACAACGCGCGACCTCATACTGCACAGCAGACGGTCTCCAAGTTGCCAGAACTGGGGTTGGAAGCTCTCCGTCATCCGCCCTACTCACCAGACCTTGCGCCTACAGACTAATACTTTTTCCAGAATTTGGATAACTTCTTGGCCCGAGAGGCAGTACAAAATGCCTTTGAAGAATTTGTTGCCTCCCGTCCAGCTGATTTCTTTAAGAAGGGCATCAATAAACTGCCACTGCGTTGGCAAAGATGCATTGATTGCATGGATGATTACTTCGATTAATACAAATAAAAAATACATGAAAAAAATTCGTTTAAATTTTGTCACACAAAACGGCAATTTCATAGGTAAATACCTAATATATGGCATTATTGGTCTTTCAGAGCGAGTGGCGCTTTTAAAACTGAATATTAACAATTTCAAAATAAGTTTTATACAAGTATACGCCCCTACGGCCTCTGAGGTTGAAAGTTAATATAAATAATATTTTTACAGTGTTTATGTCTATTACAGACATGCACAACATTGTTCAATTAAAAAAAAAAACACAATTATCATCAAAAAATACAACCTGAACAATTAATAAAACTAGTACTATAATTAAGAATTATATTTACTTACATGTTATAAGATTTGTTGAAAATTTCACAATAGTAAGTGATATTAAGATGTCAGGATAATACTTAAATATTATTATGGTAGCTAAAACAGCACTACGGCAAGATTGTTATTTTAAATTAAATTACATAAAAATATCAGCCTAAAAGACATCATCTTTTTTGGTCCAAATATGAAAGTGCCGGCCAATAAAAAAATATTATGCTGTATTCCGTTAGAACTTGGTCCCCTGAGTATTTATTATTATGACACCAAAGCTGTAGGGTCATTGTCCTTGGTTTTATTGGAGTTCAAAAATTCAACATCTTCATACATTTTCAGTGAATTTAATAAACAAAAACAAATGATTTGTTCTACCATATCTAGACATTTTCATCGTTAGTAACATCGTTTAGTAAGATATATCGTTTCTTGATCTATTTTGGACATGTTGATCTTGTTTTGTGTTTTTGAGGATTATAAATAAAATATATATACAGAGGTTATTTTGTTTAATTAAATACTATAAAATCATCGTCGTCTGGGACAACAATAATGTTCTCCAATCCATAAGCTGGAGGGGTTATTGCTGGCAAATGTCGTGCATGGCTCATGTACCATATGATGCACATAATATGGGAGCAACATCCAATTGTTCGCTTTCCTATGATGCACGAACAATATTAGTGAGCGATTGCTTGTCGGCCTGATAACGACCTATCGATTACAATGTAGACATAATACTGTCTTGCTCTAACATCCCGCGATTGCAGTCGGCCTTTTATCATCCATAAATCATTGCCCTGCAATTCCGCCAAGTCTTCATTTGATAACTCATTGCTGAGCTCAATTGTGAATGCTCCATAGTCAAGGACGTGCTCACCGTAATAGCTTTTGGCCTGTTTTAGTTGATAAACGCCCAGAGCGAATAAAAATAATTCCTTCTCATCCATTCTTGGAAAATCTACGAACTGTGGCATATCTGCAGTCATTAAAGTAAACTGAGCACGTTGCGATTGTAGTTATGGCGTATTACAAGATCTGCCAATCTATTTGGCATATTAATTCTTTGGTGGATAATCTCTAAAATCGCAGCAGCATTTGGATTATCTTCAATCAAAACATGAAAACGATTTATGATCGCCGCTGCTATCTTGAAATAGTCGAACATGCTGGGAAGGGCTCTGTTATTATATACATTTCGCAATAGGCGAAAATCTCTTTTGAACCTGCCGTTGACCACTTCAACCACCCAACGACAGATTGTTATCAGTCTGGACTTATTGGCCTGATCCGTGGTTAGCTGTGTCTCATTTGGATACTTTGTTTCAGGCACGTGTTGTACGTATCCGCAAGATTTCAGATTTCTTGCTGAGTCTCGAAAACCACGGTCTAGAATAAAAACATCTCTACTCCTATAAAACCAGTGGAAGGCACTGTCAGCATTATTAAGCATGTCATTCATTATATCTGCGTCAGACATGGTGGCAGCATATAGTCCGATGACTTCGATAATGTGTCCATCACAAGAAACCAAGAGGAACGGTTTGAGGAGGTTTCTGTATTTGTGATGGCTGTAAGACTTGCGTTGGAAAAAATAATTTCCACTTTTTTGTAGATAGATGTACGTGCCATCACAAATCGTGATCGCTTTCCTTTCATTTTCTGGGCTCGATGGGTTCCCAAACAGATTGTTGGGTAGAAAAAGGTTCCTGTGTGCTACATCCTCACGGGAAATATGGTCAAACCCAACATTTAAGGGCACAAAATCTTCTAACAGAGCGTTGCGTCCGATTTTTTACCACGTATGAAACGCTGTTTCGCTACATTTAAAAATATTAGCAAGCCGCACGTTCGAGTCACCTGTTCTTAACTTGACTAATACTGCCGCCAGTACGGTTCTTTTATTCTTTTTAGTTCTCAGACTTGGTAAACTGTCTAATAATTCAGTAAACTGATCTTGAGTGAGTCCTGTGACCTGTCCAAGTATGAAACTCGGCCGGTGCTATATTTTCATACTGCTCAAAATCAAGTATTTCCTCCGTAATATGTATTTGTAACATCGACACGATAGTCATTATTTGAGCTGTGGTGAATTCCTCAGAAGAGTTGTCTTGTACAGGAAGTAAATGCCACAGATTTTGCTCCACGTGTTCATTACAGACACGCGCGCTTTCTGGCACGAAATAGCTGTAGCAGCAGACCATGCGAAAAATTATGTTCTCTGGAACACGACGGCGAGATTCATTCGTACAATGTTGGAAAATGCAACTATTTGCGGTGTTTGGAGCACGAAGAAGACCTGGCAAAATCAGCGAAATTGGTCTTGGATTTAGAACTTCCGAAGGATCACGGTCTTGATCAGGTTGCTGTTGTTCAGCCTCCCGAATAAGTCGCTGGTGCGTTCGTTCCGTTCTTTGCCAACATGGTCGACAAATGAACGCAGTAGGCTCCAACTGAAAAGTAAATAACCATATCGATAGAACTAGAGGTGGAAAAAACGGCTTATATTTGATAAACGTTTAAACGTTGTACTTTGTTACAAAAGCGCGCTTAAATAAAAAAGAGCTTTTGACTTAAAACGATTTTTGACGCTTAACACAATTCGCTAGAATGTGTTTTAGGGCAACGTTTAAACATGAAAACATAAAAAACGTGCTTATACGCTTATATTAAAAAGCGGACTTTTTTAAGTGCTTTTCGTTTAATTGGTCACCTCTATATAGAACGGACGGATTGTATTTAGAAAGGCTGTCGCAAAAATCATATAGGTAAATAACATAGACCTGTTCTTACCTGTCGAGCTACTATATCTTCTATCACTATTTGGGCGATATCAAGATGTTGCATTTCTCTGGAAACCCAATCATATCTTCGCCGATTCTCTGTCGATGCACGGCACGAGATACACAACTCTGCCATGATTCGCAGTAATGTTCAAACTTAACAACGAAGATAACAAAAACAAAACAAATCAAAGCACAAGAACTAGTGGGCATCACACGGACGTACACGGCAGCGTTGCTTTCGGTACTAAACAATACACGCGAACGCGAGCAAACGAATGAGCATGGCGCGATGGTGGTGGTGCGCGAGAAAGAGAGGGGCGAACAATGGAATACGGTGCTGCACCGTATTCCATTGTTCGCGTGCGTGTTTACCTGCGCGGCCATTGTTATTGCAATTTTTTAGGAAAAAGTCCCGTCATCCCAGCCGATTATGCAGTAACATTAGTGGTTTAAATGAGATATATTATGTTATCTTGTCAGAAATAGGTTAAGAACCACTGCATCTTACTAAAAATATTCAAATGACAAGGTATGGTAGATAATGGTAAAAATATGGTAGGTAATGTCAATTGTCATTAATATGTTACTGAAATAAAAGTATTTAGGATTGAATTGTGTATAAAACAGGTGTATAAAATGTCAGCTTGAAAATAACAATAATACTCGAAACTTATGGGAAATCAAAAGAAACACTTTGTATAATAATTATTGGTGATCATTTTATAAATAATTATATCTGGCAGCATTTATTTAATAATATATATATCGTTAACTCCTAAAATAAATTTTTGGTCACATTATATTTCTTGTTTTATAGTAGTAAAATATTAACATAAAATTTTTCGTTCCTCAGTATATTTTTGTATAGTGTCTTACATTAATGTGACATTTGTTGCATGATTTTAGTATGTAAGTATATGAAATAAAAAAAGTTCCAGATTTAGCCAATCACATGCCAGCTTTTCATAGTTTTTCTGCAATAAAAAATGAAGCACCCTGAGAGCAGGTTTTTATTTTTCTGGTTAGGCCTTAAAATTATTGTATTGATTTGTATTTGAGATAGAGAAATAGAACGAAATTCTTCTTCCTTTTGTCAAACTAATATTCTTAATACATGATGTGATTCTTCATTTCCCCATGGGGTTCTAAAATGCATAGTTTTAAAGAAAATAATAGATATCTTAAATTATTAAGTATAACGGTGATGATATTGTGTGGTGCTCCAAATATTGATACATAATTCGATTTATATTTATTGGTAAACATTGAATTTTTTCATAATATAGACCTAATATTTCTCTTAAGTTAAATATGGGAAATCAAAAGAACACGTTATGTATATTAATAATTGGTGATAATTTTATATGAAATGATATCTGGGAAGATTTATTCAATATTAAATATATTATCAACTCTTTATGTAAATTCCTAGTCACATGTTACAGGAATTTGACATTGGTCGCATGGTTTTAGGATGTTTATGACTTAAAGATAGTCAAAACTTAAATCTTTATTGGTCATAATGATGTATTCATTGTTTATTTTTATTCTCAGCAGTAAAATGCCATTTTTATTTACTGATAACACAAAAAGATTTACGGATTATTTTATTTTATTGCATATCATCATATCATTATTCAATAGTGTTAACAATGTAAAGTTGTAAACGCAGTCAGACCCCATTTAATCTAAATGTAAGCAAAATGTTTAATTTCCACCAAATCATTGTGTGTATTTCTTTATTTCACGGAAAATAAGTGACATTTGAATAAGTAGCTTTATAAGTATTCGCTTACGTTTAAATTAAATTGGATCTAAACAGAGTATAAGTAGTATAACGTGTTTAAACAATAATAATATATTATAAAATAAAATATTTTACCTTTTTGGTTAAGTTTTGTTTCGTTTTGTTTTATTGTGTCGGATTTTTATTTTTAAAAGGTTTTATTTTTGTGAGAATTGAGTATTCGCTAAGGAAACTTATCAAATAAACACTGTTCTTATAAAAATCTTCTTCTTGTTCTTTTAAAAATGGCTCCTTAGTGAATCGCCAATCTCAGAGTGTGATGGCGGAGACTCTGCCCTAAGATGCCTATATATAATATGCCTATGAAAAAACACTTATGAAAATCAAGGTCTTAGAAACATAAACTTCTGACATATAAAATCCCGAAGATTTAGCATTGAAATCTATACCTATATTTAAATAGCTATGTAGTGCAACTGCGCCTTAACCAGATGGCGCTAGGAACTAATCAAACCTACATTTTTGAACCGTCAAACAGGTGAAGTTAAATAACTATTTCAGTAGTAGTACTTAACATCTATGAGCAGTAGGTACTTATCATCTATGCCTACCCCTGTTAATTGTTTCGAAAAATACAACAATAAATGGTTTAAATTATTCCAAAGTAAGAGTTGTAAGTTGTAAGAGTAGTAATAGTAATAAATCATCTATTTATGATATTTGAAGTGATGTGATAGTGAATACCAAGCCTGGATACTGATGTTTGTTTTTACAAAGTAAATCATCTGTTATGCCTCATCAATAGAGAAAAATGAATATGTTTAGCAATTGGACGTGGAGATGGGAAGATGTGTGTGGTCCAGATGGCCTGCAACCATGGAATGAAACTACGAAAGACTTTAGCATGTGTTTCCAAGAGCTGTTCCTACATGTTCCTGTTTATTTCATTTTTGCCATATGTTCTAGCTATTATATTGGCTTAAGGAGAAACTGGGTGATACGAGAAAAGACACAGGAGCGGGCGATAATATTCCGAAGTTTTGCTGTGCTTGCATTAGTTTTTATTCCAATAATTCAGATTTACATATTACTGACCAACAACAAGTATGTTTTATTCCCCATTCACTACTTCTCTGTTGGAGCATGCTGTTTATGTTGGATAGCGCATTTTTCTTATGTTCTGGTGCTAAAACACAGATTGGGCCAGAGTGCTCGAGGACCTATGTTTCAGTTGCTCCTATGGGGCATTACTGTTATACTCAACGTAATAGCTCTAAGAAGTAACATAATATCTGGTGAAAGTCCATCGTTCGAGATTGCAAATTTATGCTTTCATGCTGTATATTTTTTGACATTACTGCCATCAAGTGATTCCAGACCGACTTACTATTCGCAATGTCTTGTAGGATCACAACATAGCCACGTAAGTTAATATTATATTTTTATATAAAATCTGTGTCATCAATGTATTGGTTAGTTTAAATAACTTTATTGTTGTTTCAAGAATGAATACACCCCTCTGTTACCCGGTATTGATGAGGGAGTTCTGGGGACTGCAATGCAAGAGGCTAATATATTCTCCAAAATAGCATTTTGCTGGGTCGACCCACTACTTAAGAAAGGTAAACAATTAGCTCAGTAAGGTAACCAAGTTTATAAACAGCATTAAACTATAATGGTCACTGGTTATGACTAATGAAGTTGACACGATATTGTGCTTCAATGTTATCCTTGTCTGAGTCATCAACATTTACATTTATACTTCATTTAGGTTCTTCCCCAATAGGTATTTCATTTTTTACCTGTTTGTAATTTGTATGTATGTTTGTACCTTTGTGTCACTATTTAGACCAAATGTGTGGGCTGTGTGGGCTGATGAGTTGCCAATGTCAGAGTGCTTAGTTTGTATAGACTTTGCTCTATTGTAGGTCTAGAGAGGAGACAAGGGTACAGTTACTTACTCTTCTAAAACTAAATTGTCCAATAATCTAAAACAATCACAAACAAATTGGGGTTAGTAAAAATTCACAGTTTTATATTGTTAGAACTGTGGGAATAATTGGTAAGCCTCAAAGGAAGATCTCCGACTGAGAGAGGTGGTAGGCTCGGTCAGGCCAAAGCCCACTGTAGTAGATTTCGTTTTTTTTTGTTTTTCTTTATTTTTAGAGAGGGTTTTTTCTAAGTAGAAAATAACATTCTCATAGTATACAAATTAAATTTACAAGCCATCTGTACTTCTTCGGCTTAAACCTAGGTTAACAATTTTATACAAATATTTGGCAGCCTCTGAGTTAGGAAGGGACAGTATACTATTACATAACCCTACGTTAAGACAATTATTATAATTAAAGTTGATAAAAAATAGTTCTCGTTCAGCTGTGTTGCGGGCACACTCCATGAGCAAGTGATAGGCATCTTTATTCGACCCACATTGCGAACAATTAGGAGATTCCAATTTGCCCATCAGATGCACAAAACTGTTGCATGGAATGTGGCCGGATCTCAACCTTAACGCTAGGACAACCTCTTCCCTGCTCATATTGGTGACATCAATCCAGGAGTTACTTGATAGTTTTCGGTTGTGGTACTAATTGGTCCACTACAGAAATAATATATGTAGGTACATAAAATTTCAATAAAATAAGTATTTACATAATATAGAATCAGTTAGAAGTTGACAGGGCGAGGAATGTTGATAGGGAGAAGGCCATAGAGGGAGGATTGTTTTCTAGGGCAACAGAAAAAGATATGATCTAAGGTACCCTCGTCAAGGCCACACTCACAAAGAGAACTATCCTTAAACCTAACTTTTGCTGATAAATGACACGTCGTTTGATTCCTCGAGACGGCGCGATTGCGGAATGTCAAAGAAATTCGGAAAATCAAAATGTCCGATTTTGGACACCATAATGTGAAAAAGATTCTTTTTTATTGACAAACCATGTTAAGTGGGGTATCGTTGAATAGGTATTTAAAAATAATTTTTAGGATTTTAAAATCGTTTTTCAATCAGAATTACCGTTTAGGATCTATAACAATTTAAGGTTGGTTAGTAACGATTCTCACAGGCTTTTAGTCAGAACTAATATTGATACGGTGCTGCTGACTGCTAATGGGCTAGTGATAAAAGAAAGACAAACAAGAACTTCAACAGTCGGGGCATATAAAAATCCGACTTCCTCATACTTAATGGGTCCTGATTGTTGAAGTCACTATGTTCCCTAATATAATGTTTTCTTTTTAATGTATTGATCACGAAACTATATCAATGGTGGGTATAATTATTCAATAATATTCGCTAACAAAATCTAGATTACTGGACTTTTCAGTTTTTACACAGTCAGGTTTCTTATTTTTTAAATTAATTTATTCCTGATGTGAAAGTTAAAAAAAAATTCTATTACCTATGTTATTATGTTAGTCTTATGGTTGTAAATTAAAACACTTATGTATTTATTGTTCCGTATCTGTAACTCGTAAGTGTTTTTATTTACAATTTAATAAAAATTTTGTGTAAGCATATTACGAAGTCAAGTCTTATGGTTTTTTATCTTTCTTTGATAGTAATCTTACTTACTAATTTTTTTAAGGATATGAAAACAAGTTGAATGACCTAGAAGAACTGTTTGACTTGCCGGCGCAGTACAGATGTTCATATGTGGGGGCACGAATAGACAGAGCCTTGATAGGTAATGTGGATAACCACCAACAGTTTGCTGAAGTGCCGCACGAGCCCTTTATAGGTTCAGGTAAGATTTTAAATTATCTGCACTGTACCTAAGTTTTGCCAGAAGCCTAAGGGGCATCACAGAAAGCGAAAATACTATAATATTTTATGTTTAGATAAAATATTGCTTGCTATACAGTTTGTATTAACTATCACAGATGACTATGATACTAGTTATTTTCATATTATATACTGTAATATGAAATAATATATCCCAGCATCTTAACATAAAATATTAAAGTATCTGTTGTGGACTGCAAAGTCTGGGTTCTTACAGATCCTTCTGTTTGAGTGGTGATAATAATAATACAGCAACAATTGTGATATTCTCCTTTATTGGTACATATGAGAGAGATGCTTAACACAGATACATATTACATATGACAGATGCTTAACACAGATACATCTACACTATATATAGCCTTTTGGCTAACTAAAATAATCAAACTAAATAGGCTTTGCATGTGACATCTGTCAATTGACAATCAAAAACTCAAGACATTGACATTATCTACTTTTTATACACACTTAAGTAATCGCGCTTACACGAATGCTTAAAAAAATGAGCTACCAGTGTTAAAAATTTATTCAAAATTATTTAAAAGTTTAGGCGTGAAAGTATAACAAACTTTAGCATTTTAAATAACATTATTATGGAGCTGTAAACATTTTGTCCAGGCTATGGGGCTACAGGCGAAACTAGACCGGACAATATAGCAACACCGGTGACTCCAACATCTAGAGTCCTAGTGCGGCCTCAGAGGCGACAGAATGTGTCTCTGCTACGTGCCCTACACAGCTGCTTCGGCTTCCAGTTCTACGCCATTGGAGTGTTAAAGCTTGTGTCCGACATGGCTGGGTTTGCTGGACCTATGCTTCTTAATAAGCTTGTGACATTTGTAGAAGATACAAGCATTGATCAACATATGGGGTAAGTGCTTTTAGTAGTGTATTTGCCTGTATTTTTTTATTACATAAATGAATAGTACCTACTCTGAAACTTAAGGAAGTTTTCATAAGGTAAACCTAAAATCAATATTTTCAAAGAAAAACGCCCCATACAAAAGTAGTACCGGCAGGTGACGCTTGACGGTCGCTACGAAATGTATGGTCATATGCAAAAAATTTTTGTCATCTCCCATTTCCATGATAATAACTTTTGACATGTAGCCCATGTGGGCTACATGTAATAAGGGATAAAAAACTCAAATAATACCCAGGAAACAGTCGAATCACATGTGTGATTCGACTGTTTCCTGGGTATTATTTGAGTTTTTTATCCCTTAGCATTTCGTATATTTTCATACTAACATTAATTAATAATAAAACGATATTTTTTTAGTGTCTACAAAGTATATTTGCACAGTATCAACATTAACTACATTACATACAACATAAATATTATTGTACTCTTATAATATTGAATAATACTAAAAATAAAATCTATGGCCGCAGACCACAGAACTTTGTTATGTGGTCTTAGCTGCTATTGCCCCAGTCCTCGTTCAGTCGAATTTAAAACTCTCTTCCAGCTACCTATACGCGCTAACGTTTCTCGGCGTGACGCTGATATCCATGATATTCAACGTGCACTTCAACTGGCTGATGTCGGTCGTCTGCATCAAGATGCGCGGTGCAATTGTGTCCACGATACTGCGGAAAACTCTCAGCGTGACGTCCACAGAGCTGAGCGCGAGGTTCAGTGTGGGGGAGGTGACGAACTTCATGTCGACCGACACGGATAGGATAGTCAATAGCTGTCCAAGCTTCCACGCGCTGTGGAGTATACCTTTGCAGGTGAGATCACTTTGTGAGGTATCTTTTTAGGAGGAATAAAATCGGTCACCAACTAAGCTAATAATAGGTCTTTACCTATGAAATTGCCGTTCTGCAGTACTGGCCATTTCAAATCAAAATAATTTTTGTTTGGCTAAGAATTCTAATTTCAAATTAATTTTATTTTAAAAACATGGAATTCTTTTTCCAAAAGTAGGCATTTGTTTATTGATTAGTGTTACATTTTCATCGCATTTCAATGTTTTTCGTCATCATGGATACGTTACAAATTCGAGTAATTATGGAATATGAGTACCGTCGTGGCAGCAACGCGGCACAAGCGGCACGCAACATCAACGACGTTTACGGAGCTAACACTACAAACTAACGCACCACCTGTTATTGGTTTGCTCGCTTCCGTTCTAGAAATTTCGACCTGAAAAATGAACCTCGCGATCGTCCGAAGACTTTGGTCAACAATGACGAATTAAAGGCGATTGTGGAAGCTGATGATAGACAATCTACGGCTGAATTAGTAGCAGCTTTCGACGTTAGCGTCAAAACAATATTGGTCCATTTGCGTCAAATTGGCAAGGTAAAAAAGCTTGACAAATGGGTGCCCCACGAATTTAATGATCGCCAGCGCGAAGTACGCGTCGAGACGTGCCTTGCACTGCTCAACAGACACACAAATGAAGGAATTTTGAACCGCATTGTTACCTGCGATGAAAAATTGATTCTGTTTGATAACCGCAAGCGCTCAGCAAGTTGGTTGGATCCTGGTTCAGCACCTAAACAATGCCCTAAACGAAAACTTACCCCTAGGAAAGTGATGGTCACTGTTTGGTGGTCTAGCGCCGGTGTGATTCATCACAGCTTCTTACCAAACGGGGTGAGCATTACTGCAGATGTGTACTGTGAAGAACTGAACACAATGATGGACATCTCCAACCTGCATTAGTTAATCGCTCGTCTTCGCTGCTCCTGCACGACAACGCGCGACCTCATACTGCACAGCAGACGGTCTCGCAAGTTGCAAGAACTGGGGATGGAAGCTCTCCGTCATCCGCCCTACTCACCAGACCTTGCGCCTACAGACTACTACTTTTTTCAGAATTTGGATAACTTCTTGGCGGGAAAAAAATTCAATACCCGAGAGGCAGTACAAAATGCCTTTGAAGAATTTGTTGCCTCCCGTCCAGCTGATTTCTTTAAGAAGGACATCAATAAACTGCCACTGCGTTGTCAAAGAAGCATTGATTGCATGGGTGATTACTTCGATTAATACAAATAAAAAATACATGAAAAAATTCGTTTCAATTTTTTCATACAAAACGGCAATTTCATAGGTAAAGACCTAATATTTGCAAATATATATACTATGCAGTACATATACTATGATATTTTGTCGGTCAGAAACTGATAAAAAAGCATAGTTATTTATAAAAATTTAAAGAATGAAGAATGAGTATGAAGTTAATTTTCTTTAGGTTAAAATATATCCTCGGAATAGTTGGTCGTAAATACGTTATTCTTTTGGAATTTGCTGTCATAAGTCATATTTAATATTTGTAGCGAACATATCATTAAAGATATTTACAAAGAATAATATTCTGCTAGATATAGAGTTACCAATATTAGCATACCATGTGTTCTCGCAGCTGGCCATTACCCTCTTCCTGCTCTACCAGCAAGTGGGCGTGTCGTTTCTCGCCGGCGTGGGCTTCTCCATAGTGCTCATACCCGTGAACAAAGTCATAGCCAACAAGATCGGTGAACTGAGCACGGAGCTCATGAAGCACAAGGATGCGAGGGTTAGTCTAGTGGGGGAGCTGTTGCGGGGGATACGCGCTGTGAAACAGCACGTGTGGGAGGACTACTTCATTGAGCGGATCTCGCGTAAGTCACAACATTTATACGTAACAGGCTTTCGTGGTCTGATAGAGACGAAATTTAATTGAAACATACATATTACATACGACGGATTCCCGTAAAGGAGAACATGTATAACGTCTGTATAGGTAAAAAAATGTGTTACCAAACTCTCTATTAGTAACGACAGTGAAGTCAGAACGAAGCTGCTCAATAGCTTCTGTATTATAAAAATAGTCCATAAATACTTAACCATTTCTCCGCAGAGGCCCGAAGCTCAGAGATGCGGTACCTGCGCGCGCGCAAGTACTTGGACGCGGTGTGCGTGGTGCTGTGGGCGACCACGCCCGTGCTCGTGGCCGCGCTCACGCTCGGGACGCACGCGCTGCGCGGGATCGACCTCGACGCACCCACGGTACCGTACACTAAGTAACGCCGCCCACGATACCGTACAATTAGGCTTTGGGAATTCCCGACAATTTCAAAGTCTCGTAGACAGCCTGCAATCAAAATTCCGCGAATTCCTGGGACTTCGAAGAAAAAATATTTTAGAAATAATTCTGAGCATCAACAGCTTTGTCCTACATTCTGTTTCTGATATTTGTAATATTGCCACCAAATAAGGAGAACGTACTCTCTCGTTTTCAACAGATGTCGTTTTAATTGTGTAAAGGCTTTATACAATAGTTCAAAATTTTCTGTACGTTTTCCGGTTGCTTCAAACAATTGAAACTCTGTTTAATATGGCTCATATTTTTTTCCAGAATTCGGGGTACATTATCTTGGATATTTTATTGCTTGTTCCATTTAATTTAGGCTCGTTTTGTACTTGAGGGCTACTGGAGCAAGATTCAGCTCACATTATTTCCGCATCTGGTGTCCGGATACTAGGCATATTTTCTAAAAGTCTACAATACAGTTTTTTCACAATTCGTCTCGAGTCTCGACCCAAAAGTCTAAAATTAAGACAACTAAAATTAAGAAAAGTCCCGGGACTTCGAGACACAAGACGACCCGGGACCCAAACCCTACGTACAATGTAATACCGCCCACGGTTCTGTACACTGCAATACACCACCGCCCACAATTCCGTAGACTATACAACTTTTTTAAAATTAACATTACACTTTCCACCAGGTGTTCACGACAGTGGCGTTGATCAACATGCTGATCTCGCCGCTGAACGCTTTCCCCTGGGTCCTCAACGGCCTCACTGAGGCCTGGGTCTCCGTCAAGCGAATACAGAAGCTGCTAGACGTGAGTTAATCTCAGTTAAAAAGACGGATTGGGACAAATAAAGTCTACGTACGATACATCAACAGATTATATTTCCGTTGTCTGGTACCTGTGATACAAGATCTTCGGATACCTTAGCAAAGGACCAGATTGACGTAGAGTGGAAGCATCAATAGATATTATTATTATATGTAGACTATATTTTACTCAATCCCTATCTTTATTATTACATATATTTTGAATTGGTGTGTCATAAATCATCAATCTTGATATCGGGCAACCCGAATCTTTAAAAAGTTACCTAGACAGTCGGGAGTAGGGAGACTACCTATTAAAGTAAATTATGTGAGTGACAGACACAGACGCCGGAGACATTTGTAAATAGATATGTCTGCGTCGTCGACCCTCGCCGGTTTAGCGGTCGACCGCACGGCTCCAGTTACATGATCTAGGATCTTGTCTAGCGCTGTTGCAACTTTTTATAAACGAGCATTATTACTAAAGTAGGTAATGTATGTATAAAGTGACAACGTCCCTCGGTTATTTTTATACCGCTGTTATTCAGATACAATTAAATTATAATCCAATTATGTTATACACATAATAATTATGCTCTATATAAATATATAAGAAACATCTTAAATATGTGTATATTATAGTGTAAAAAATTTAAATATATTTCCGTTTTCTGGTACCCGTAACATAATTTCTTCGAGAACTCACCACGGGACCAGATTGACGAGAAGTGGGAGCGACATTAAATAAAATTGAACGTAAACAAATAGAACAATAGAAAATATAATTCCACCAATTTAAATGACACTCATTTGCCGTGCAATAAAGAAATACAACGACACATTAATTCGGTCGAATTTTATATTTTTGTTTACGTTAGATTAGACTATATAGAGTATTTTTATTTTTCTGTTTCAGTTGCGAGATAGTGATATCGAAGGATACTACGACCGTCTCAACACAAATAAGGACGAGGACAAAGTTATCATATTAAAAAACGCAACTTTCTCGTGGGCAAAACCCAAGCCCAAGCCGACGAAGGAGAATAAGAACAAGGGAAAATCGACGAAGAAGCTGTCAAAACGTCAACGCACCGATTCTACAGCCTCTGATGAACAGAACACGGCGCCGTTCAGTCTCAAGGATATATTCCTGGAGGTGGGGAAGAAGGAGCTACTGGGGATTGCGGGGCCGGGGGGAAGTGGGAAGACCTCCCTCCTTCTGGCGATAGTGGGGGAAATGATAAAAAAGCGAGGCGATATACAGATACCGGAGTATATCAATAGTAAGTCAAATAAAGCAGAATATGTATTTAGAAATAACTCCCCCCACACCGATTTCGGTGACGGTGGTCGGTTTCATTGCCGGCACGCAGGAGTAATTTTATAGTGTCCAAGTGTGTGCGCAGTACACAAGACCACTCTATCTTCCTTTACTCTCATAACCCAGTGGGACGGATAACCAACACGACTGGAGAGAGATCAGGCGCAGGTCCGACTCTTTTTTACATGCCCATCTGATGCATGGATCATCTCTCTTCAGGGATCAGCCTGAATTGTCCTAACCAAACTTGGATACAACATTTTTATTTGTCCCAACGCGGGAATCGAACCCACGATTTCCGAATCGAGAGCCAAGGTCTAGCCACTAGACCACAGTCCATGGAGGCTGTATTTAAAAATTCGACTGCAAGTACTGGTATCGGGTTATAAATCTTAATAATACTCTTTAAATATACTCCGTTCAGATCCAGTTAATCCAAACGTATTCAAACAATAACAATAGAACAATAGAACACATAATGCTACCAATTGAAACGCCACTTAATGAACGTGCAATAAAGAAGTACAATGGACACGTTAATTTAATGTTTTTGTTTACGTTCAGATTAAATTTAATAATATCTATGGACGCTTCACACCACATCAATCTGGCCCCGTGCTAAGTATCCGAAGAACTTGTGTTACAGGTACTAGAAAACGTGAAGTATATTTAATACTTTTATACCATACATATATTTAAGATTTTTATTTTATTATACACATATTTAATACACATTCATGACCCAGGAACTTAGAAAAACTTTGTTCCTTCAGCGGGATTCGACCTCGTGACCCCCGGCTTGAGCACCAACGCGATGAACCACTGAGATGGATCTGAATAAAGTTTACTAGACAAGGATATCAAATACTTTGATTTGAGACACTTGGATTTCGTAAAAGTACCGGCGAATGCGCGACTTGTATGTCTGTGTGAGCTATAGTCAATAAATCAAAATATGTAAAGGCTTTTTAATTTAATTTGGTCTAAAAATAAATTATTAAATCGTTTATTTCTATTATATTATATAGGTTTTTATTAACACTTATAGAATGGTCCTCCATGTTGATACCTACCACTAGTTCGGGAACTATCCGGGCCGGCGAGAAGAACCGGCGGAATAAACAATAAACTTATGTTCAGGTTTCGGCTACGTGTCGCAGGAGCCGTGGCTGATCCGCGGCACGATCCGCGACAACATCCTGTTCGGCCGGCCCTACCACGAGGTCGAGTTTAAGGCGGTGGTCGACGCCTGCGCACTTACCGGTGAGTGGCTACGTATTCATTTAAATGGCTACAGTAACTCGACAACATCCCACTACTATCATAAATGTGAAAGTTGAAGTTGGATGGATGGATCTTTGTTACTCTTTCGCGCAAAACGTACGTAACGTGAACAGATTTTGATAAAATTTGGTATGCTAGTAGTTAAAGCTCTGTATTAACACATGGGCTTTACGTTTACGGCATGTACTTTACATCCCGAAAAAGTCCAGTGTTCCTGTGGGATACTGTATTTACGCAGGCGGGGCCGCGGACAAAAGCTAGTAAGCAATGACAGTTATTATAGACCCCCACCTTATTATAGACTTTTCGCGTTAAGTCAGCAGTGAGTGAGAGTTTCAGTACAAATGTCAAAATGGCTTACTTTAATTGGTCTATGTGAGCATGTCTCAAGCGTTATTGATTTTGCAAAAACAGGACTGGGTTAAAATGGTATAATATATTAATTACCCTGGTTTTATATTAATTTGTCGATTGTGTTTGTAGAGGACCTGAACACGCTTGGGTGGGGCGCGTGGGTGGGCGCGGGCGGCTGCACGCTGAGCGGCGGGCAGCGCGCGCGCGTGGCGCTCGCCCGCGCCGTCTACGCCAAAAAACAGGGTGTGTAAATATCATTTTAAACCTGAATCTTACTGAGGAAGGAAATCGTGGGGTGTAGCTGTCATGGGCGGGTTATCACACGTTACGTAAAAATGCTCAAAATGGCTCCTTTCCACTCGCAATGCGTTACATTACAACCTCACTTAGGGTAATGAATTATTTCATTAATTAGGTATCCCGATTACATTTAGGACGGAGATGACAGATCGATTGACTAAACTGTACCTCTCGATTGTTATTATTTCGTTTACTTGCCTTCCACTATAAAAAAGAATTGAAAGGCTTATTCACGTCAAAAACATGATTAGTTACTTTTTGTGTGTAGTGTACCTGCTGGACGACGTGCTGGCGGGCGTGGACGCGCGCGTGGCGGAGCACGTGCTGAAGCGTTGCGTGCTCGGCCTGCTGCGCCGCACCGCCCGCGTGCTCGTCGCGCACTCGCCCCGCCCGCTCGCGCGCGCACACCGTGTCGTGATACTGCGAGACGGCCGCGTGCAGGCCGTAGGTAAGTTACTATGTATCGCCCGCGACTTCTTTCGCATTAAATGAAGTTTTCCTCCGCATAAACTTTAGTCTCCACAAACTCGGACTACATAATTTCTTTAATGTTTTAATTTATACATCTTTAATTTATACAAAGTCTTACACATCTTATCAAAATGCGTTCCAGCGAATACCTAGTTCTTTCTTATTTATTTATTTATTGTATATTGACACATCAACAGTTTGTAGGAGTATTACATTTGAGCTTAAAACTAAATTACATAAAACAATTTCTATCCTACTTACTAATAATAGATGTGAAACAGCATTCTTTGTACATTCGTGACAAAATATTAAAAAGACAAAAATAAAAATAACAAAAATGAAATTACAAAACAGAATACACATAACCTAAAATCGTACTTACACTTCAAACTTCAAATATAAAAAATAAACAAATCAAGTTTCTTTTGGTTGCAGTATTGCTTTTTTGAGCTTGCCTTTCGAGTCTACATTGATATCAAAATTTTCTGTGTGCACAATTTGGTTGAAGCTATTTTGCATTCTATTTAAAGCTGAAAATTTGCCTACATTTGTCCTACTAAATTTTGTGTGAAAATATAGACCGTTTTGTTCTTTTGTTTATTCTGGGTACATTGAAATTTAATTGCATTAATAACGATGAATCAGGGATGGTGCCATTGATAATTTGCTGCAAAAATGTTAGGTCCAAAAATGTGCGCCTTTTCTGAAGGGTGTTCATTCTAAAATGTTTGAGCCTCGTGTTATATCCAGCTCTCCAGTTGATGCCTTCATTATTGCGTACACTCTTATGAACCAGGTACCTAGTGAATGATCTCTGTATACGTTCTAGGCGATTTATATGTATTTGGTAGACGGGACTCCAGACTTGACTGCAATATTCAAGACGACTAAGAACTAAGGAGTTATAAAGCGTAAGCATTGTTCAGACCTTAAAGTTTCTACCGATACGTTTAATAAAACCAAGCATTTTTTGACTGTCCTTAACTACTTGAGCGATATGACTAATAAAATTTAATTTTTTGTCAATGATTACTCCTAGGTCCCTTATAGTATTTACTTCCTTGAGAGAGCTATTACTTATTTTATAATCTGAATTGACTGGCAGTAATTTCTTTGTAAATTTTATGTGATAAAATTTGCTTGGATTTAGTTTTTTTAGCATTTTGTTTAGTAGGCACCACTTACTAATGCTGTCGAGATCGTCTTGAAGTAATTTGACATCTCGGAGGTTTTTAACTGTTCTGTATAGCTTGAAGTCGTCCGCGAAAAGTAAACATTTAGAATTATATACATATTTAGTAATATCGTTAATGAACATGACAAATAATTTAGGACCAAGATGGGAGCTCTGAGGAACTCCTGATACAGCTATGTATGGAGATGAACAATAGCCATCCTTTACAACTATTTGTATTCTATCTGACAAGATTTAAACCACAATAAGATTTTCCCTGTAAACCCAAACTGATTTTCTAATTTGTACAATAACATTTTGTGGTCTACTTTATCAAAAGCACTTGTAAAATCCGTATATACAGCATCTGTTTGGTGCCCCTCGTCGATTGTATTAGCAACATCAGTGATATAACATAATAAATTAGTGTTTGTAGATTTACCTGCAATAAAACCGTGCTGTAAAGGTGAAATCTGTTCTTTTATATGCCAGTCAATGTTAGGATTTAGAAGAAACTCAAACACTTTAGAAAAAACACTTAGAAGAGATACCGGCCTGTAATTTTTAACAGAGCTTTTATCATCTTTTTTATATATTGGTACGTACGTACGTACGTACGTACGTGAGATTTCTTCCACGCGGTCGGAAATGTTGAAGTTTCAAATGATTTATTAAATATAACCGATAAGGGAATAGCAAGACTTTTTGAACATTTTTTTATGAGAATAGGTTCCACCGTCAGGGCCTGTACTTTTACTAGTTTCAAGAGACTTGAGTTTTTGAAGAACCAATTTAGAATCAATGTGAATTTCTGTGATAATATTTGTGGGGAAAAGTTTTTTTTCAAATGAAGCAGAAACAAAATCATTATTGGTAATGGTGGAGTAAGTTGAGGAGAAATGTTTCGCAAATAAGTTACACACCTCTGTATGACTATTTACATAGTTATTGTTCAAGTGCATCGAAACGAAGTGTGGAAACACAGATTTTTTGTTTTTAAATTATTTTAGGTAAGACCATAAGAGGTTAGAGCTTTTATTTATTTTATTTTCGAATGAAGCAATGTATTCATTATAATCTTTCTTTATTTTTATGTCGTCTCTATTACGAACCATTTCATATTCAAAACGATCGCGTCGATTACCATTTTTTTTTAAATTTAGATCTTATTCTGTCTTTCTCCTTTATCATTTTTATCAAAGCTGAAGAAAACCATTTTGGGTATCTCCATGCCCTAGGTTTTGGTTTCGGAACATTGTTTTCAATAGATCTGTAAAGATGCTCATACAATACTGCAACCATATCATCAACATCTACGCATTCCTTGAATTCATTTAACCAGTCAATATTAAGCAAATCAGTATTAATACAGTCATAGTCTGCTTTCCTATAGTTATAAGTGCCAAATTGGTTAGGATTACAAATTCTATTCTTTTTTTCTACTTCATTATGATTCAGCATAACTTCTAAAGGTGGGTGATGTTTATCTATATTACATAATGAATTAGATGCTTCATACAGTAAAATACCTGGCGAATTTGTTAGGACTAAGTCTAAGGTTTTATCGTTTATGTTCTTTAAATAATTTAACTGATAACTGTCATTGTGTGCAATACAATCAATTAATATTGTTGCTACCTCAGCTTTACATTCTAAGGGTGTAGCATAAAGACCACTGTTGTCCCTCTCCCATTGAATAGATGGAATATTAAAATCCCCGAATAAAATATAATCTGAATTACAAGTAACCAATTTGTCACTGACCGATTCAAAAACATTTTTGTATACTGGAAGACTGGAGATTGGCGGCAAGTATACGGTTCCTATAAGAAATTTAATTCTAGAATTTACAGTCACTGACACCCATAAGTCTTCTATTTCACTCTCCCAGTTATTCATCCTAGACGACTGAAAATTGTTGGAGATGGCAATAAGGCACCCACCACCATCCTTTTTTAAACTGCTGGACATGGCTCTATCGCGACGGAAAATTGTATATCGTGAGTCTAATATTTCGGTATCTAATATTAGATACCGAAATATTAGACTTAATAATATTAGAATTTATAATAATTAAGCCAGTTTCGGTCATAACAATGATGTCGTAATTACTTGTCAATGCTGCAAGACGTAGATCATTCAATTTTGTTCGTATCCCTCTCATGTTTTGATAGTATATGGTGAAGTTTTACAATTTTATATACGGTCTTTATTTAAGTGTGCACAAAAGAAATAAATAATTTTATTTTAGGGATATCGGAGTGATTTTTAATCAAGACTGAAGGAGCTTCGTCACACTTGCGGGTGAAAATTCGGCCATTACGAATCCAGACGTATTTATAATTATTCTCACGTGCCGCTATTCTGACAGCTGCATGAAGATTTTTAGCCGTGGGTGAAAGATGTTCCGAGATGTAAATTGGCTTTCAGTCCTGTATGGCTGGAGTTTAGCTTGTTATTAACGTTATTTTTATTAAATTTGGCCACAGAAGCCAGAAATTGATCTCTTTGAAATGTTGTTCGTAGTTTTACGACCACTGATCTTGGTCGGGTATCAGATGAATCTACTTTAGCTACTCTTTTACATGTGATGATGTCCACTTCCTGAATTTGACAGGAGATCACAGAACCAATTTGGGAGATTGTACTTCTTAAGTCTTCTCTTCGATTTTCTGGTACGCCAGAAATTTCAATATTGGACTCCCGGGTATGATGTTCCAATAAAGCTTCTCGGGAAGACAAGTCGTTAACAGTATTCTTTAACGCCTTATTTTCTTTTTTTAAGACAGCTATATCTTCCTGGTATGTTGAGATTTTATTTTGCATATCGTCATATATTTCATTAAGAAACTTTAAATTTTTAAGTATTTCCGCGTTATCGTTCTTTAATGTTGTCAAATCTGAGGCGACTGAAGATTTTATTAAACCGATTAATTTAAAACTAAGTTTCTCTTCTAATGTGTGTGTGTAATACGAGTATTATACCACCCAGGAAGCATGTTGGGATCGTTAGTATTGTCTTCGTTGGTTAGTGTGAATAGTTCGGAGTCTGCGGAATCATTTTGTTGAATATGATTGCCGCGCAAGTTAATATTTTGTGCGGGAGTTTGAGTTGAGCAGCCTGATATATTCATATCTTCATTTATCGGCCTCCTATTTTTGCAGCATAAATCTTTCCAGACTTCCTTCTGGTCTTTTTTTAAGGATTTAAAGCTTGTCTCAATTAAATTAGCACACATTTAGATCATATAATTTCATCCATACAGAGCATTTAATGCATTCTCGGCCTTTGATAATATTAGTGCATTTAGCGCATTTATACTTAGACATTGTGCGGTATTTAGATACGAGCATATAGTAGGTGTTCAAATTCTCGGTAGTAAGTATTTTTTTAAATGCCGTAAATTTCAATGCTTCAACTATCCCATCCAGCGCTTGCAGTATAACTAATTGTCCAATGCCGAGTAATTCTTAAAACGTTGCTAAGCAGTATTATTCTCACCGTTCGTTACGTTCAAGCCGAAAACTGTCGTATTATATTAAAACTTTTAGTTCCCTGAACCAATCATAGATGTCGCTGTTTGTAAATCTATCAGTTATCAGTGATGCTTTATAGTTCTAGTCTGTCCTAAACCTGTCAGTCCCCGTTTCACAGTGTTCCTTCTAAATCTATTGAGTCGTTTCAATCTATGGCACAAATACTTGCAATTTACTTTTTTCTACCCTCACTTGATAGAAATAAAATATATTTCTGCTATAAAATTTTGGATATCTTTTGAATGTCTTCATAAACTCACAAACACATTATTGTCACTGATTATTTCACGTCCAGAGTAACACTCGTGTACACTTTTATGACGTATTTTTTGTAAAAATACACTGTTTTTGTATTATTAAGCAGAGCAACGAACAATTACAACCATCCGTCACCTTGACGTAGATGTATTATTTCTATCTATTCTGTTTATTTCTATCCAAGTTGGTGTGTTTAGTGGTTTAGTTTCTGGATTCGTCCTGTGGAAAAGTAATATAGTGGAAAGTACCCCAAAGGGAGATCTCCGACCGAGCGGGTGGTACGCTCGGTCGGGCCGAAGCCCCACTGTAGTAATTTCAGAATTTGTATATATTAATGTAGTCAGTCTTAAGTAGATTAAACAATATAAATGGTTTCCTTGGTCAAACGCGTATCTTTTGCGTGCACCAACTGTAAAACATTTTTGCAGCGCTCATAGATTGAGAGGATGGGCCTAGGATAGGTGAAGTATTTGTTTGCTAAAGTTACTCATTTACATTATAATAGGTATTATAATGTAAATGACAAATTTTTCTATTGCATAAATGAATATCACTCTTTAATATGACTAACTACTCAGAAGAAACAGTACATTAAAAATCAATATTTTCAAAGGTACAGCGATTTGTTTACAAAATTTCGCAAGTCTCGTGAAAACGCTCCATACAAAAGTCGTACCTAACTGTGACATCACTATTAGGTAGAAGTGTATGAAATATAACGCCGCAGGAACATATTTGTAAATATTTCCTAAATTTGTGCGTTTAGTGAATGATTTTGTATGTGATGTAAGTAAACTAATGATGTAGGTTTTATGACTAATTTAGCAAAAAAAATCTACACTTTTTTGTATTTTCTAGATGTATCTAATTACTAAACTACACATAAAATATTATATTTTTTACGTTTGTTACACCTCAATATTTCTGAGTGTATAAATTAAACTAAATATTTTACACGTAGTTGTCTCCTCTAATTTGTTACTCCTAAAGCTCCTTATATATTGCTTCAAGTAAATGCCTTTCTCCAGGTCCGCCAGAGGCTGTGATGAACGAGGTGGAGGAGTTCCTCACCAGCAAGTCGGAGTCGGTGGGGGAAGAGCCGCTGCCGTCGCCGCCGGTCACCGCCGACAAGGTCAACACGGACAGCGATAATCTGGACAGCGTCAGCCAGACAGACAGACACAGCTTGGACAACGACGTGAGTATAAAGGGCGTCCGTCTGTCAACAGTTAGTTGGCCGTCAGCAGTCAGCTCGTAGTAGAGAAATTAATATTAAAAATGATTGACACTAATGACGGTCACAATTACCGTTTTGACCTGTTGCGCTGAACCTTGAGTATGGCGCCTTACTCGTATAAATAAATAAAGGGACTAACACAAATAGACTTTATTTTACCATACAAATATTGACATCACATGCACATTACACACTTTATATGTCTACAGACTATACACAATTTCCAGTAATAAACCACATATATTATAACACACATAAACACACATAGTAAACATTTCAGGAGAGCATGTCAGTTGGGACTATTGGCTGGTGGGTGCTAGGGCTGTACCTGCGCGCGGTGGGCGGCTTCACGTCCGTCGCCATACTCCTGTCCCTCGTCCTGATGCAGCTCTCACAGAACTTCACCTTCCTCTGGCTCACCTTCTGGGTGAACAACAAACAAAGGAACTCCACTGGCATCCACGACACGGCCTTAGACAACGTCCACGAGAACGCTACAGTATTAGACCATGGATTCAACGCGGCGGATGCACTAGTTCATACAGTCATCAATGGGGTACTGGACTTCTTCAGCGACAACAAGTCTGTCCTCGTGCAGCCCATAGACAAGCCGACCGTAGACACAACGCTACAGATCGAAGCGCCGTTATTCTCTAGCGACTACTATCTAGAGATGTATTTTGTGCTGGCTCTCGTCAATGTCCTGTTCACTATAATGCGAGCGTTCTTGTTCGCGTACGGCGGAGTGAGGGCGGCGGATAAAATACACAAGAAGCTAGTCAGAGTTATTGTTAAGGTAAGGATATCTTTGTTTTAAATTATAACCAGTAGGGCTGGGACTATATTGTCCGGAATACGTAAGGTCGGGAAAATTCAGCGCACTGAAAATAACTTATACAATACAGATAAAAATCGAACACCCAAGTGTCGAGGCGAAAGTCAATGTTATATATGACAGCTCGCCACTCAACACTTCTATTTTCTTCTCTATTGTATTAGCGGAGAGTTCTATTTTCAATGCTCTGAATTTTTCCCGGCCAACCGGATTCCGGACAATATAGTCCCAGCCTAATATAAAAACTTCGCCATGTTGCGGAAAAATAACTGAACTTATTTGCAATCTTATTAATGTAAATATTCCAAATTTTAACATGCTCTATAGAAAAAAAAAAAAACAAAACTTATGGACTGAGATCTCACCCCGCCAGACTCCCTTATATTCTTACTGATAAAATGAATGTCGTATTGTAGTATTATTGTGTACAATGATCGTTTGTTTACCCGCCAGATTGTGCGGTGGGCCAATTCTCAGGTTTAGGGCGCCAAAGGTATAAAAAAAATAACACGGATTGATTATTTTTATGTTGTAGTTTTCATGAAAATAAAAAATGGAGAATCATCCACGTCCAAAAATCATTAAACTTCCAACCCTTTTATCTCTGTTCATAATGAATGAATGAATGAATGAATGAAATATTCTTTATTGTGCACACAACATAAAAAAATATAAAAGAAAAGATAAAAAAATAACAATATACACAGGTAACACAATGGCGGCCTTATTACTAGGTAGCAATCTCTTTCAGGCAACCTTGGGTAGAGGAAATAATAGATTTTTGATTGACATGATATGATTTAGACAATTTGGCGTGCATGATTAGAATATATATAGTCTAGACTACAATTAGTCAAATAATGCATCTTTACCATAGTTTTAAAGCCATTTAACGTTTTAGCAAGTTTGATATGTTTTGGTAACGAATTCCACAGCTTTACCCCAGTAACAGCAAACGAGAGAAAACAAGAGAGAGAATACATAAAAATGGCTTTAATAAGTTTTGTTCCTTACGTTACTCTGAATCCTAAAGATAAGACTGATACTTTACCAGACCTGAGAATTGGCCCACCGCACAACCTGGCGGGTAAACAAACGTTCATTGTACACAACTAATACTACAATATGACATGCATTAGTAAGAATATAAGGGGAGTCTGGCGGGGCTGGGATCTCAGTCCATTATTCGTGAAGTCCATTCTCAACTCTTAGGCCTACTATACTAAAATTTCATTACATTTGATATTTGCTTTGAGAAATTTTGATTAATGAGTGTGTGATATTTTTCTGCCGCTAGGGGGCCGACCCAACGCACACAAAGCGTCATCTGGTATAAGCGTAAGTGGTATCAAAAACGGTCAATAAGAATTTTCGACTCTTTTTCTGTCACCAGGCGGCGCTTGGGAGCCCGACTGCCATTGTCGTGTCATAAAGCTGTCAGATGTCACGAATTTAAGGATCCTCATTGATTACATTCGCAGGCCAAAGTGAAATTCTTCGACACGACCCCTACCGGACGTATCCTGAACCGTTTCTCGTCGGACACGTACACGGTGGACGACAGCCTGCCCTTCATACTCAACATATTCCTCGCGCAGACCTTCTCGCTCGTCGGTGAGTCACCGTTGCTATGGCAACTAGAACGTTCTAGAACTTTATTTCAGTAGTGTAGAATGTTCTGACATCTTTTTTTATTCTCAGGCAGTATAAAAAAATTGGTGCAAAAATGCTAATTATTGTAGTTGGTACAAATTTTATTTAGAACTAGGCACAATTTTTAGATACAATTCAGTCACTGTGGGTGAAGTCCTGTTCCCCTTGATAGGTTGATAAACCTGTAGCAAGGGTTAACTGTCCCTTTTCCTGTGGATATTACATAAATATTATTACTTAGTATTAGGTCATACATATGAAATTGGCGTTTTGTCGTGCTGGCCATTTTGATCTCAAATATATCTTCTTTAGTTAGAAATTTCAATTTCAAATTTATTCCGCTATTTACTCATGCATTTGTGTTTCAAAAACCGTATGTCATTTGTTTTTTCCTCTTTTGGTTTTTTCTTTGCGTCACTCTGTTTACAAAATGGAAAACTTGAAAAATCGTATTATTTTTGAGTACGAGCTCCACCGTGGCACCAGTGCTGCAGAAACGGCTCGAAGGATTAATGAAAAGAAAACATAGTGCGTTTTTGGTGCCAACGTTTTCTTTCTGGAAATTTCGACCTGCAGAACAAGCCCCGCGGACGGCCGAAGACCAAAGTTGATAATGAAGAATTGAAGGTTATTGTGGAAGCGGATCCATCGCAAACCACGTCCAAGCTGTGGTCTTACTATTTTAATCCACTTGAAGCAAATTGAGAAGGTGAAAAAGCTTGAAAGGTGGGTACCTCATGTATTGAGTGCAGCAAACCGACAAACGCGCGTCGACTGCTGCGTAACATTACTCAACCGGCACAATAATGAAGGGTTTTTAAATTGAATCATTACCTGTGATGAAAAGTGGACCCTGTACGATAATCGGAAACGCTCATCGCAATGGCTGAACCTTGGCGAACCAGCCAAAGCCTGCCCCAAGCGAAAATTTACCCAAAAAAAGTTACTTGTGAGCGTTTGGTGGACTAGTGCCGGTGTCGTTAACTACAGCTTTCTTAAATCAGGCCAGACGATTACGGCAGATGTCTATTGCCAGCAACTGCAAAGTATGATGGAAAAGCTAGCTGCTAAAAAACCGAGGTTGGTCATTCGCTCTAGGCCACTGCTGCTTCAGGACTACGTTAGACCACACACTGCACAACAGACGGCTACCAAATTAGAGGAGCTTTAATTGGAATGTCTAAGACATCCACCGTACTCCTCGGACCTTGCTCCAACAGATTTGGATAACTTCTTGCATGGGAAAAAATTCAACTCCGATGGGGCAGTCCAAAGCGCTTTCAAAGATTTTATTGATTCCTGTCCGAATGGTTTTTTTAGTAAAGGAATCAATGAACTACCTATGAGATGGCAAAAGTGCATAAATAGCAATGGTATATACTTTGATTACATAAATATATTATGTTTAAAAAAAATCTACTTTATCTTCCTCCTTTACAAACGCCAATTACATATGGCGTATGAGTAATGTTCATATAATTAATTTCATTTAATTTCAATTTGATAATGACCTAGTATAATGACATTTCTATGCACGTGTTTTCTCCTTCATTCTGCAAGATAGTAGAGACAGAATGATGTTTTGGTTTTCATTTCGTGATTTTGACTCTATCTCTATGTACCCTTATTTACATTTGAGATTAAAAGTGAATTGTATTTGTGAACAGGCGCGGTGATAGTGACCCTGTACGGCGTACCGTGGCTGCTAGTGGGGGTACTGCCGATGGCAGCCATATACTACAGGTACCGCAACTCTTACTCAATATTGGTATTTGTCGTGGCGTTACATGGGTTGGAGAATTATTGCTTCATGCTTATATAATCTGTATAGGGGACATTTCGAATTGCCGAACAATGTAGTTGAAACTTGGGAAAACCCTTGATCCCCCTTTTGTTTTTTAACCCTAAATTCCGTTACATTGGTCCTATTTCAAATGTTTGGCACTGGAGTACGTGGAATTTATCTGGCCACAAGAATATGTGATGACGACGACGAATAATTTGACAACATTATATGAAATAAATAAAAAAATGATTGTGTAGAGTGCAGCGGCGGTACCGTGTGACGTCAAGGCAGCTCAAGCGACTACAGAGCGTCGCGCTGTCGCCCGTCTACGCGCACTTCAACGACACGCTTGAAGGTAAGGTTTATCTGTGGGTTAGCTACCAGAGTGATATAGCAGCCTTGCAGAAAATCTGCTTTAACTAACACTGGTGGTTAAGGTATAAACGGTAACCAAGTTATAGAGAACATCAACAAGTTTATGATTAGTTTCAATAATATAGCACAGCATAATATGTTTAATTGTTGTATGCATATTAACATGTGATTATTATGAAACATTTATCTCGGGAACACTGTCTCTACAGTGCAGTGTAGAGTGTGTAAATTAATACTCATAAACATTCACATGAATTAAAACCTAATTAATCAAAGTCTATGATCTGTTTAGTCAAAAAAGCAACGGCTAAACCATAGCGCGATTCAGCAGGATTAACTTTTATTCAAAGCTACATCTGTCGGTAACATTGAGTACTACTGGAATACATCAATATATTACATCGGCGTAGCGCCATCTACAGCTTGTATTAAGAATTATAATTTTACTCAACAATACCAAAGAATATATTATATTACTAACGTAAATTATCGTCATGCCACCGATTTACACGAATAACAGCTCGCGGCTGTGTGTGCGTGGCTCATCATGCGGAGGCGGGCGAAGCGTGAGATTTTTCCAGCCAGGACTCGTTCACGGGGCTAGGCCGCTGGCCGTTTCGTGCTTTGTACACAAACTGTTTAATAGAAGTGTTTTAACAGTATAATAGAAGAAACGCCACGATGTCGACAGGAGTGGAATTATGTCTGCCACTCGCCAGGCACCGGGCGAGTACAAGGAGTTCGCGCCGGTATTTTAGTTACCGACGCGGGGGTAGGGTGTGGGGGAAAACAATTCAAAGGTGGTCGGGGCGTAGAGCGCGCTAACGCGCCGTGGCGCCTCCTCTTTGGGGGCGGGGCGGCAAGCGGCGTGGCTCTGCGGGGTCCCCAGCGCTGATGGCGTCACGGGGCAGAAGTCTGCGGTCAGGCGGGCGGGCGTGCCACGGCGCCAGGTCGGCAAGCTCGACCAGGTCCGAAGCATCAGCTCGTTCGAAGAGAGTGGTGGCGAGCCTGGAAACAAAAGCATTATGCGGAGGTCTCTGCTTATGGTGGTATTCCTCACGTACCTCGGTGCTCCAACGATGCGGCGCAGCACGCGATTCTGCGTATGCTGCATCTTCTTTTGGAAGGACACAGCGAGCAGGTGGTGCCACGCAGGAGCCGCGTACGTGAGGCGTGAGCGAATGTAAGTTTTCAAGAGAGCCAACCTCATATTAAGCGGGACCTGGGAAGCTGAATAGATTGCATTGAACATGAACAGAAGGCATTGCACTGAGGGTGCATGGTCGCGGTCTTACCCTATGGTATTTCCTTCTCTCCGATTTTCAGGGGGGGGGGGGGGTATCCCCACTTGCGGGTAACGGCGAGCGCCTGCGACTTACCGGCGTTGACGGAAAGTTGCCATTTGCTCAGCCATGCCGGCAGGTGGTCGAGGGTCCTCTGGAGTTTCGCGGCTGCGTATGCTAAATTTACGGAGGTCCAGATAAATGCGGTGTCGTCAGCGTACAACGCCGCGGTGGTGCCGATGTCAGTGGGCACGTCGCTGGCGTAGAAGTTGTAGAGGCTGGGCGACAACACACCGCCCTGCGGGACAACTGCGGTGATGGGGCGCTCCTCCGAGAGAACCCCGTCGACCTTGATCCTGAAGGTCCGGCCCGAGAGATATGAAGAGAGAAGTCTTACCATGTGGCAGGGGACATTTGGGACAATCTAGGAACTTTCTTACCTCCTCGGATACCCTCGCTACGTGGTCAGTCGCTGTTGTCGGTAGGGGCGAGAACTGCGGTCTTATGGGGGCGGTAGCACCGGTGAGACTGCGGCACGTACGGTGCAGGGATGTCCAGTCTTCACCTGCATTCGTGATGCGCCGCGTCCACACGGCCGCGTTGTGGTCCTGCAGTGCCTGCTTCACCTCTGCGGTGAGGCGGTTCAGCTCCTTCTTCATTCTCGAGCATCTATTTAGCTGCCAGCGCCGCCGTAGCTTTTTCTTTTGCGAGATCAGCTCGGCTATGTGGCGTGGCAGCGGAGATCTCTTTTGTTGGAGACTGGGCGATTGCTGAGTGGCCGCTTCCATCGCAGAGGTGATAGCGGCGGTGATCTGCTGTGAATGTTTTAAACTTTAATCAAGGTAAGTATTAAATACTTACCTTGATTAAAGTTTACAACCTTGAGAGTGGCACATCCAGTTTCCATCACATCTTATGTCTTTTTCCTTCCTTGACCTCCTATACATCTATCTATTTCGCTCGCACATTCCCCACCAGGTAGGTTGTCGAGCCGCATTGCAAGCTGCGACATCTTCCTCATTGAGTCGAAAGGAACAGCCAGGCAGAATTTTAAAATTTGTAAACTTTAATTAAGGTAAGTATTTAATATGTGTTTTATTTCAGGTAAAACACTTCTATTAAACACTTGACCGTTAGTTAAAGTTTACAACCTTGAGACCTGTTTGTTATCGCCTGGTGGGTAAATTAAACCTGTATTAAGACGCCAATGTGATCTATTTAAACTGAAAGTTAAAGAAAGATGCCACACATATTTTCTGTAATGGAATAAATATTTAAATAAAATAGACTGCTTTAATGGTATAACAAGCATATCTATATTAAAAATATATTGTGCGAGAATACTACAAAATTTAATAATCAATCAGTACCATTTATAAGCAGGATACCATGACACCTTTAGTGAAACAAAATTGAAACCTCATATAAATATATGAGTACACGAAAATGAAAGCTAAAAATAAACTATACACCTTACCATACTCAAATTGTAACTGATTAATCACTATATGGGTACATAGACTTAAGTCACTTAAGTCACAACGAACAATTGGTAAAGTATTATTATTATTTAGACTGAATTAAGACAGTTTTAGAATAAATACTGTACAAACCAGCCTTAGTTACAGTATGGAAAATCAAACATAAATATTCGTAATGTAAATTTTTAAATATGTTGATGTCAAATTATGATTTAAATAATTTTTAACATAATATTTTATGTAGGTAAATTTGTAGTTTAATTATAAATAACATTCATGCAAAGTTCACTGAAACTTACTGGTAGCGCCATCTAGGAGCGTCGAACGACACTATGAATGGCATCTCATAATATCGATAAAGCAGTATTCCCACTTTTTTGGAGCGACAGCCGATATCAGGCTTCCTGGGGTCGCTATCACTCCTGCTTCTAACAAAAGCGATTTCACCCAATCTGCTATGAGTGTGCGAGATGCGGCTTCTGGTGTGCCCCGAATGTTTAAGAATAAATTTGAGATTCCTGCTTGCTGTCGTCTTTACTGCAAAAGTGTTTTACATAGTGTTATGTATTAATTAGTGGGTACATTTGTTTAACTTTTTAATATAAAAGATAAATCAAGTGGGTAGAAAAAACATAACATAAAATGTCACTTGTAATTTTGCTACCTAGCACAATAAAGTAATTTCTATAAACCGGGTATTATTTAAACATAATAGTGGCGACGAAGTGTAAATTTGGAGAAAATTGATCATAAATCAGTGAAATTCAGTGAATTTAATCCAGAAACAGACATATGGGTCAATTATATGGATAGGTTAAAATTTTGTTTCGAAGCAAATGGCATACTTCTGGATGGTGCAAAAAGGGCAAACTTCTTTACTGTATGTGGAGCAGAAGTTTTCGAGACATTCTTGGCATTAATTACGCCAAGAAAAGCGAGTGAAGTAACCTTTATGGAAATTGAGGAAATTTTGACAAAACATTATAGCCCAAAACTAAATGAAATTTCTATATCATATAAATTCTATACTCGTAATCAGAATACAAATGAGACAGTAACCGAGTACATTGCACAGTTGCGTAAAATCAGTTCTTCATGTAATTTTAAAGAACTGGAGCGCATGTTGCGTGACAGACTTGTATGTGGTATGAAAGATCAACGCTTGCAGTATGAACTTTTAAAACGGGATAATTTGAGTTATCAAGATGTTATTGATGCTATGTTGTCATCTGAGAGTGCTGGAAAAGACTTTCGAATGATAGTCATTCATGGGCGGTGAAATTAGATCAAATTTGAACCGGTCAATGGATGACAAAGTACAAGATAGACCTGAGCCTATGGATGTTAATGCTGTACAACCAAAGTTAAATAAGCGCTTTTGCTACCGGTGTGGAGATAGACATGGGGGAGAATGTCGTTTCATTAATGCTCAATGTAGATATTGCAAGAAAACTGGTCATATTGAAAAGGTCTGTATACTGATGAAAAAATCTATGCGGAAGAATATTAACTTTACAGAAGATGAAAACGATTTTCATTTAAATGGTATATACAATTTTAAAAATGAAGGCAAAACACCACTATTTGTAGTTCATCTTTTACTGGAAGGTATTCCGGTGGAGTTCCAGTTAGACACCGGAGCAAGTTTTTCATTGATTAATGAACATACATGGAGAATAATACAATCTCATCGTCAGCATCTTGTACTCAACTCATCATCATTGTCTTTACGGACTTGGACAGATACACCTGTAATATTGTTAGGTCAAGCAATAATTAAGGTGCAATATGGAGACATAACACAAAATTTAAGCATAATCATATAGCTAAAGGACGGGGACCTAACCTCTTGGGACGTGACTGGTTACGTCCATTACAAATTACAATGAATATTAATAATATTACTATGGGTAAACTGATACAAATAGAGAATATTATATCAAAATATGGGGATGTTTTTCAAGATGGACTTGGTACTTTTCGTGGTGAACCAGTGAATATACATTTGATGTCCAATGCTTCACCTAGGTTTTTAAAAGCACGTCCTGTTCCATATGCAATTAAAGCTGATGTAGAAAAAGAAATTGACCGTCTGGTTTCAGAAGGAGTTCTTAAACCAGTCTCGTATTCTGAATGGGCAACACCTGTGGTGCCTATTCAAAAGAAATCAGGAGAAATTCGGCTGTGTGGAGACTATCGCAGTACAGTTAATCAAACTACTGAATCTGACACCTATCTAATGCCGACCGCCAATGAGGTATTTGGTACGGTAGCAGCTGCACAATTTTTTACAACATTGGATCTGGATCGCGCATACACGCAAGTGAAAGTTAGTGAATCAACGGTCAAATTGTTAACCTTAAATACTTGCAAGGGACTGTATACAGTTCACCGACTACCATTTGGGGTAAAAGATTGTCCTGGCATATTCCAGAGATTAATGACTTCCTTACTGGCTGGAGTATCAGGAGTAGCAGTGCTCATTGATAACATTATTATTAGCGGTTGTACAATGCTGGTTATGCAGCAGCGTCTTAAGGAAGTACTATATCGAATACAAAAAGCCGGATTGCGTCTTAATAAGAACAAGTGTAAGTTTGCCCAAGAACAGGTTGAGTTTTTAGGATTTGTCATCAATAAAGATGGTATTCATCCAGCTCCAAGTAAGATTGAGGCTATCGTTAAAACACCAGAGCCAAAAAATGTACAAGAGCTACAGGCTTTCTTGGGATTATATAATTTCTACGATAGGTTTATACCTCACAAGGCAACAGTACTTGCACCTTTGCATAGATTGCTAGACAAGTCTCATAAGTAGAAATGGACTAAATGTGAACAAGATTCTTTTGATACTGCAAAACGTTTGTTGACATTTGACACCACCTTGGTCCATTATGACCTGAACAGACCATTGATTCTGGTATGTGATAGTTCTGAATATGGTGTTGGGGCAGTATTGTCTCACATAATGGATGATGGGACAGGAGAGACCAGTTGCAATGAGTTCCAGAACATTACATACTCATGAACGTAGGTCCTCACAGTTGGACAAGGAAGCTACAGCAATTATGTTTAGAATACAAAAATTTCACAATTATTTAGCGGGAAGATATTTCACAGTAGTAACTGATCACAAACCTTTGCTTTGAATTTTTAATCCAAAAAAGCCTATGCCAGTAATTTTATCACCAAGGTTAATTCGCATTGCTATAGCGTTGACATCACATGATTATGACATAGTATATCGGCCAGGTACACAGGTTGGTAATGCAGACAGTTTAAGTCGTTGGCCTCTACCTGTCTCAGATCAAGAAGAACAGCCGATGTACGAGATACTGTTAATGAGAGATAAAACAGAGGATTTTCCTTATACTGCAAAAGAAATTGCTATGGAAACTGAGAAGGATCAAATACTTTCACGTATTGTTCGCTATCTTAGATGTGGATGGCCAAATAAAGTCACTGATACGAATTTGCATACATATTGGCTACATAGATCTAAGCTGTCTCTACAGGATGGTTGCATATAACTAGGCTGTCGAGTCGTGATACCGTCTTCTTTAAGGCAAGCCATCTTAAACATGTTGCATACTACACATAATGGGATTGTTCATACCAAATCATTAGCTAGAAGTTATGTCTGGTGGCCACATTTAGATAATAACATAATTAATTTAGTCAGTAATTGTAGGAAGTGCCTTGAAAATAGGCAGATGCCTGCAAAATCAAATCATGAATGGTTATTACCTTCAAGGCCATGTTACAGATGTAACGTAGTTACATTTCCTTTCTGTAAAATCACCGTCATCTATAATTTGTTTGCTTAATTATTCTTTATTATTGAATATATTTAATATTCTTTTTTTGTCCTGTCATTCTTCCTTGGCAGGATATTAGTAATTATTTTTATATTGTAAGTTATTTATTTTATCATACATATTTATTTTACATATACCCACACACTATACATGCACACACATCAACATCATTGAAGATTTATTTGGCCTTAACTTTGTTTTATTTTATTTTAATTTAACTTTTTTACTTCTTCAACATAAATATTTACCTATAACTTTAAATTATTATTCTAAATTATTTTGCTACTGTCTTATCACTTTAAACTTGAACTTAACTTTATTTTAATCTTATCTTACTATGAGCGTTGGATTTACTTAGTGTAGTAACTAGTAACCTTATTGTTGTAGTGTAAAGTTGAAAATTGTTAATAAACTTTATACTGTTCTTTTTTCATCTTACTGTATATGGTCTGTACCATATTATAGTCTGTAGAACTTGTTTTTGTAGTTAGTTATCTTGTATAGTACTGATTACAAATTATATTTCTTTTGTGTATTTTTTAGAGAATACATCTGATTATTTTTGTATTTTCTCAACACAGATATACTCACCGTTAGGATTGTGAAAATTTTTCTTGAATTTACTTGGTAATTTAACTTTTAAAATTGAATTTAACTTCTGATAAATTCATTAATTGATTTATTTTGGAAAAACTTAATTTCTTTTTAAACTTTTGAATTTACTTAGTTACTTAACTTCTTAATAAATTTTACTTTTGACAACTTACTTAACTTTGGAAAAATCTTTTTTTTTTTTTTTAATTTATTTCTCAGTCTGGAAAAATAAAATTTGTTTTGCTTAAAATGACTGAATTGGACTATGGAGTTTTGATTAGGAATATTATACCAGCTCTCACTGTTGAGGAGTTGTGTAGGTGTATACTTTAGTTAGGTAGCACTTTATCCATCTCGGGATATTTATTTGGATTAATCTATTATAAAGGGTCTTTCTTTTGCTGCCAATACTATTTTGCTACTTTAGATGGGCTGCGCTCTATCCACCTAGGAAATTTTTTTGGATTCTTTTCTTTAATAAGGGGTCTTTCTTATGCAGCGATTACTATTAAAGTGGTATGTTGCTTTGTGGCTAGTAGTTTTGCGTTTTTTTGCTGTTCGTTATCTCTAATAACGTTTTAGCTTCGACTTGTGTTGTTCTGCCTCTGTTACGGAGAACAATACTCTTGTGTTAGGGCGTCTCGAGTCACACTGATTATGACCAGATGCATTATAAAAGTTGAAGTATGTATGTGATGTGCAATTTGTATGTATGATGACGTATGAATATAGGTGAATGTGGTATGGTGTGAAAATGTTGTCGGTTTTATGCGTGTTAACACTAGACTAGCACTATCTTCCAGTTCTAATTTTTTTTTATTTCCTAATTCTTCATTTTGATAATTAAAAAAATAATAAGTTAATTTTGATTAATAATGAAAATACAGTAGAGTTTCATCATTATATTACATAATATATTGATTATTAATATAATATACTTTATTTTGGTTTCTGGATTTTTTCTCTTTACGCCTTAGTTTCATAGTTGTCAAAAGTTTAAAAAAGACGATGGAGAAGGGTATATATGGCACTTCTTCGAATGACGTTTCCTTTTTCAATAAAATTTTCTATAGACTCAAGATGTAGTCGTTATAATAATTATATTTTAACCCCGTGCCCACGCTAGCTTCGTTTCGGGCACAAGCACCTATCTATCTATCTATTATATCTATATATATACCGGACCGCTATCTATATACCGGATAAAAATTAGGAAGGAATAAGGATTACCTACCTATATTGTAATTTTTTTCAGGTAGGTGTAAATAAAGTTAATACATGTCTCTACATTTCTCTTAATTAAATTAATTAGTTCTAATAAATTATTTGCATCAGTTATTATTAATTCTAGTGCAATACATACGGTTTTTTGGAGGTTTTATGTTGGTAGAACTTTATGTGACAATCTAACCATATAACTAATACACCACCTGTCAGCTGATTATCATCTTAAATATTTACACTATTGACAAGTTCAAGCACACAAGATAAAATGTCACAACTAGACGACATCCAAAAGGCACAGCAAAGCTTAGAGGAATGTGTAATGAAGAAGATGGAGGAGCTTCAGGCACAGTTGCAATGTGGAGCCGCTAAGGACACAGTAGCTAAAGTTGCTGAGGAGTTCCGCACATTTCGTGAGCTCACTTTTTCCATGCTCAACTTGCTCCGAAAATAAATAGCAGAGTGTTCTAGGGCTGTGGATATCATGGAAACCAGATCTCGCAGAAAGTTTCTGATTATCTCTGGTGTATCCCGAGCAAAGTAGTGAAAACTGTGTGTCTTCAGTTCTCAATATAGTGCACCAGAAACTTGCTATGAAAGACATAACAGCAAATTCCATCAAGGCATGTCATCGACTGGGCAGCCTTTTGACTCCCAGCAGTCAACACAAAAGCCGGCCTATACTGGTTAAGTTTTCCTCTGCTGATATCAAAAGTGCTGTCTTTATAGCTAAAACTAAGCTAAAGGGTACACCTTATTCTGTTAGAGAGTTTTTAACGAAGGCAAGACAGACAGTGTTTAGTAAGGCGAGGATGCACTTTGGTCTGAGGGCGTGTTGGACTCAGGATGGCACTGTTGTCGTTCCGATAGTAAACGCCACAAAGCTCCAGCCCCTTTTGATAAAGTACCAGAGGGCAACATCATCGGTAACTTCCTCTAATAACGGCTAATGTTATTTTGTTAAAATTTAATACCGAGTTTAGTACTTCGTATATTATGTTTTAGTTTATGGTGCTTTTCTATTCACTTTCTTCTTTTTTCTACTTTGTTTTCCGTTATTGTATATTGAGATTTCCGATTGTTATAGGGTATACTCTAAAATGTTTATATCTAAAAATTATAATTTTTAATGCAACCCGGTTTTTGCAAACTCACGTCACTTTGACATTATGTCACCTTTTACTATCATTTGTTTTGACTTCTGACATTTGTCTTCAAGGTTGCGTTCAGAAACTTATTGAACTTTTTAAATAATGATAGTGTAATAATTTATGAATGAGTATCTCATGGCACAGTGTATTAAGCTTAGTGTTGAGTATAAAAGTACATACATAGCATAGTAAATTTATCATTTTAAAATTGTGCAAAGCGTGTCTTTGACTATATTTGTGTTTTTTGTTATAAAAGTGTAAAATAATTTATTCTGTATTGTTTTTAAAGTCAGCTGGCGGGTGGTGCAGAGATTACTACCACCAAATAGTTCTTTTTTTTTTCGAAACGGCATACTTAATATCGTATTAATACTAATTTTATTTATTTTGGCAAATATTAAATATACAGGTTGACCTGAAATTCGATACATTCCTTTGAAAGACAGAAAGTAGACCTCATTTACAGTAATATTTTTCATGGCATCCCCTATCCGAAAGTTGATATTTACAGAGTTATTGAAATTTCAAAAATTTTTTCTTTATTTTCGACTTTTTGACTTTGACATGACGTAATTTTAAAAATGTTTGTCTTTTTAGTGATTTTTTTGTATTTTAACCGTCATCTTCTTCTTCTTCTGGAGCATACAAACGAGGTCTGCCTGAATCGCTGTCTTCTATCAACACGGCCGCTTTCCCGAATTCGTCGAAATGTTGTTGAAAACACTAACGTTTGGCACTCGTCGATTCGGAAAACGTTCAACGTATGTTCTTCGTGCAGCAGCAGCATTACCATTACAAATTCCGTAACAAAACAAGATGCCAGCGTATTCATCGTACTCAAAAGCAGCCATCGCGATACAAAAAAATCACAAGTAGAAGCTTACTTAAGAATTACACCCTTAGGTGTAATTCTTGAGATAACGTTACCTGATGATTGTTTTGTCTTTGTTTATTACATGTTCATATTTTTATGTTGACATTTGCACCTTTTTGGAAAGCTAATGAGATAAGGAAGTTATTTAGAATATTTGTACGCATTGTATCATAAATTTTTTTAAGAAAATCACCTGTTTTTAAGAAAAATGTGCATTTTTCTTAAAAGAAAATTCTGTTTCATGTCTCATAATGAAAAATTCTCGCTTAGTTTGTCCCTATTTATTCCTTAAAAATAATATTTGACTCATTGACGGTTAAAATACATAAAAAAATCACTAAAAAGACAAACATTTTTAAAATTACGTCATGTCAAAGTCAAAAAGTCGAAAATAAAGAAAAAATTTTTGAAATTTCAATAACTTTGTAAATATCAACTTTCGGATAGGGGATGCCATGAAAAATATTACTGTAAATGAGGTCTACTTTCTGTCTTTCAAAGGAATGTATCGAATTTCAGGTCACCCTGTATATTATATATTATTATAATGTCTATTTCTGATAGTGATTCATTTTACTCAGCTAATAATACTTCTATCAATTCAGCTGCCAACGACAGTTTTGGTTCTATTAATGATAGCACTCTGGGAGAACTCTTGCGTAAAAATTTTACTACACTGAACAGCCAACTACTAAATGTGTGTCATATAAATGCCCAAAATGCCTAGCCACTTCAATGACATCTTAGACACTTTTTCGGGAATCAATGTTCACGCACTCCTAATTTCAGAGACCTGGTTAAAACCTAACATTCTTTCTACATCTTACAGTCTGCCCGGCTTTATTTTAATACGAAATGATCGTGTTGACAGACGTGGTGGCGGTGTAGCTATTTACATACGGAGTGAAATGCCCTTTAATATAATTGCTCGTTCACCTCCACAATATTCTGCTGCCGCTGAATTTCTTTTTCTTGAGGTCTGCATTGGGGGGACGAAATTAGTTCTTGGTGTAGTTTATTGTCCTCCTTCCATTGATTATTTTAGTCAAATTGAATCAGTGTTGGAGTCTTTGGGAGCTGAATATAGACACCATATCATAATGGGTGACTTTAATACAAATCTTTTAGACATCTCATCCTCTCGCTCGCACAAACTACTTCACATTTTAGAATCAACCAGTCTGCATCATTTGCCTCTTCAAGCCACACACCATAATTTAATCGGTGAGGATACTTGGTTAGATTTAATATTAACATCTGATCCCTTATTAGTCCACTCCCACGGTCAATATCCTGCCCCCGGCTTCTCGTTTCATGATCTCCTTTTCCTGAGGTACGTCATAAAACCTCCTAAAATAAAACCTAAAATATTGTTTAACCGTTGTTTTTCACGCATGGATACTAAACAGCTTATGGTGGAGGCTGCGGAAATTAATTGGGATCCGCTTTTAGCAGCTCCCACCGTTGATGATAAAGTTCAGTTTTTTAATAATTCAATTCTTGCTCTTTATGATGTACATGCGCCGATCAAAAGAATTAAAATAAAGCACCTTCCGGCACCATGGATGTCGGCTGAGATAAGAGAGGCGATAAGACTAAGGGACCGTGCTTTTCGCAAATACAGGGCTAATCGATGCGATACTAATTGGGACAATTTTAAGAAAGCAAGAAATAGGTGCAATCAGATGATACGGAATGCTAAACGCCGACACATTTTTCATAATATAGTTAATAACTCTTCTTCATCTGCTACCTTATGGAAATTCCTTAAAACCATTGGTATAGGTAAATCGCGTCATGTGGAGTTTCCGTGTACGATTAGCTTGGATGACAATTATATCCATTTCTCTACTTCCATAACCATAGACGTGCATACTAAATCTCAAACAATTAGCTATTTAAACGGATTACCACAAGAGATTATAGAATATTTTCAGTTTACACCAGTTACTGCAGGCGAGATCAATACAATCATTACCTCTCTTAGTTCGAAAGCCGTGGGCTGTGATGAAATCAGCCGCCAAATGATCATTCCCATCCTTGAACATCTCTTGCCAGCCATTACCCACATTATAAATTTCTCCTTTGAGTCCTCTACTTTTCCCGATTTATGGCGTAAGGCCTACGTCCGTCCTTTACCAAAGGTACAAATTCCTGTGCAACCCTCACACTTTCGACCGATTTCCATTCTCCCGTTCCTCTCCAAAGTGATCGAGGCGTGTGTTCACAGGCAGTTGTCTCGGTTTGTGTTCAAACACAACATTCTCTCTCCACTACAATCTGGATTCAGACCTGGACACAGTACCACTTCGGCTCTATTAAAAATTACTAGTGATATAAGGGCAGGCATGGAGGATTCGAAAGTCACTATTTTAGTGCTAATTGACTTTTCAAACGCCTTTAACAATGTCAACCACGATATTCTCCTGGCCATCCTCTCCCATCTTATGATCTCGCCTGAAGCGTTGAATTGGTTCTCTTCTTATCTTCGGGGCCGTCAGCAGCGTGTACGCGTTGACCAGTATTTTTCTGATTGGCGGGTTCTCGAAGCTGAGGTTCCTCAAGGCGGCTTACTCTCTCCTCTTTTATTTTCCATATTTATAAATTTAATATTCTATGTTCTTCGTACTTCGTATCATCTGTATGCTGATGACTTGCAGGTGTACTGTCAAGAAGGGGTTGAACATCTGTCCACTGCCATCGATGATATAAACCGAGATCTAAACGCTATTCACACTTGGTCCACTGAGTTTGGACTGTCAGTGAATGCTAATAAGTGTCAGGCGATTTTATTAGGAAGTCCAAGACTATTGAGTAGAGTTGACACAGGAAGTCTCCCGCCTATTATCTATAACGGCAACATTATTCCTCTCAGCTCGTGTGTTAAGGATCTCGGTTTATATATTGATGCTAATCTTGACTGGCGTACCCAAATCGCTAATGTTGGTAATAGTGTTACCAGTTGCTTGCGATCTCTCTACCGTCAGAAAAATTTCTTGCCTTCCAATATAAAAACTATGCTTGTTCAAGCCCTTATATTCCCAATACTGGATTATTGTGATATTTGCTACTTCGACCTTAATGCAGACCTACTCAACAAACTCGACCGGCTCCTTAATAATTGTATAAATTTTTTTATTTTTGACCTCCGTAAGTACGACCACATCTCCTTCCGCTCTAAGCTTCATTGGCTGCCAATACGACAACGTCGTTCTCTACGGGCTCTGTGTACACTCTATTCCCTTCTTCACTCCCCCTCTGCTCCTCACTACCTAACTCCTCATTTTAAATATCTGTGCAGTAGCCATGATAGAAATCTTCGTTCTACAAATAATTTGCTCCTTCTTTGTCCTTCTCATAGCTCCTCCCTTGTCCATTCATCCTTCCATATTCAGTCTATCCTCCTTTGGAATTCACTACCCCAAGACGTTAGGATGTCTGAGACAAAAAATTTATTCAAACGCAGAGTTCGTGAACTATACTTAAAATCATTGGCAGACTAGAAATAGACTAGAATAAATAAGTAAATTATTTAGATATCTTATTATGTTATATATTATTAGGTTTACATATTTAAAATATTTAGTAGGTAAATTTTAAATAAAGAGTTCTATTAGTATTTATATGGTAGTATTTATTATAATTATATATTGTATATATACACAAAATGTCTAAGTCTATGTTTCCTTTTAATACTATGCATCTACCTCACACTGTCTCTGCATCACCCATAGGTTGGCTGGTAGAAAATGCCACAAGGCATTAAGCCCGCCTTTGTACCATATTGTGTGGATAAAGTATAATAAATAAATAAAAATAAATAAATAAAGGCTTATCAAGGACGATTGGCTATTTTCCCACTACCGGATTTCTGAGGCCGCTAGATATTCCGGATTGGACAACTGAATTGGAAATCAGGCTGCACCCTTGGACGATCTATCGAAGACGATCGGACGTAGCGGTGACTGATAGACGCTACCAGAGGATGCAGTCCCTGTTCGCCCTCACCACGTGCTCCTGGACTCAGCTAAAGTCCCACGTGGTTTTAAGCCCCTTGGATACCCAAAGACACCAAAGAAGCTAAACCAGATCGCTCGGCCTTCTGCCCACGCCCTTATAATTTTTTTAATATATATTGTCACGGATACATTTCTTTTATTTTTAATTTCACCCGTAACAATTTTCAAACAACAGAATTCACATAGATTTTGCTGGGCCATTTTTAAACAAAGCCTCATTAATTGTTGCTTATTCAAGATGGCCGGAAGTATTTATAGTAAATAACACAACATCGAGCACAGTCATTCTTCATTTAAGAATGTTATTCGCTACACATGGCCTGTGTGAGACAATTGTTTCTGATAATGGAACTGCATTTGTGTCCAATGAAATGGAAATATTTTTGAATGCGAATAAGATAAGACATGTCACAACGGCACTATACCACCCTGCTACAAATGGGCTAGCGGAACGTATGGTGCAAACTGTTAAAAATAAATTAAAGAAAATTTCTTGGGATGTAAAGATTCCAAATATGTTGCTTGGCCTAAGGGTTACACCATGCACTAGCACAAACAAAAGCCCACTGAATTACTGTTAAATAGACTTTTTCGTACTGTTATTGACAATCTGCATCCGGATTATTTACAACACAAGAAAATGGAAAGTCAAATAGTTAATATGGGTCAAAGGAAAAATAGGGAAACTAATATAGGAGAAAAGGTGATTTATAGAAACTATAATCAAAATGGATGTAAGTGTACCAGGTCAAATTATCAACAAGGAAGGTCCATCTAATTATAGAGTACAAACTGATGACGGAGCTATAGTCAGGTCTCATATTGATCATGTAAAGTTAAAAAATAATGGCAGTATAGATGAGAGTGAAGTAAATGCTAGAAATATACAGAATGACGTCACAGAGGAATTAGAAAATGAAGCAATAGAACCAGCTGAGATAAGTAATGGAGAACACAGAATATGATGATATTATTGAAATTCCAAGTGCAGAATGTTGGGAACAGATGTTAGGAATACCAAGCTCAAGTGAAATAACCATGGCAGGAGGAAAGATCAGGAATAAGATAAATGTACAAAGTTCCATATTGCAGACCTACGCCTTCCAGACATGATACTAATTACATGTTTTAGAGTGTGCATGTTTTCTTGATTACATAATTTTTGAATTTTAATTAATTATTTGAACTAGAGTTGATTATGATAGATGGTCAGTTTGAATTGTTAATAAGAGGGGGGGAAGGTATGTTATGTATTAATTAGTAGGAACATTTGTTTAACTTTTTAATATAAAAGATAAATCAAGTGGGTAGAAAAAACATAACATAAAATGTCACTTGTAATTTTGCTACCTAGCACAGTAAAGTAATTTCCATAAACCGGGTATTATTTAAACATAATACATAGCTTTACCCAAAACACTGGGTCAAGATTTTTACTCTCATTATTGGAGTAAAGTCTCCATCCAGACTGTCTGTATGCGGCAGTGTCTGTTTTAGATCCAAAAACAGGCCATAACACCAAGGAATCGTCCTCCTCTGTGTAATGTTCTGAATCGGTGACCGAATCTGTGTACTGTGTAATCGAGTGACTGAATCATGGACCCTGCGGAGCAAAGTAGTAACAGAGTTGCCGTATGTCGAGAAGAAGCAAATATACTAGCCTCGTCCACATTTTGAGTACGTAAGTATGCAGTTAACACGTCTATATCCCAAATAACCTTCTTTCGAGTTGGTTTCAGAACGCTCATTCCCAGCGGGGGACTAACAGAAGATAGATTCCTTGTGAACGGTTCAGGTGTTCCAGGACCTTTGGAATAATGTATGGTGGTGGGAACACCCATGCTATGGGAAAATTCCACATCTGGGAGAAGGCATCGTGAAACATGGCAAGATGGTCCTTCTGGAATAGTGACACATAATTCATGACCACCTTCGACCGTTCCGACGCGAACAAGTCTATCGAGGGAACTCCGAACATTTGTAATACTCTCTCTGCCCCGGGGAATTAGATGCCACTCGGGTGGAGGCTGATGACGAGAAAGATGGTCTGCATGACTGTTGTATTTGCCTGGAATATGTTGGGCTTCTACATAAATCTTGTGCTTTTCCAGTTTTTGGGTCTTATGGTCACTTCTCGCAGAACTCCCCTTAGACGTGATTGTAAATGTAATATTTTCTCGTCGGGTAGCATTTTCTTGTTGCACCATGGGTCCCAAAGGATACCGAGGAACACCAAATTGTTTTGGGGACTCGTCACTGACTTTTGGTAATTTATTTGCCATCCCAAAAACTTTAACCGTTCTAAAACGATCTGGACATGTATTTTGAGTATTTTGTAATCTCGGTGTGCTACTAGAAAATCGTCCAGATATACTAGGACTCTGATACTTTCGTCCCTTAGCGTTTGGGCCACCCAATTGGAAAGCACAAAAAAATCTTTGGGCCCGTACTGAGACCGGACGGCAGACAAGTCATTTGCAGTAATTTCTCTTGGTATAATAGGTCTTTACCTATGAAATTGCCGTTCTGCAATTTCAAATCAAAATAATTTTTGTTTGGCTAAGAATTCTAATTTTAAATTAATTTTATTTTAAAAACATGGAATTCTTTTTCCAAAAGTAGTCATTTGTTTATTGATTAGTGTTACATTTTCTTCGCATTTCAATATTTTTCGTCATCATGGATACGTTAAAAATTCGAGTAATTATGGAATATGAGTACCGTCGTGGCAGCAACGCGGCACAAGCGGCACGCAACATCAACGGCGTTTACGGAGCTAACACTACAAACCAACGCACCACCTGCTATTGGTTTGCTCGCTTCCGTTCTGGAAATTTCGACCTGAATAATGAACCTCGCGGTCGTCCGAAAACTTTGGTCGACAATGACGAATTATAGGCGATTGTGGAAGCTGATGATACACAATCTACGGCTGAATTAGCAGCAGCTTTCGACGTTAGCGTCAAAACAATATTGGTCCATTTGCGTCAAATTGGCAAGGTAAAAAAGCTTGACAAATGGGTGCCCCACGAACTCAATGATCGCCAGCGCGAAGTACGCGTCGAGACGTGCCTTGCACTGCTCAACAGACACACATGCAGGAATTTTGAACCGCATTGTTACCTGCGATGAAAAATGGATTCTGTTTGATAACCGCAAGCGCTCAGCAAGTTGGTTGGATCCTGGTTCAGCACCTAAACAATGCCCTAAACGAAAACTTACCCCTAGAAAAGTGATGGTCACTGTTTGGCGGTCTAGTGCCGGTGTGATTCATCACAGCTTCTTACCAAACGGGGTGAAGTTGTCGAGCTGCATTACAAGCTGCGACATCTTCCTCATTGGCGTCAAGTTTCCCACCACTGGCGGTTTTTTTCTTTCGATAAGTAGTCATTATCGTAGTGCTACCGCAGGATTTCAAACCTAGTCTCGAAATTCTTTATATCGAATTTTTCTAACATTTAAATTCTGCGGATTTAAATTTTAGAAATGATAATAATGATCAAATTTCAATATTAAATATTAATGATTATAATTTTTTAAATGACTGTGATCTTTGTGAAGATGATACTAATAATCTAAATAATACGGCTGTTAACAATAATTTTAGTTTCAATTTACAAGTTAAATTGAAGGAACCCACAACAATTAGGGCTCCAGAAAATTACCTTAAAATGTTACAAAATTTTCAGCATTTTAACAACAACAACGAGTGGTTTGATGTCAGATACGCTGATGTTCAAAAACTTTATAATTATTTTCCGGGCTTCACCCAGTTGGAAATTAATGACGAAGTCAAGGCTTACGATGCTCAGCGTCACCTTGCTTATAGTGACAAATGTTATGGTGCGTTTTCCTTTTGTATTTTAAAACAAAGAGAATTGTTAAAAGATAGTCTGAATAGACTTATATCATGGGCGCGAGACAGTGGTAATACTGTTAATGCTGATGATGATGAGTTATTTAATCAAGGAGAATATAATAAAGTAGCTTGGGATATGTTACAGTTAGTTTGTGGGCACAGGGCCGAAACTATTCAAATGAGTCGAGACGTAATTATAAAGCATGTCCGTGATCCATTAGTTAAATCGACATTGCACAAGATTCCCCCATCTAACGAACACATTTTTAATGCAGAACAACTGACATCAGCCTTAGAGAAATCTGGTGGTGTAAGAAAAGTTTTTCGACCACTTATAAAAAGTAACCCAAGAAATGCGTCGTCGAACAAAAATATTTTTCACCCCCCGCAGGGGTTCGATAATATAATATTAATTATCAAAGAGCACCCACACAGGTTGCGTTTCAAAGACAGCCCCCGCAGGGCTCGTGGTATACCCAACCCTCGCAGGGTTACTTTTACAGCAGAACCTCGCAGGGTACATTTGGCATCAATAGAGCTGACAACAACAGCACACGTGGGTCCTTTCGGCATCGTGGCGTTACACAGAGGTACCTTTACGGAGGTAAAGGAAGAAAAAGGATATAAGATGTGATGGAAACTGGATGTGCCACTCTCAAGGTTGTAAACTTTAACTAACGGTCAAGCAGTGGCGTGCACAGGATTATAACACTGGGTATGCGGCGAAGTACTCGGGCACAAAAACTTGTTCGTTTATAGATTTTTAGCATAGCTACAGCCAAGCGACGGATCTCTAAGTCGAAACCATGCCAACAGAGCAAGTCTTAGATGTACTACTATTCATGTACATCTTCTAAGGCAACGCAGACAAAACAGCGATCGATCGTCGCGGCGGAAGAAATTCTAATATGTAAAATAATAAGCATATTTAAAATATTATAACTACTCACCAGTCAGTCAGCTTCAATTTTCACATATTCAAGGTTCCGGTTACTTGAGATTACTATATCCCGATGTAAATTACTAAATAATATGCAAGGAAAACAATATAATTTAATCGTGTGTACACAACCACACAGCCAGTTATACGTTTCATAACTTTTAACATGAAATTTTCGAGTTACATTATTTTTTTGCTGGTTTAATTGTTGTAACTCGGGTACACACCCACCTTTAGACAGAATTTGAATCTATTCACTAAATGACAATTGTGAGAACTTGTTATTTTTAATTTTTAATAAACACACATTATCAACGCAAACCTCACAATCAAATAACATTTTAAAAAAATCAACAGACGCACTAGTAAAAGCAAATCACTACAATTATTATAGAAACTCAGTAAGAAACTGTTAAATGTACACACTTTCAAATGTTAAAATGAAAAATATTTTAAGAAAACTATAAATAAACAGGAGCGATTAAATTGTAAACAATGCTTATCACATGAAATATGCAATATGGCCCCCGCGAAACACAAAACGTTTCTTCTATTTAAACAAATAAAACCTTACTAAACAAAAATGCATAATGTGCATACGTCGATTTATTAGATTCGCGGCTTGTTATTTTTACTCGGATTATAGGCAACGAATAATTTCCGACAAGCCAGTTTGGCGGTTTTCGGAAGCGATCGGATAGCCGAACCATGTCTGGTCAGTTTCATACATTGGAAAATGAAGTACATGCTCAGTACGTAAAGATGTCGCTACGAGTAAGCATTGTGAACCATGGAAAAGTAAATCACATTAAAAGCACAATTAAACCGCCATGTAACTCGTTTTGTATTACGTCAGTGATTTATTTAGTTTTATTCTTCAAAATTTTCAATGATTACTGAATAAAATATGAATTTATAACAATATTTTATTCATACAACGCCCTCTTTTTTAAAAATTGAATTGATAAAGTACATCGGCACTACGGGACTCATCAAATTAAATATCGTCAATTCACGATAGATGGCGGCCTAGTTAAAACGACGACGCAACGCGCAGGCGGCGCTATGGGCGCTTATTTAACAATTTATCTTTATAGCACAGAGATAATAATATACTAAGTTAGTACGTAGATAATACTTAGTTATTTATAATTTCCACGTAAAGTGCCATCTAGTAAGTTTTCTTAGTAAATAAAATACTGACAATCATAGAACTCGTTGTAGTACCAAGCTCGCGCCACGGGCGCCCGAAGCCGAAGGCCATCGCCTGCCGCATGAGTTTTCGCTATATAATTCATGTTGATATTCATGGGTGTGTGCGTTTGCGAAGTATGAAAATTACACATACATGCGATGATTTGTCCTGCACAAAGCAACCGCATCAGTTGCTATTTATAAAATATTAGCGGTTTTAAAGTTATTATATTTTTTAAATTAATTTATTTACTATTAATTAAAGTCATCTAAAACGTACGAACGTTTTATTAAAATATCTGTGAATGATAAGTAAAGCACTGCATTTCTGCCTATATGGAGCGCACGCCCCTGCGGTCAAGTGTTTAATTTCATAATATTTGTCTGACGCGACGTTTAAAATTATTTCGTTGTCAACCTTAGGGTTACGTCATAGTTATCTTTATTTACGTTTTTTATCTAAACGGAGTATAGTTATGCCTGTGTGTCGTGGTCAGGTCTGGCGACAATCCGCGGTCTGGGCGCGCAAGGCACGTGGGCGGTGCGCGGCGAGGAGGGTGTGGAGCGGTGGCAGCGCGCGGCGCTGTGCAGCGCGGCGGCGGCGCAGTGGCTGGCGCTGCGACTGCAGGTGCCCGCCGCGCTCGCGCTCGCTGCCGCCGCCGCGCTCGCCGCACTGCAGCGCGCCACGCACGCCGCCAACCCCGGTACGTATTACTTATTGTAAATATCGTAAAATTATAATATAACTAGCCAGATTGTAAAGTGTCGAAAGATTGTGAACCCAACCATACAGCGTAAAATTTAAAGCATTATATTTCGTTTCATTATAATCTATCGGACTGAAACTGTGCGAAGATTGTAATGTAGTAAACATTACAATCTGTCGCTTGTTAAATAGTAGCTGCACGAAGGTTGTCACTGATTGATCGGTCTTGACTAACAGTAACTATTTATCATTCAAACGTCTTTGGCTTATCACATATTCATTTTACTTCCACGACAATTTTATAAAACTAATTCTTAAGCTATGAGTTATTTTAAACATTTGATAACAAACACTAGAGTATAATGTATATCGAAAAAAATCTAGAACAATCATATAAAAATGACAGATTCCAAATTCAAATGTAATATTTTGTTTATTTTTAATTGTAACAGTATTTATGGCCAGACTAAGTAGTATATGTGTCCTATGTTTGATATTTACCCCTCATAATATACTTTTAGTACTTAGCAAGTGTATGGTATATGATACTCCAGGTCTGGTGGGTCTGGCGATATCGTACGCGCTGTCGCTGACGTCGGCTCTGGGGAACGTGCTCAACTCGTTCACGGAGACCGAGCGCGAGATGATCGCCGTCGAGCGCGTCGGCGAGTACATCACGCAGGTGCGGCATGTGTGCACACTAAACGTGTAGTTCTCGTTCTCTCGTTTTGTAAAATCAGTTACAGAAATGGGTACAATATTTCCTGCTTATCTCAAGACGTTTAGGCAGAAAAATAATAGCGAAAAGTTTTTTAAACAAAATAAAATTACATTACATTCTTCACGACACTGAGGTCATTGATGACATCCTCACAGCGGATTTAAAAATAATTTTAAGAATATCAATTTAATTAATTAAAATCAGCTGTGTGAGGTCAATGACCTCCTCAACGCCGTAGACTCATATTCATACGAAATATTTTTTTTTCGAATATATTTTTTTGCATTTACATAAGAAGTAAATCATTTCCTTCAAGTTTCTGTAATAGATTTTGCAGAACGTTATATATAGGCGTAAAAATCTCTAAAAAACCGCCACGCTTATTCACTTATACTGAGAAATCGATACGTGTATACCAACAACGTCCTTCAATACAAAGCGTTGACTGTATATATCGTTAATTCGGTAAAATATAGTGGTCGGCGAGTCGTCCGCATGCCGGCCGCCGCAGTCGGGCCCCCGCATGCTGCGTGTGTTCCCGCGATTAAGGCGCGAACAGGCTGTATTATGAATGTGAATAATGAGGTGTGTGATATTATTTCAGGTGGAGTGCGAGAGGATTGACGGTGAGTGGCCGCCGTACGGCTGGCCCGCGCACGGTGTTGTCAGCTTCGAAGACGTTGTGCTACGATACAAGTAAACTCTTTACTAACTGACTTATTTTGTGAGCTATAAATAGTTAATAAATATTTTATATTTATAGTAGTAGCGGTGAGCCGGCGTTGCGCGGCGTGTCGTTCACGACGCACGCGGGCGAGCGTCTCGGCGTGGTGGGCCGCACGGGTGCGGGCAAGAGCTCGTTGCTGCGCGCGCTCGCCCGCCTCACGCCGCTCGAAGCCGGCCGCGTGCGAGTGGACGGCGTCGACGTTGCCACGCTGCACCTGCACGCGCTCCGGTACGTCCGCCGGCCGCCGTGGTCAGGCGCAATAAATAGTATATTACTGCTGGTTTAGTTTATTTCTATTTTATCTTCGTGTTTGCAGATCTCGCATTGGTGTGATACCGCAGGATCCGTTTATATTCGAGGGCACGGTACGCGAGAATGTGGACCCGCTGCACCAGTACTCAGAGCAGGATCTATGGCGCGCTTTGGAGGCGTGCGGGGCGCGCGCGGCGGTGCGGGCGGCGGGTGGGTTGGATGCGCCAGCGCCGCCGCTCGCGCGCGGACACCACCAGCTGCTATGTCTGGCTCGCGCGCTGCTGCAGCGGCCTAAGGTTCTTTACATTATATACTACACGCTATATTGTATTACTGTAACAGCGGTGGAGGGATATGCATTTTAAGAACGGTATATATACTTTCCCCTGCTCTTAACTGTCGTCGTGAATTTTGTTCAGTGAACCTCAGTGTGGCGTTCACGACCGCGCCGTTAATAGGCCTTTAGATATGTTATTGATTGTACTGTAGGTTCTTGGTGGAAAATCATGTTTCACAGTAATAACACACAGAACTTCTTGCACTATTTCCACTTTAATAAGTATTTTACATTAATTTTAATATATTACACGACCGGTTTCGACAAAGTCATCATCAGGTGTCTTAACCAGTCGTGTAATATATTAAAATTAATGTAAAATACTTATTAAAGTTGAAATAGTGCAAGAAGTTCTGTGTGTTATTACTGTGAAACATGATTTTCCACCAAGAACCTTTGTCTTGACTTTACGGCGATCTTGATAGCCGCTATTAAAACAAAGTTTATCGCGTTTCAGATACTGCTAGTGGACGAGGCAACAGCGGCAGTAGACGCGGAGACGGAGCGCGTGGTACTGGCGTGCGCGCGCGGCGCGTTCGCGGGCTGCACCGTACTGTGGGTGGCACACCGGCCGGCCGTGGCGCTCGACTGCGCGCGCGTTCTCGTGCTCGCCGCCGGCCGCGTGCTCGCGCTCGCCGACCCCGACGCCGCGCTCGCGGACCCATGCCATCCGCTCACGCGTCTGCTGCACCCCAAGAGGAAGGAGAGTAACGCGTGACTTGCTAATAACTGAGTATCCGCTTGTGACCACAAGTGACCACGTACGTCATGAGAATGCGATTCGCTATCGAATACCCGTGTCCTTCACATGACCACGCGGACAACTAAGTACCTAATATAACTCTGACTAGTGACTATTGATACTGCATTTTTTATTTTTAGTGAAAATAAAAACTATGGATCAATAAGTTAAGTAGTCTTCACTTTTATCCAACATTGTTAAAAGTATATTGTTATTTCACTAAGTCATTAAATTGATTAATAAAGTATTTTAATTGTAAGATGTAACATATTATATTGCATGCACAGATTTTCATGGACAAAATATATAGTGATCGTTCCAAGATTTTAAAACTAAAGAAAGGCTATGACGTATATTTGACAGAATAAATTCTCATACAATAAAAAGTTACGCCATCTTGATTTCAGCATACCTCAAATGTCAAAATGGCCCCAAAAACTCCAAAAATGGGGCCATTTAACTGGGGACAGTTTTTGCCTCAACACGCCTCGTCTATAATACGTACGTCTATGGTGATCGTTACTATTTATTAATAGAAATTAACAACACTCATTTAAAAAAAAAGGTATAAAATAATGCCAAAGTCAATTATATTTTTGTATCGATTGAAAACGTATTTATATTGTAGGAATGTTTGTGTTTAAGTATAATTTGTAAGGGTCCATATTAGACAAACTACTTGGACTTGTATTATTCCAAAGTGGCCCTTTAGACTGATTGTATTAGAATATTTATAATGTTTGCCGTTAGACGATTTACCAAATTTCGTGTAAGTTTTAACTTGATTGTTAATGCATAAATTAAATAATCATTATATGGTAGTACATTTTTGTACGAAACAATAATACTATTAATCTCCTTTTTAAATAAATATACAGTTGTTTTTACATTCATCTCGAAAACTGTAAGGTCAAATAGACTTCAACCAGTAGTTTTCTTTCACTTTCTAGTAAAGTAATAACTTGCCAGTAGTTATAATATATATATCTATTTTGTACATAATTAATACATTCCCAAATTAAAAGTTGTATAAAATAAAAAGCAATGTTTCATTAAATATTAAATAAAGTTTTACAATTTTATATAATTTATTTGTCAGTACCTCGAGTCTTACCGCACTCTTTGCGTTAGACTTGTGTTGTGAAAACATGTTATCCTACTCATTTTCTTAATTTACCTACACACCACTTATTTGTTCAAATACACGCCTTTGTTATTAGAGCCTGTTTTTTTTTCCCCACTGGACGTAAATACGTATGTGAAAATCTAATTAAACTACAGCGGAACAGAAAATAAATTCTTTATTCAATGTCAATAATATCCAATTGTATCAGATTAACGTAGGATCGGTTAGGAAACTAACAATACGGTCAGTACTTCCAGTCGCTGCGATAGTTCTAGAGCGCGACTCCGAGCGACAGAGCGACAGAGCGGCGCGCGGCGGCAACGTATTCACAATAATCGATTTCCGTTCATAAAAATGTAAATTTATTAAAATACAATTTTATAATATTTATTATTTAAAAATAAAATCAAATTCGATAAAATTGCTTTAAACGCTATACATTTTATTTAATACATCTAATTTTATAAAATACAAAATAGTTCGGTCACCGCTGCGTCGCGTCGTCAACGAAATCGGCTCACTGAGATCTTAGAAAATTACATTTCAATAAAATATCGTCCTTATAAAATACAGTTGTCTATGAGTATTAACATTACTCGCTTGTAAAACGTTTCTAAAACTGTTAACCTAATTATATACAAAATACACTGTCGGCTGAGGTAATTTTGTGTTCTCTACGTGTTTGTACTCGTTTCCTTCCTACTTGTACTTACTCTATATACTGCATTAAAATTTGTCTAATGACTTACAAATGTAACAACTATATCAAAATTAACAATACAATGGTATTTGTTGGCACACCCCTCCGCCCTCTCCCCCCTTCCCCCGTGGAGTAGGTACAGTTATTGTCCGCGAAACGTTTGTAGAAAAAACTATTCATTCTTGGATGTACCAAAATCTTTTCAGGTACCATGGTACCGTCAGATGCGTGCGTTACGAATACTTATATCAACAGATATATAAATCAAACGCATCGACTATAAACTAAATAATATGTTTTCTTTGCGCGTGATCCATAGATGGAAGAAGTGTAACCACTCCACAATCCACATGTAAATTACAATTTAGCGGTTTCATAAACCATTTGGCAGACAACTAGAATGCGATCTACTCTAGGATGAAAAAACATAAAAACTCCCCTATAGAGGCACTAAGTACTAAATAATAATAAAAACATTATGCGTATGTCTGGCAGTTATATACCTCGCGTATGACAGCTGCCGCAAAACATAATACTATAAAAATAATTCCGGATCCACGGATCGTCGAGCGCATTTCATGCGCCCTCTCGTTACTAAAAAAACATAAAAAATAATATTTTTAAAATAACTACAAAAATAACTACTCTTACAATCACATTTCGTAACCCGTTCTCGGCACGACTATGGCGGTATTGCGTACTCGCGTACGGAATTCTCGCACCGGGAACCTCACAGCTCTGCGTTGGCGAATCATTGTACTCCCTTGTAATAAAAAAAAAACTGGTAACTAGAATACGATGGCACGTTGTGGAACTACGCTTATTTTTTGAGCTCGAACCGGGACGCCTTCGACGTCGCCACTTCAAAATCCAAAACTTCGAATTCGTTCGCTGCCAATTTGACGCGTGTCAAGTTCCCCGCCGGGTCATTTGGCGCCGGCCTTCTCCAGGAAGTCCATCTTCAGCCTCAGCTCGATGAGGAAGAGCTGCTTCTGCAGCGAAAATATCTCCTCCTTCTGCCGGAGCTCCATGTTGAGGATCTTCATCTTGGCCTCGTGCTCCCACACGGCGTGCTGGCGCTTGGCGCTGAAGTACAGGCGCTCCTCCTCGGTGGCGGAGCCGCACTCGTGCTTGGCCTCGTCCCGCTCCCGGCTGTGCTCGCGGCCGCTCCTGCGTTTGTCCTCGTCCAGGTGGCTGAGGTTGAGGGGCGTGTTGGACATCTCGTTGAGCTTCTGCAGGAAGGTGTGCTGCAGGCGCGCCTGCTCGATGGCCTGCAGCGGGTTGGCGAGCAGGGGCAGGTGCGCGAGGGGGTTGAGGCGCGGCGGGGGCGGGGGCGAGGCGCGTGGCGGGGAGGGGGAGTGCGGCACGATGCTCACGTGCGGCTCCAGCACGTTGCCCGCGCAGTCGTCGCTGTCGTTCGTGTTCGATAGCCGCCCGTTCGACATCTGGGATACAGATAGTTTTGTTTTGAATCGTAGATAATTATATTATAAAAAATAGAATGAGTTTCATTTGCCAATGCAGGGCTCCACTCACGGTCAACTTGCAAATCCAAGGTCGCGGCCTTAAAGCGGACTTGTAGGCAAAAATTATAAAAAAAAATTGTCAGTTTTGACACCAATGAGGACTATTAGTACTGGCGCTGGATTTGCAGGCTGGACAGTGTAATGGTAATCATGACAGTCGTTAGTGACAGTGATTTTTGACCAAAGGCCGTGGCCCATGAAACAATGGACCTACCTTTATTCTTTAACCTTTCAGATATTATAAATATCTTTTTTATCTCTTGCTATAAGGAGGAAAGACTCACGTTAACGGGTAGACAGTCGTCGTCTTTGCCGCTGTGCACGGTGCCTTCAAGGCTCGTCGTGGCTTCGCCCTCCTCGTCTGAATGACAAACACGTGTAAGGTGATTAGTGATTATACCACTTTATGCAAAATAGAATATAAAACATGTAATATGGAGTGAAAAACAATAACACCCTTACTGATAAAATATTTACTTCTGATTAAAATATTGTCTTTGTCTTTCGACTGCCTTTTCCAACGTATCAGACAAAGCCGGGAACATTGAATAGCTTATCCGTTGTGTAAATATTTCTATTAGTATACAGTATTACTACTTTTTATTGATTTTCAGATCAAATATCTAAACGTGAACCAAAACATAAAATTGGACCAAAATATGTGTCATATTCTTTATTGCACAGCAAACGTGAAATTTAACTTTGTAGCATTATAGTGTGCTATTGTCTTTTTGTTTACGTTAAGAATTAATTGGATCTGAACAAGAGTAAGTACAGTACAGTCTACGACCACGATGTCAAAGGCTTTCGGGATTCGTCGTTTTCATCGTTTGTCATTTCCATAGAAAAAACGACGATTGCCGAGGGCCATTAGCAGAATGGTTTTATTGTATATGTTTTAAGCTGTAATGTTGTGAAACAATGTCAGACTAGCAGCACAGATTAAAGAAAGAGGACAAGACAAACAGCAATATAGTTAGCTTTCGATTTGATTGCACTACTACAAGCATACGGTGTGTCCACGATTGTGTGGGAAAATTGTGAGCGAAACGTTGAAGGGGAAGTCAAAATTCTCAATTTTGGATCGTTCTATGGAAGCTGTTTTTCTGTACGTAAGTATATATATATATTATTACTTTTAACGTCCAGAGGGTGTATGGTCTGCCACAGCATGCCGTCCAGCAAGCCCGGCGGCTCGGGCTGCGGCTGCAACACGTAACAAAATTGAATGGTCATCATCAACACAACAAACACACAGCGAAACGGGGATTCGATCTGTGAGGCGAGACAGCCTTTTTCAGAAGATTTATGCGGATAAGGAGGTTGCTTGATAGGTTTTAAAAGTCCATTTCATGTCTGTTAAATGGTTAAAGTCGACGATATCGGTTTATTTTTATGGGCCTAAAATTTAGCCTACCATGCACACTTATAAAATTTATACCGTACGTATATAACTGTAAAGGTATTAAATTGTTATTCAGACGCAGCTTAAATCGCGAGGTTGAGAACCAACCGTGTTATGTAAAATTCCGGTACATTTTGCGGCGACGCGACGCTGGCGTGCCGTGAAAAATCACGACGCGGCAACGCACCGTGCCTTGGCGCCGCGACACCACGCCGTGTCGCGTTGACGACGTGAGACGTCGTGACGTGGACATTTGGACGGGCCCTTCGTGTTCAATAGAATACCTGAGTATCGGTGGCGCGCATCTTGCACTTCTTTTTGTAGTTCTCGTACCACATCTTGACCTGCGCCGGCGTGCGCGGCCGCTCGCCCCCACACCGCTTGTTCACCTCCTCGCAGATCGTCGACCAGACTAGCTGTACACACACACCAATTTATATTACTCACAACTCACAAGCAGTAAACATTTGTCTATACTAATATAATAAAGAGGAAAGATTTGTTAGTTTTTATTGAATAATCTCTGAAACTACTGGAGCGATTTTGATGAAATTAAACACAAATATAGATTAGACCACGGAAGGACATTGGCTTCTTTAAATCGCGCCAAAATGCACGGTTCCCACTCAATTTACTTTTGAGCGTACGGAGTCGCGGAAAACCTCTAGTTCGATATAAAAATAATCTTTTGGGACGGAAGAAAGCTTTTCCGAAGACTTCAAAACTACCCCACTGAATATTCGTTAAGATTATACGACACTCACGCGTATCGGGATATTCATCGCGCTAGCTGAACTTCATCCTTGAGGACCTATCACGAAGGGGCACAGAGAGCGGTCACGCGTTAAAGCGTTCTGCTTTCGAGCGTGCAATAATTGCTCACGAACCTGCCGCTGAACGGTCGACGCGGTACCACTACTGTCACTATGTTTTTTGACGATAGTTCTTCATCGGAAGACGAATTATTGATTTTGTGGTCATTATCAGCGTCAAGACGGAAAAGAAAATACTGGGTGCACCCAGTAAATAAGGATAGAGAAGATGGAGAATTTCATAGACTTTTTTCTAAATGGTTTCTTCTTCTTCTTTTGGCAATGCCTCCCCTGTAATAGGAGTTGCCAACGTCAGAGTGATGGTGCAGATGTTCAGTGAAAAGCTGATGGCGTACAGTGCAAGGAATGACTAATGCAATGACTTCATGCTGAAGAAATTTTTTATACTTCTTTTCGGATGACAATTCATTCCTTCAATGAAACAAGAATAAATAAATAAACAAGATACTAACAATATATATATATATATATATATATATATATATATATATATATATATATATATATATATATATATGTGTGTATATAGACTAGTATTATAATTAATCATTTTTATAATATTATTATATATACATATTTAACATTATTTTATAAAAAATATGTATATTCATGAAAAATAATACGCCTATCGAAATGAACTAGCCTCATTTCATCAAAAACCTTATATTTATACGTCACGCTATCTAATTAACCAATAGAAAAGCGACGCAAACGTGATCTCTCATTCATTAGCAGGTACTTAGGAAGGTAACAAGAAGGTCGCAGAAAATTTTTCAATCAAAATATTTATATAACATACGTATTACGTATACGTTAGTAGATAAGGGTTAACTATGATTCTCATGCTACACAAAAAAAATATCATCTGTTTTTGTGCATAAAGCTCGTATAAAGCGATAAATGATAATTGGGTATATTCGTCACTTTTTTTTCAAACCTACATTTAAACTAAGTATAATATTTTGCTTATCGCTCGATAAAGATTAAATGAAAACAAGGCCGATATCAAGATTAATTAATTGAACTAGATTATGATTGCTATGAAAAATCCGGCTGACCGATGGCATGACGCATTCACTAGGGTACGACAACCACCGCGCTACAGGGGACCGTATGAGGAATCCGAGCCACCGGCACCGGTAACTTTGAAGACTTGCGTTTTTTACGCGCTAATATAGGTCACATTGCGCGTAGCGTTGTAAACAGTACGACGCGGGGTCGCGCGGTCAGCTCGAGCACGGTGCGCTCTCGGAGCTCACCTTGTGCTCGCGCCGCTGTCGATACGCACCTGTTTGCTGCGGTTGGTGGCGTTGTTGGAGCGGCCCTGGCGCAGCACGTCGCGGTGTCGCGCGATCAGCTCGAGCACGGTGCGCTTCTCCAGCTCGGTGAAGTTCTTGGAGCGCTCCTTGTGCCCGCGCCGTGCCCGGAACGCGCCCGCGCTGCTGCGCGTCGTCATGTCACACTGTAACATCATCGCGCACATTATGGTGCTGCTGCTGTTGCACTCATAGTATGCATAAGGGTCAGCTCTCATCGAGACGCGAGGCGGCACGCCATTTTTAAGAAAACAATTCAAAATTGAACTTTATTCACTACACAAAAAGATGTAACACGTTTCATTGCAAGAGCGGAGCCGCGCTGCAGCGCTAAACATGTACCTAATAGAGTCAAACATAGTGACGACACAGCTTTTGAAAGCAAACAAAAGTTTGGTTAAATTATATCAGCGGCGTAGGGACGGGTTAGACTAAAATTCCTCATCTCGTTAGCTTAGAAGGTGTTAACGTCTCCATAACTTTATTATCACACAAGGGCGGATCTAGCCTCCAAAAAAGGTTGTGGTCACAGCCAACCAAAAATTGGCCACGTGCTAATCGGAGTACGAAAACTCCTATTTGCAGCTCGGAGCTATATACAGTTATTGTAGATCGCTCCAAGCTGCAAATAGGAGTTTTTGTCAGTAGGCGTTGCCGTCACTCGCATCAAACCAGAGCGAACTGAAGCGATTTTTACGCGTTTGTTGGGAGCTTGGGAGATGAAAAAATGCTCGCATTTAATAAAAATAATATATTGAATAATCTGCACATAAAAAAATGGAGTTCATGTAATCAATAGCGAGCGAGCCGATATTTTTAATAGTTTGTTTTTGCAACGCTCTAAACTTAGAAAAAAACTGACCATTTAGATTCTGTCCATATCTATCATATCACTCAGCTCTCCATATCACTCTCCATATCACTCAGCTCTCCATATTTTATGAGTTACGCGCGTTGAAAGAATTTGTATTAAAATCATCAGCGGAGCGCACCAGACCTTTTTCAAAATATTTTACTGGTTACAATTACATCAAATTTTATAATATTATTGAGTAATCTGCAAAATGTATAATAAAAATATTATATACATCATTTGGCATATTTTGTTCGGAAGGCTTTTGAAACGGAAAAATACAGGTTACAAAATCAGCAGCAGAGTAAAGCGAGAAAGTTTCCATATATATGAGTTTAAAGGGTCATACGACCGTCCAGCCTGTAGATCCCGGACCGATTGACGTCGGTGAGTAACGACGGCCGTTAGCACCGGTGCCGGGTTTTCTGGCTGGACGGCCAGGAAGACCGTTTACGCGCGTTGAAATAAATTGTATTAATTAGTATTTTTTATCTTTTCTTAACACATTATGCCCTCTTTACTGGAATTGCCAGCGTCGGACGGTTCTGTTTCATAAACGAAAAATATAAAAGTATACTTAAATGTTTGACAGTACAACCGAGGCAAATAAATTATTATTAATTTAAGGAGCGACTCTTAGGTCCTCCTGCATTTAGGAGGTATGTACATGATTATGAATTTAAGATTTAACAGAGATACTAGACCAACATGGGGCGCTACAACGCGTCAGAAACAAAAACTATCGATGTCTTCATTGTATAATATTTAAAGGCTTCCTTACATTGCATAATATTTAATAAAACCGAATATAGCGCCCTATATATATATAGTGTAAAATATGACATGGGTTGTGGGCGTGTCCGCACACCCCATATAGGTAGATACGCGCTTAATACAATTATAACATTACTAACTTTTTTCGTCGTACATACTCGTACAATAAAAATTCGACACAGTAAATTTTAAAATTCTACTGAACCTTCGCGAACTGTGAAGGACGAAGCAGCAATACACTATTTCGGTACTGAGCGATCGCAGCATAAAATAGACTAAAAAAATTTAAAACCGACTTCCAAAGTAAAAATGCACAAAAAAGTATGAAATAAAACTTATTTTCTAAACAATTTCCCTTTTAAATTGGGCTATAATTTAAACTATTCCTCTACTCAATCTTCATAATTTTGAAGTCGGTACCAACCCGAACAACATCCTGCAGGTCTAAAATGGCCGCTTACGGCGATTCACTTTCAATTCTGTTTATGAATTACTCCAAAAATCGTAAAACGGCCACTTGACCGCCAATTCATAGTTTGATTAGGATACATTCCATAAGCAGAAATACATTTATATGACAACTTTCTATGGGAATCCCTGAAATGGTCCGCTTAAGAAGAATTGCTCTAGGGTCAAATAGCTGAGTCATAAAAAGTTACTAGCGAGGAACATCTCGCAATAAATCTTTTGTTTTATATAAATACAATGAACTTAGATCTGTACGAAAAATTTGAGAGCATTTCATTGATACATGAGCCGTGTTAGTGAACAATACCATTGAACAAGTTCGTATTTTCGCTAAATGGTTATTGGACATTGCTTCCGAAGTCGGAAGTTCAGAAGTCTGAATTTGTAGGACTATTTCGCCTCAATAAAGGCTCGTGTCGCTCATACAAGAGTTGGAACCTGGAAAGTATTGCCTCCAAAGTAAGTTAACGTTTAATAAATGAGTAAACTATCCTAAGATATGTATCTACTTATTACGATTATTACAATTTAATAAATATAACCATTGCAGTTTTCTATGACATTTTTGTAATATAGTAGGATGGTAATCAGTTAGTAAGTAGTTCTTTATTTTTGTTTAAGGTATTCTACGCATTTGACCATAAAAGCGATTGGGTTTCGAGAGCCCCATTGTTTATAAACAAACGTGAAACGTCAAACAAAACCCAGCGTCACCAGCGTGACGTCACCGAGTTGCCAGTCGAAGAGTAAGAAATGAACACGAAATTTGTATACTCCATTGATTACCTTATATACTTATAAATATTTTAATGTACTTACTTATTGGTAACTTTTATTTACAAATGGCAAGTACTAAAATAGTTCTTCAAGATTATCCTCGGAAGACAAGTATTTTTTACACAAATACTAATAATGCTCAATGCGGTTATTCGGTTGATTACGGTTATACAATTTTTTCATGTGGCAACATAACCGACAAATATGAATCTGCTAATGAAATTAATTGCTGCAATGTTACTATAAAACGTGACAATATTACGAACTTTTAGCAAAATTGCAAGGAATCATTCATATTCCAGTATATCATTAGTATTCATAAAATCATTATTAACGCATTTTAAGACAGTTATAAATACAAAAAAGCCTCCGCTATTCTCACTCTCTCGGCAAAACAAAGTCAAGCGTTATTTTATGCCAGTTTTCTAAGAGGCCGTGGTATTTCTCCAAATAAGCATTACCGATCTGTGGACCTAATAAACAGTCACCAGTGATGATAATGATTAGATACTATATTATTAAATAATAATTATTATCTATTTTAGTAGTCGGCGGAAAAAATGTAGCAGTAAGCATTAAATATAATGATGTTATATATGTGATATAGTGATGATGATCACGAATATAATTTTGGCAATAGCAAAATATCAGACATTGATACCGGTACACAAAACTCTGATGAGGTAGTTAGTACCTATATCATCATAATAATATGTTGGTGTTTCGTATGAAGATGGTGGTGATGATGACGATGATTACTGTAAGTGGTATGATGGCATATGCTTGCAGTTCTTTAAAGAACGCCGGAATCCCGAAACATGTATCTATAAGGACTCACAAGTTCTGTTCAGTACTTTTGAATCCAGGGTAGGTATACCTTGGTACAAAAGTACAATATACTTAGTGGACTTACTACTCTAGACTTGGACTACTAAAGAAAAACTCAAAATCACTGTATTATGTGCCCATATAAATTTTGAAGAGTTCCCTCGATTCCTCATGGATACCATCATCAGGTCACCACTTTGATGTCAAATTTGGGATTATGCCCTTTAAATAAAAAATAAAAAATAAATTGAAAATCGGTCCACAGACGGCGGAGTAATCGTTGAACATACAAAAAAAAAAATATAAAGCCGAATGTATAACCGCCTACTTTTTTTTTAGTCGGCTAACAAGAGAAATCACGAGTTGATCTCGTGGTCGCCACATTTGTATTTTTTTGCTATAGGTTAGTTGTTTTAGTAATTGATATGCATAAAGAAGAAATAATAAAGAATCTACCTATAAAAACTTTCAATGTTTTGTGCTTGAATATTTTTTTGTTGAATTGATAGAGATTTTGTCAGTTCATTTCAAATATTGAATTACTTGCCTAAAAAGTAAACACAACAAAATATGTTCTACAAAATTGTTAACTACACCCCTTTTCTATTTGAATCGATCACTTTATAAAAAGTAAAGACATTTTATAATAAAGTTTAAAACACATAAGTAGTTTCGACACTCTTTTGCACCACCAAATAATTTTTAACCGACAACGACGAAGCCGTAAAAAGGAAGGGTAATGATTTTGGCAGTATGTATGTATGTTCCATCGTAGCATCGAAACTACTGGTCCGATTTTAATAAATGAGACGTCAATAAAGTAATGATGCCGCGGGTAATATTATGGAGATCACCTCGGTAATTTTACATGAGAGAAGTCACTCCTATTGTACAGTATAAACACTCTAGTTACTTATCTACTTGGTGACTTTTCCGAAATTTTCGTAGACATGTAGAAAGTTTTACATCGAAAACCAATCTAAGATATTTCCGTTAAAATGATATCATTTTGACCGGATGAGTCAAAATTTAATTTAAATTTTTTATAACTAATATTAAGGTCAAGGCTTCTCAATCAGCCAAAAGCTCACTCTAATATGGATAATATTAATAAATGTATATGTAGAAGATTTAAGTTCTTTTGGCATTCTGCATGGATTATTCCGTGTTCGACCGCAAGACTCTATACCCTCGCCCTAAAAAATCGCCCTCGAAAATCTAGGGGTTGATAATCCAAATTATTTTATACAGAATAAACCTTATTCTTCTTCTTCTACAATTAACCAGTTAAAAAATTTATTCCTGACCTTGCACCAAAATGCGAATGTAGGTTAGTCTTAATTGCATCGCAAAAATGATTGAGTGATCAGAGATGAAAGATGTTTGAAGCTGCTACTTTTACCTTAACCTCCGAGTACTCAAACAAAACTTTCATGGCTTGCCATGGGGCGGAGCGTAGCTTGGAGGTGAAAACAGGCACCTAAATGTATAATATTCGACATGACGTTACAAAATTAAAACCACAAAGGTTTTTCCACCAATTTTAGGCCAAAAGCATTTGGAATAGTTAGGGTATACAAAACAATTAAATATATACAAAATTAAAGAATTTAAGTCAAACCCCGAATTGTCAAACAAAAAAAAACTAGATTAAAATCGGTTAATCTGTTTTGGAGCTAAGATGCCACAGACAGACACACACACACAACATATACGTCAACTTATAACACCGCTTTGTTTTCGACTTTGTTAAAATATTTTTATTAAGTGATTTTTAGAACCCTCTTCTGAAACTAGCCTGTAGGTCGATTCTGCTAATTACAGTTTCGATGCAGTCTCGATATGTTGAAACAAGAAAATGGTATTCTCATAAACGTCAAACCAACGTTTGACACGTTTTGATTGGTCCACACTTCAAAAATACGTTTATGTTAACAAGACGATTAATTTATAATTCACTGAAAGTTACGAGAATTGGGGTTCTGACAATGCCCATGTTTATTTACTCACAGATATCTGTAATGGCTTAGGGCTACTTATCTTCAATCGAGTTTCTTCAAAATAAGACCCGTTTTTCCGCGGGCAGGGCTATAACTCGGAAGGTTACGTATACTACGTTAAGCCAGTAGCGGGTACAACACCCGCCAAGGCCGAAGGTCGCGGGTTCGATAAACATTTATACTTATCGTACCCGCGGTTTTTATGTAGTATTACTTTGCTTACAAATTAAATAAATACATATAATATAAATAAAGTTAATAACTACATTTTTTATACAAAAAACTATAAGCCCGACTACCGTGTACATTATATAGCCTATGTGTTACTCGGGCTGTTAGTACGAATCTATTGACACCTCATTCATTAAAATCGGACCAGTAGTTTAGGCGCTACGGTGGAACAAAACATACATACATAGACTGCCAAAATCATTACCCTTCCCTTTGGCTTCGCCGTAGGCGGGAAAAAAGTCGGTGTAGCTAAGCCTTTAAAGGATTTGTAGAGTTGAGCTGAATCTAAACATTTCAAAGCACCTTATCTTATTATTGTTTGACATGAAAAAAGTGGCAAAATGTAGGTATGAAATTACTTAACGAAAACCGGTGAAAAATATTTGGACGGGTACCACACATGGTTCTCCATCGACGCACCAGTTAGCACATCATAAACACTATGCACCAAATGAATTCCTAATAAGCACTAATAAATACACTAATTGAAATAAAACTAATCTAGACCAAAGTAAATCACAAATAAAAAGTCACGACCGGTCGTAGCGCACATCCGAACTGACGTATTGACAACTAGAGTCTGCATTTTCGATAAATTATTCCAACGCAGGTAATAAAGTAGCGGTCTAGAGATAATTATTGTCCAGGTTCAGCCTCGTGAACTGATTCTTCTCTCGTTATTTATTTAAAACAGAAGCTTTAATGACTGAGAGAAACACTTGAAACAACGTGAGATATTTGGAAGGATAATTTTTGCTCGAAAAACGACAGCCAAGCTCTACCACTAGACCACTGAGGCTGTTATGTGCTGATGTAAGAGCATTAAGACCTATATAGAAACATCCTATTTTTAATTACAATGCGAGCAAGCGGAGCGAGCGAGGGATTTTTTTGTCTAATTTACAGGTTAAACTTTAAACCCCGACAGACAACTTGATAAAATAAAATAAAATCAACAGCCTAAAACAGAACGTCGGTACAAAATAATATAGTACATAATATTATGTTGTTTATATTTATTGCATCTGAATTCCGAGTTATGCATAATTGAGGCGCGAGGCCGCAGGCCAGGAGGTCCACGTAGCGTCGCCCACTCCTTACGCCGCCTCTGGCTGCGGGGAAAAGCGATGTTCCTCGCAACCAGCCAGCCGAAGTGGCTGTGAGATAGAAATGGTGCCTTATCTTCGTTCATCGATTAAGAGCGATTTTCAAACTTTTTTTTATAAAATAAACAATATTTTCGTATAGTAAGCACTAAAGAGCCGCAGCTCCACATTCAAAGACCCGCATGTGGCTCGCGAGCCGCAGGTTGACGACCCCGGGTCTAGACTCTAGGTTGATCAAGCCGCTTGACAGGCGTAAATGGGCGTATCAAACAGTTTAAGCAAGCAACAAAAAATACGTGCTTGCCACCAAGCTGCTTGATGGTCTCGGAGCCCCTTAAGCGTCACACGACACCACACCACCCGCCGCGGTCGACCAGTAGGAGTCATTAGCAGTACCGGTGCCGAGACAAACCAGTAGTCAACAGCTATTAGCTACTATACTAATTACTAATCATCAAATATGCAAATTGTGTCAATTTGGCTATTCTATTCACGAATCTTAGAAGGTCATTCAAGAATCGAATAGCCAAATGTTAAGGAGAAAGGAAGGTTTGGGGGCTTACTGTTCAGTTGAATTGTCACTCCCTATCTATGAAAAGGCCTCCACCAAATAGGGCAACCGGTTGCATATTAGGTAGAGGGTTAAAAATATTATTTATTCAATGCAAGATATCGCTCCCGCGGGAAGACTTTTCGCGAGAAGACTAAATGGGCCTTTATACATAAAAGTTATAAAATACAAGCTTCTGTGAGCTCATGAATAGAAATGCACTTAGCGAACGGACATGGCCGAATAATTTATTTCTGTATTATTAGTAAAAAGTATGGCATACAAGTTAAGCACATTAGATACTTGTTCTAGCGAGTTCATAACGAGATATATTCGGTGGCTACTGTAAAGATACTGATCGACTTGTTACTTGTTTTTTTCTAATATATTTTTAAGTATTTTAAATATAGTCAATGGTTTCAATTAGTTAAAAATATAGGAGACTTCTATTGGTATGGATCATTCTTTATTTTAAATGTCCCTGCAATTCATCATTTGTCATTTCACCATTCATCATTTAAAATTCAAAAATATTCTCATCGTTCCTAAATTATAAATAAATCCCTTAAAACATACCTAACTCTTCTTGGCAGTCGGGTAAAATAATAGAAAATATGTGTATTAAGCTGTACTTTAGAAAGTTACGTTGTTATGTAAGAAGTATAAGTAGCTTCCGGCATATGGCGTTATATCCAAAATCGTGACGTGACGCGACTTTGAAATTTAACACTCAACGTCGCTAAAAACTTTCACTCCAAAAAGTAATCCTATTTCAAAAAGTAATATTACTTTCAAGGCTATACTTGGCCTTGTTTTTATTTATATCCTAAACGTTTCTTAATTGTTTCATTACACAAAAAAATATATATTACATTATTTTTCAATCTAAAAACCTACAATTTTTTTTTTAAATACACTTTTTAAAAACCGCCGAAAACACTATTCACCATGTTGGTTGATAGATCTGTGCTGTGACGTCATACTAGTACTATTTGTAGTCTGTGCTATAGGCCGGCCGTAGTAGTAAAATGGCGGTGTTACGTTCCGTTTGACGATTTGACATAAATAACTTTTTAAGATGTCATGAACTATTTATTTACAGAAACGTTCTGTTTCACTACACACTGAATATACAAAAGTTGGGTAACTCTTGAGGATATTTTGTTAACTATAGTTATTAAATCAAATTATTACAAATTCGGGGGTATATGATGGCTAATCTAATGAATATATTGTTCCAAATCGGGCCAGTCACTTTTTTAAGTAGATTGTGAGATATTTAAAATTTTCTGAATTTTACTGCCAGGTGACTGACGAGGGTAACATAGTACTGATAAAATACACAATTTTGTAAGAATTATAATGAAATTTAATAGAAATTAGTACAAATCTCTTAGTTTTAATAATGGCACATGACTTTTAAGTATTAAAATCACTTAGTAACAATTAAGATCATTATTAATATGTATACATTACTGGGAGAAAATACTTTCCAGTTTTTTTAGGTGACTGCTTTGTTCTTTATCCTCCACAGTTTGTATTTGTCTACTACATTTCCAGATATAACTTGTTTTAATTATTTTTCTTTCTTCATGAGTCTTTGTTTAGTGTAGTTTTCTTCTAATTGTGTTTTAATAACTTCCCCAAAAAGGGCCTTCTTCACTAATTCTTTCTTTTTCTGTATATCTTCACTCATGTCTTCAATTCTTGTCTTTGGCGTTTTTTCAACAGATTTTACTACTATTTTTAGCTGCTTTTTGACTCGTTTATATTTTTGACGCTGAGTATTTAGTTTAGTTTTAAGCTTTGAAACTATAGCCTTCATCTTTTTTATTTCCCTGTTTCTAGATTTTCTCTATCTTTCACTTCTCCTTTTAGCTTTTTTTGCTCTTTGGTCTTCGTTAATAACAGGTCTGATTGCTTCATTAACTATGGGTCGTATTTCGTCGTCAGTTGGTAGAGGAGTATTCTGCCGTATAAAATTATTAGTGGTTTGTTTCAATAGCTGTTTTCTTTGCCTGTAGTTTAATGAATAATTTATCCTGTATTCAACATTTTTTCTTTATCCCTTTTCTCTTTTCCTTAAGTACTGAAGTTTTTGTTTTTGTTTGTATTCCGCTTATTTAATGGGGTCACTTTTAATTCTGGCCAAGCGAGCCTTTTCGGCTTGTCTTTTTTTTTTAATATTTCTTCCGTAGTCAATTTGCTTTTAGCGTGCCGCATGTTTTAAACTGAAATATAAAATAAGAATGCTTATACACGGTAGCAATTAAGATAAAAGTGCTCCAAAAAAAAAAACATCAGTACTGTGGAAACACGTCAGTCCTCTGGCGCGATACCTGACAAAGGACTGACGCCAACGGACTAACGAAAAAGACATAATTTGAGGTTATAATCAGAACTCATGTTTTTTTTGGTAATTTTGAATATCAACAAACCACATTTTACTAAATCATACTTAACTATGTATAAATGAGAATAAACCTCAGATTAACAAGAAAATAACGACTCACCACAGGACTGAAATTTTGACTGGCTTAGGATGTGTATGGACGACAAACATAACCCAAGCACTGGTACAGTTATGGCGACCGTCAAATTGTGCTGTCCGCAACTAACTTCATTACCAACATTAAAACTCAAAACAGTGATTTGACCTTGAGTCGGTGATATTTGACGCGAATTTCAAATTTAAAGAACACACAACGGACTGACGAATGAAACAAACACAGTTTCATATTTTTTAATAAAAAAAGTGGAGAACATTGCATTATAATAGTAGTATATAATACTATGTACATCACAGATTGTAGTAAATTAGTAAGTTTTCTTAAATCAATGATAATGTTTAATGGATAGTCACTTGATTGTTGGTTTTCGGGATTGTGACATGCCAAAGGACTGACGTTTTAAGTATTAATTTTGTTTTTTTATTAACTTGTATTTAAAATGAAGAAGTTAAATTGGGTGACGATAAAGGACATTTCATTGTTTCAAAATAAATTGTAATTTCAATAAAATATAATAAGACTTTGTATATATTGGCTGATGACATTGAGTTACCCAATTTTTGTATATTCACCCATATATGTGTTTAGTGTGTCTGTGTCATCACATCCTTGCCGGAAGTTAGGTACTTCCGAGTTGTTTTCATCAGTGGAAATTAAAAAACAAAAATACATATTTTTAAATCAACTTTATTTATCAATCTTAAGTTTTTAATTTCTAATATTGCTTGAATACGTTTTCATAAGCCAAGTACCTATACTACTATACTATACAAGTATATATATATACATACATATATTATAGGTACGCGGTTTAAATGGTATCTCGGCGGTAGATCACAGCACTTTAGCGAATATGCATCCATATCTTGGACCATTTATATGTCATTATCATTTATATATCATTCACCTTTATATGTCATCTGGCATGCATATTCATGTTGGTTTTATTGTGCCCGAGCTCTAACGACTATCGAGAGGAATCATTATAATAAATTAACATTATATTTTAAGTAACGTTCGTCGCTAAAGAGCGAGAAGAGATCGTCATTCTAACTAGCAGCTGGAGCTAGATAACAGGTATACTGTAGACGGATAAAAACAATCGACTATTGTAAAAGAGGATGTTAGGATTGTTTTTGTCATTGTTGTGAGGACACAAATTTTGTAGTCTTTCAATAAAGCTCTATTAAATTAACTTCAAGTAAACTATAACATAGGCCTTTTCATCCGTTATTGGATGATTTGTAAAGTATTCTCCGAGCGAAGTAACCACTCTTGAAATACTGTAGTGCCTGGGACAGTCGGCTTTTTTAAATGTCGTACGGGTTGCCCAAGTACATACGGCATTCTCACAACACAGTCAGCCTAGTCCAGAGGAATGACTGGGGCTCAATACGTCTGGGGCCAACCAGCTTTCAAACAAAAAAAACTAGACCAAAATCGGTTCATCCGTTTGGAAGACACACGGAGACACGTTAAACCTGTTTTCGTCGGGGCTTAAACATACTTCCCCTAAGTATGTTCAAGCCCAGTCACGGTCCGGTTTTCCTTCAGTTCGGCCTGAACGCATGCAAAATCGTATCGCCTGTGTGCAATTTCGCGATCGCATCAGTCGGCCGGATGGATTGAAGCTGTTGGCAATACTGGAACGAATAGTTCCAGTGTTGCCAACTCTGTTTTTGCGAAACTTTTAAACTCGCGTCATTTTCTACTAAAAACTACTAAAAGAGTTCCGAAAACGATAAAAAACTACTAAACTTAGGAATCCCTAAAAAAACCACAAAAATTTTCAGTTTTAATATATTGAACATATAATAATTTTATCGGTAAATAAAAAAAAATATAGTAGGAAATATTACGTATATAGAAATTAAATCGGTAGTTTTAAGCGACTTACGGACGCGTGCTATTATGATAAGGTGTCTTAATAGCACATAGTAGCACGCCATTTTGCATTTTGCACGCCATTTTGCATTTTGCAGACAGTAATCATACTGATTACTGTCTGGATATTTTCTACAAACCCACTACTAACAACTAAATTCCTACTAAAGAGAAAATAAAGTACTAAATTTTGTAGTAAAACTTTGTAAAACAACTAAGTTGGCGACATTAATTCATCCGTTCAGGGATGTACTGAAAACCGGTCGGGTTTTCAGTCCATCCATCCAAAAAAAGTGCGAGTCGGCAAGAGGGGCTCCGTACAAAACGAAAAAAATCAGGTTTGTTGTATGGGAGCCTCAATTTTTTATTTTATTCTGTTTTTAGTATTTATTGTTATAACGGCAATATAAATACCTACATCATTTGTGAAAATTTCAACTGCCGAGTTATCACTGTATAAGAAGGTTAGTATACAGCCTGGTGACAGACGGACGGACAGCAAAGTCTCCCGTTTTTACCCTTTGGGTACGGAACCCTAAAAATGGCAACGTGGTCTAAAGAATATTTATTAGAGTTCATTGAAGTATTTAAAACTTTAGAGCCACAAAGAGGAATGATTTCTATAACATATTACTGGAAAAATGTATGACACAATAATTTGGTTTCGTCGATAGCGTGATTACAGTTGGAGCAAAATACAATTAATAAATAAAATAATAGCCTTAAGTAACCAAGAGCATGTCACGACATGTCTAAGGAGGGTTCCGTAACTATCAACGCGCCATAAGTGTTCTTTGAATTACTTCAAAAGTTATTGTCATAAAATTCACGTTCACAAATTCAACATCGCGGACACACAGACAGACAGACAGGACGGACCGAGCGAAACTATAAGGGTTCCTTAAGTATTGAGGAACCCTAAAAACACGACCTAAGCTCGCGGCAAGCCAGATACGATTTTCGGTGTATGTGCTCGAATCCGTTCAGGCCGAACCTTAGATAAATACGCCTATAAACCGGGTACGCGCATGAAAAGTGAAGCAAATCATACTGAGCCATATCGAACGACCCGTCAGTTGTCAAGGTCAAGCGCTAGTGCATACATCTGCGACTGTGCATACATTATGACGGTTTATGTCGTTATTGGGTGTCACAATGCATCGGAAAATAATAAAATGCTTCGGATATAACATATGTAAGTACTACAAAAAAACTTGTATCGAGATAAATATTTATAACATTTTAAAATAAAATCATATTATGTCGACATCTTGCTGCCCTTGTATGAATGTGAATTGTGAAAGTGTTACTAGTAATAAGAAATTTATTTCAAAATTTTCATGGCTAACTAATAGTTGCAACTAAGACAAAGTCTTTATAATTTTTTGATATTTTTAACTATCATTTAAAGTATTGCCAGTATTAAGATAATCCTTAATTATTATTATATTCCTTAATACCAGTTTAATATAAATAATGTTCACAAATCATGTTTAGATGGTTTAAAACGAAATATAATTTATATTTTTACATCTCCCGATATTAAGAAAAACAAATACAATTATTCCAATTTTAAGAGCAACATTTTCTGGGGAAATTGTCCCTTAAAACTGTACACACTCCACAACATTAAAGTTTTTTGTGTGCGTGTCGGTATGTAATGCTTACGCCTACATCTACGAGGGCTGCACTAAAAGTATCGGGAATGGAATATTTCCACTGACAGGAAGTCATATTAAAATCTTTTTAATTTAAAACTCCTTGGTTTTAAAAATCGAATAACGTTTATTTATTTAAAAAAAGATTCTCGGTCTTGTCACAAGGTCTTGTCAAACTTGTTTAGTCGTTGAGAAAATGGAATTGACTCGAGAAAATTCTAGAGCGGTGATTTATTATGACTTTCGAAGTGGTTTAACACAAAAACAGTGTGTTGACCGGATGATTTCTGCATTTGGTGATGAAGCCCCTTCATTTGCTGAATTTCAACGTGGACGTGTCAAGCTCAGTGATGATCCCCGTCAAGGTCGTCCAAAAACTGCAGTCACCCAAGAAAACGTTGATGCTGTGCGTAAGCTGATTGAGGAAGATCGACATGTGATATACCGCGAAATTTAGGCAACTTTAGACATTGGCATGAGTCAAATACATATAATCTTGCATGAACAATTAGGTGTAAAAAAGTTGTTTTCCCGATGGATACCGCATTTGCTCTGTGAAGAGCAAAAAGCGGCTCGCGTTACTTGGTGCGTCAGAACTCTCGAAAGATTCCACGCAGGATCCTCAAATGCTGTATACAACATCGTATCAGGTGACGAATCCTGGATATACGCGTACGAACCCGAAACAAAAAACCAGTCACGAGTTTGGGTGTTCGAAAATGAGTTAAAGCCAACAAAAATTGTTCGTTGACGGAGTGTTGCAAAAAAAATGGTGGCCACGTTTGTCTCCAAAACCGGCCATGTTGCGACTATTCCTCTTGAGGGACAAAGAACGGTTAATGCAGAATGGTATGCTAACATTTGTTTGCCACAGGTCGTTTCTGAACTCCGTAAAGAGAACTGCAACCGCCGCATCATCCTCCATCACGACAATGCGAGTTCTCACACCGCGCACAGAACAAAAGAGTTTTTAGAACAAGAAATCATATAATTATTAGACCATCCGCCGTACAGCCCCGACCTAAGCCCTAATGATTTCTATACTTTCCCTAAAATAAAGAATAAATTGCGTGGTCAGAGATTTTCATCACCTGAAGAAGCTGTGGACGCCTACAAAACGGCCATTTTGGAGACCCCAACTTCCGAATGGAATGGTTGCTTCTTTGATTGGTTCCATCGTATAGAAAAATGTGTCAAATTTCGCGGAGAATACTTCGAAAAACAATAAATACATTTTTAAATAATTTTGTGTCATTTCCTTGATTCCCGAAATTTGCAGTGCCGCCCTCGTATCTGTTGCTTGCTTCACTTTGTACGATGCGTTTGTTTGAAGACTATCTAGGCGTTATTATTCTAAGGGCCGATCTAACGTCAGTTCCGTCGGATGCGATTTTTTTCTCGTATGTGCTCGAATCCGTTCAGGCCGAACTGCCGTCAGTTCTAACCGAAACGATCGGCCTCCCGTCTGTGGGGGCCTCTAGGTAAACAAATATTTAAGCCGGTAAATGTTACACATTTAGTACCTTAAATACCAGTAGTTTAAAGTTTAAAAAATGTTACTCTTAAGCTGTAGGGCATGGCCGGTAGCGATAATATTAGTCACTGTTATCACATACCAGCTAGATAATATTTTAGGGCGTTTGTCATTTGCATGACAACATATGAATGACAAATCTACAGCCCTAAGGGCTCCCACAAATAATTGCGAATTCGTGCGAATTCGCATCGAATCCTTGAGCTTATATACTAGAGTCCATATTATAGGAGTACAGTACCCGGCGATAAATATTGCACATCGACCTTTGGTAAGAGACAATCGGCTAATTTCGGCTTCGTAGAGCGTTATCTCTGTCGTACGAAATACAAACAGTCCGGTATCTTTTAGGAGCTGTTAAAACAATTATGATTTGCTTCTTTTGATAATTCTTTTTATTATTTGTATAAAATACACCAATTTTTCTATAAGTGATGGCTTTAGGTTGGGGTTAAATAAAATAAAAAAAAAACATGTTCACATTATGTTTACGTATATTTTGGAAAAATACAGCTGTAGTGTATATAATAAACACCATTATACCTATTTTTTAAATCTGTCAGCTTCGGTAACAAAATATTTATAAACATTGTAGATAATTTCGCGTGACTGACCTTGTAAAGGTTTTCCTCTTTTCCCTAAAGTTGCCACTTTAAATAATTTAAATTTGGGGGTGTTAACAACTCAAAATATATATTTTGAACTGGACGCGACCGCACTCTATTGCATTTTTACAACGACTGACAAAACGTCACGTAGGTAGTGTGTGACAGAGATAACGCTCTACGAAGCTGAAATTAGCCGATTGTCTCTTTCCAAAGGTCGATGTGCAATATTTATCGCCGGGTACTGTACGATATTTGGGATGCGAATTCGCAATTATGTGTGGGAGCCCTAAAAGCCTAAAAAAACGT